>OU426982.1:64194847-64539847 GCA_911387785.2 Aelia acuminata | reverse complement strand
ATAATTATTTGTTAAAATAACCCTGTTTTAAGCATAACATAAGACGACTTCGATAAAAAACATCGAATTTTTTTTTTTTTTTTTAAGCCAGATGATGTCGATTGATGATAGTAAAATAAGATTTTAAAAGAACTATGCACAAAAAGATCGTGACAATTTCTGGAACGTTGTAACAATTTTGTATTTGCAATGTTTAGCAAATAAAATAATATCATTTTTGATGAATTCTATTGCTAAGCACCGAAAGCTTCGTTGCCCAACGTAATAAATCAATTAGATTGTTTCAAAAAGAGTAAATGCATATTTTAAAAGGCTTAAAATTGGCTATACTGACTAGCGAAAGCTCCATTTTTATATTGTTGACCGTGGAAGGTTCTAGACTTTTTGAGAACATTCCATAACAAATGACTAAAGGGTAATAATTGCAACCGTCCCAGACAATTCTAGGACGGTTCCAGAAGAAACTGTTCTGGTATTTTACGTGATAGTTTGTATTTCGTTATCTGTCCATAACTAGGGTGACAACTTTTAATTATTATTTAACGTAAGAACGATCTTAACAACAGATAGCGACCGAATGCTAAGTCGGCCGACATTTAAAAAAAATCTGGTGCGTGCTCGCAACACACAACTTTCACTTACCAACTTACTTAGATTAGAAATTAATGCGTTTTGTTAATAGCCACTTCTCAAATGAACAGATCGGCTTTAATTATGAACAATGGTCTGTCATTAAAGGCGTACTCCGCATGCGTGGGCTCAACGAGTTTTATGAGTTGACTGAATATTTTTCTCCTCTTCATGTTTTCTTTGTTTTTATCATATCTCATATTTTGCCATTTCTTATTTTTAGGCGTAACGAGAGACAGTTAATTTCTCCATGTAAACAAAAACAAAGGTACTTTATAAGAAAGAAATAAACAAACAAAAAAGGCCACCCCCCCCCCAAAAAAAAGCCCCCTCAGAACATTTTAATAATGATAAAGCTTACCTGATATTAAAGAAAACCTAATTTTCATTAAACATGACGAATTTGATAAAAATCGTTAATGCCGTTTTTGAGATAATCGAAAAAAAGGTAAAAATTGGAAAAAAGTCATGAAGTAAAGTGCCCCCTCCGTTGGACCAATTTTGATGAAATGTTGGCTTTTACATATTTGATATATGCATACATCAAATACCCAGTTTCTTCAAAATCGTTAAAGCCGTTTTTGAGGAAATAAAAAATATGTACACATGAAATTGGTACAAAATTTATTAAGTAAAGTCCCCCCTCCGGTTGATCAATTTTGATGAAATTTTTACAGTCGTATCTCGGGCATATACATACATCATATACCCAGTTTGATCAAAATCGTTAAAGCCGTTTTTGAGTAAATAAAAAAAACACGTGAAAATGATACAAAATTTAGTCAGTAAAGTCCCCCCTCCGGTTAATCAATTTTGATGAAATTTTTACAGTCATATTTCGGGCAAATATATAGATAAAATACTCAGTTTAATCAAAATCGTTAGAGCCGTTTTTGAGAAAATCGAAAAAAAACTTAAAAAGTTATTAAATAAAGTACCCCCTCACTTTGAGCAATTTTGATGAAATTTTTGCTGTCACATCGCGGGCAAATACCTACACTAAATACCCAATTTCAGATTCGCATGGTTTATTGTTTTTGAGCTAGTCTGTTCACACACACACACACACACAGACACACACACAGACCATTTCGCGGGACTTGGTTATTTGGACTCAGGGGGTCCCAAAACGTGTATTTCCGTTGAAAACCGGAAGTCGAAATTTTTCACGATCGCAATACTTCCACTTACTATATATTTCATATATAGGTAAGTGAAAGTAATAAAAGATCTGCAGGCAGGTCGGAATCGTTCAACACCGACGGCGAGGGCTTGGGCAGTTTAGCCTGAAAGCTTGGAAGCTGCGTCCATTATATTACGCTGAGGCCTCCTGATGACAAATTAAATTACCTCATAGCTCGACTGGGATCTCCCCTCCTCGTGAATAATCTCCATCCTCGGCACGTAAATAGTTTATTGTCTTAGTATTTAGTAATAGTACACCATCAACTGCCGTTTCCAACTTCCTCGATTTGTCGAATGTAAGTGGGGATTCAAAGAGAGAGGCTTATCAACAATCTTAAGACAGTTTTTTGAGGTTCCGTTAGCCAGAAGATATTCTTCATGCCTCAGATAAGTCAAACTAAATATCTATAGTTTTTAATAAAAATGTCCTTTAAATTATAACCCTTCCCTTCCCTTTTTAAAATGTAACAGATGTAATGTTTTTGAATGGGACCAAAAAAAAAAAAAAAAATCTGGTGCGTGCGCGCAACACACAACTTTTACTTACCAACTTACTTAGATTAGAAATTAATGCGTTTTGTTAATTGCCACTTCTCAAATGAACAGAACAGCTTTAATTATAACCCATTGGTTTGTCATTAAAGGCGTACGGCGCATGCGTGAGCTCAAGGAGTTTAATGAGTTGACGGAATATTTTTCTTTTTTTCTCCTGTATATGTTTACTTGTTTTTCTTCATATATCATATTTAGCCATTTCTTATTTTTAGGCGTGATGAGAGACAGTTAATTTCTCAATATAAACTAAAACAAAGGTACTTTATAGAAAAACAAAAAAGGCCCCTTCCCCATTTAAGCCCCCTCAGAACATTTTAATAATGATAAAGCTTACCTGATATTAAATAACAACTAATTTTCATTAAACATAACGAATTTGATAAAAATCATCAAAGCCGTTTTTGAGATAATCGATCAAAAAGGTAAAAATTGGACAAAATTTATTAAATAAAGTCCCCCCTCCTGTTGATCAATTTTGATGAAATTTTTACAGTCATATCTCGGGCATATAAATACATCAAATACCAATTTTGATCAAAATCGTTAAAACCGTTTTTCAGTAAATAAAAAAAACACGTGAAAATGAGACAAAATTTATTAAGTAAAGTCCCCCCTCCGGTAGATCAATTTTGATGAAATTTTTACAGTCATATCTGGGGCATATAAATAGATCAAATACTGAGTTTAATCAAAATCGTTAGAGCCGTTTTTGAGAAAATCGAAAAAAACTTAAAAAGTTATTAAATAAAGTACCCCCTCCCTTTGAACAATTTTGATGAAATTTTTGCTGTCACATCGCGGGCATATACATACACTAAATACCCAATTTCAGGTTCGCGCGGTTTATAGTTTTTGAGCTAGTCTGTTCACACACACACACACACACACACACACACACACACACACACACACACACACACAAACACACACACACACACACACACACACACACACACACACACACACACAGACCATTTTGCGGGACTTGGTTAATTGGACTCAGGGGACCCTAAAACGTGTATTTCCGTTGAAAACCGGAAGTCGAAATTTTTCACGATCGCAATACTTTCACTTACTATATATTTCATATAGGTAAGTGAAAGTAAAAATGCAAAGATTAGATTTTAGTTCTAGCAACATCATTATTTTCTCTGGCTTTTGGGATCCAAATATTATAATAATAACTACGCTAATTAAAATTATTTTCAGAAAAATGTTTCCTAAAAAGTGCCTAATTATTTTTTCGAAATAGGCTCTCTTAGCATTAAGACACGTATGTACATCAAAGTAGGGTCTCAAAATATGAGGCATAACAAAGGCTTTTAAGAAACAATTTTCATGTGATTTTTAGTTAAATAATATGAAAAACCTTCATTTTATTGAAATATCATGTCTTCTTCGGTAGTTTAGTTAGCTCAAACATCCCTCCACTATTTACGATGCATTGCTCAACGCGCTAACCAAGAGATCTGACAGCATTCTAAATAGTAACAATGGCAATTCCTTTAAAGAACTGATGATGTACTCCTTCCTCACAATTGGTTAGCAGCAAAGCCGTGGCTTTGGTATGAACTTTTTTCTTAAGATATAGCCATGAAAATATAGTTTAAAAGAATAAGATTAATTAAAAATTACAAATACTTACTTGTTATTTGGTTTTATTCTTTTAAACTACTTTTCATGGGGTTATCTATAGAACAATGCTTATAGATCACCAATTTCGCCAGACTAACTAAGAACTGTATAACTAAATCAAGAACCAACAGGAAGCATGTACATATACACGTATATAAATTAATACCATGGATCATAAAATAATATTTACTTAAATAAGAGTACAGATAAGAAAAAATAAATAAATTCCGTGTACCGAAGGGAAACAATACAATGTAATTTTTATTAAACTAACATTCAATACTTCGGATTTAAATAACATGGTAAATAATTCCAATTACTTATCAATGTCAATAACAATGTTAGGAACGAAAAGCTTAACAAAGTATTTAGCATGAAATTTAAATCCAAAGTATTAGATTTAATTGAAGTAAAATATGAAATTGAGGTTGTCCATATTTTAGTTATGTACTCGCTTCGGCGGTACATATACTAAAATGGGATATTTTAGCCATGCTAACTGGAATTAGCTATTATTAAATTTAACAGATACTGTAAGATGTTAAACATTGGAAGTAACTTAAACCGAATACTTTAGTTTAGAACAATATTATTATTATTTAGAGAATAATTTAAAGTAATTATAAAAGATATTTTAAATCACAGAACATGGATGAATAAGATTTTTTTTTTTAAGGAATTTTTTTAGAATCGAAGAGCAGGCAGGAAATATCGAAGAAAGAAATCAAGGTTAACGTTTTATTAGTTTTTTTATTCAATGCCATTGTTGTACGAATTAAAAGGAGGTACTTGATTATGATACCTCGGAATTTCTTTTTTTCTTCTAAATCATGAAAATCTATTATAATTATTACGATTGCTAAGTTAAAAGAAAATCAAAGTACATTTTCAATTTTGGAACGCTTTATAGAATTGATAATTATTGATTAATCTGGTTCTTTTTATATTTCTACTATACGTATTCGTATTTCAAATGTGCGAAAAACCTAGATCTTATATTATACAAGAGTTTTCAAAACATTTATAAATTGTTCTTTACAAGATGAGGTTTAATTACTACATCTGTAAAACACGCAACATGTAAATTTCACTTATATATTACTCTGCAATGTTATATTAATTTAGCTGTTTTTATTATTTATTTTTTAATTTTGTTTTGTTTTAATAAAGGTAAATATAACAAAACCGGCTGAATTAATTTACACACTCCACCGGTTCCTGTCAATTCGCCATTTAATATTTAATAAATAGCCTCCACCCCCCCCCTCCACAAAGTACGGTCCAGGGATGCCACCCCACTCCACCACCCCCAGCCAACAAAGACTAAATGTAGAAGGGTTTGACAAAGAAGAACACAAAGGCAAAATGTTAATAACGCAAAGGGTCTCAGCGCTGTTGGCGAGCGGGTCAATATTTGCAAACCTAAACTTGTGCAAAATTGCACTCCTAATAAAAAATAAAATAAAAAATAAAGCCTTTCCACCTTCTTAATAACTACCAAATAAAACATGTCGCAATAAAAAAAAAATATACATGTACATTTATT
Organism: Aelia acuminata; assembly: GCA_911387785.2. NCBI lineage: Eukaryota > Metazoa > Arthropoda > Insecta > Hemiptera > Pentatomidae > Aelia > Aelia acuminata. The sequence goes on along the minus strand of OU426982.1, from coordinate 64,534,296 downwards.
TATATATATATATATATATATATATATATATATATATATATATATATATTTATATATACATATATATATATTAAGTACGTTAGCACTGATAATGCTATAAAGTTTAAAATAATATAAACTTTATAATATAAACTGGTTATAACTTATTCTTTTAAACTAAATATGTAGCCAGAGCCTTAACCAGAATTTTGTGCTCTTTTGAATGATAAACATTTCTATTTAAACTTTATAAGAGATTATTAAATTTAAAAAAAAAAAATTAAAAAATAGGTACTTCTTGAAAAATCAGAAAAAAATTGCGAATAGGAGAAAAAAAGAAGAGAGAACATGCTTTTATTTGACATTTTTGGTAGGATATTATACGTTCAATTGAAGTTGTTTTTTTTGTCTGTACTTTTATGGAAATTCCTCTATTTAATTCTTAAATATGGTAAAATTTAATTTTAAACGCAACCAATCAATAAAATATACAAACAGGTTTTTTTTTTTTAATAAGTCTAAATGACTATATTTTTTGAAGTATAAATAGTATAGTTGTAAACACGTCTTATATGTAATGACGATATTATTCACGAATTACGAAGTATAAGTTTATAGATATTGTAATTAATACAATTTTAAAGATATTCTACAAGAAAAGTATTATAACCTTCCACAGTAATCCATATCATAGTAAAAGATGTCTTACCACATCGGAGCAATACGTCTAATCAATTTAAGAAGAACATTTGTTAAGAAGAAAACTCACCTGAAAAAAGAAAAAGAAAAACCTATGAATATAATATGAATTATAAAGAAAAAATCGTATTCACCAGTTTAGAGTTTATTTTTCATAATTTCAATAAGAGTTCCAATGTAAAATTTATCGATAGCATCACATTTAAAATTGAGAGCAATAATATAAAATTCCACCAAACTTCAAATTTTGTTAACTGCAGGAATAAGAGTTTGTAAGAGCCTCAAGACTTGCTAACAAAAAAAAATAAATAAAAAAAAACTCTGGTTCACCTTTGAGTCAAGAGAAAACATGATGTTATATTATTGAGAAAACTTTATTTATAACAATTTTTAATTAACAGACTCTGTCTCGCAATAATATTTAGATATTTGTTTAAATAATTTCATCTGAAGAGTTCGTCCTGGGTCTTCGCATCTCCGTCGCGTGCTCTAAGCAATAACCTGTCACATACGGAAAAAAACTTTAAACCAGTTTTACTAAAATATTTAGGTATTTGTTCAAGTTCGGTTAAAATTATTTTTAAGAAATATTATTAAAATATTCTATTTAGTAAATTTAGATATTTATGTTAGAAAAATATCAACTTATTTATAAATTTAACAAAACCTTCCTCATGAGGAACCTTTATTATTAAATAAATATATAATAAATATTTCAGTACCCTACTTCAGGCCAAAGCAATTGAATAGTTGTTACAAAATAAACAACATATCTATCCAAACTAGAGCCTTAAATCCTCTGAACCTTATTCATATAATAAAACAATAGGCATGAGGAATATATAAAGACGTTTTATCGAACAATCTATAAAGTTTATTTAGGGATTGGGCACAGTTTGGTGAGGGCGGAGGGAGGACGCCGTATGAATATGAAGCAGCGTATGTTTGTATTATGGTGGACCGGAATGTTCTCCCAGATCATTTCCTATCCTTCACAACCGGACTCGAACTCAGAGAGGCCTTTCAAAATATACCCAATGATAAATCTCGAACCCTACCAAGTGTGAAAGGACGTAAAACAGGAAATGTAAATATACAATTCTTTTTTTTTTTTTTTTTTACAATTCTAAAATTCCTCTGACAATGGTTTATGGAACCATTATTTGTAAAAAATCTCTATAACAACTCAGACAAAAAAAAAGTATAGGAATCTGAAATATGCATAAAAAAGCAGAAATCGCACGAAAAAAAAAAAGTTTTTGAAACATAGTTTGATGATTTATGCTGATATTTATTGCCTACCCACCGAACACCCATCTAGAGGGGCTTTAACTTAGAGGAATCCAAAAATGTTTCCATCTGGCTTTTTAGATTTAAAAAAAAAAAAAAATCATATCTGATCAGGAAGTAAATCAATGAAACAATCACAGTCTAACTATTATTGAAGTAAAATAAAAAGTAACAAGAAATAATAACTTATGGGAATAAATTTAATAAATGAGCGTTTTGGAAAAAATAGAAGAAATTATATAAAATTTGAAAACAAAATAACTAAAATAAAATAAAAGCGTATGTCAATTCGAAATTCGAATGAAGTAGAATATATTTTTCTACTTTACAAGAGTCATTTCCTGAAGTCATGGTTGAATAATATAATACCGTCTTTCACACACAATAAAATGGAATGCCATTTAAATACGAATTTATGAAATGAACACATCCTAAGATACAATGATGGTAGAGCAACATAAATAGTAAGTAAAATGATGGTTTTAATATAACAGTTTAATTTTAAATCATCGAATAAAAAATAAGTATAAATTACTACGAATATGAAATATTTAAAAAGAATGGGCGGCAAATATAAAACATATGATAATGCATATATAAAATAGATGAGCTTATAGAAAATATACCATTTGGCCTTTTTTAATTAAAATATTAATGTTAATTTAATATTTTTTTTAATTTGTATGCATATATCAGGTTCAGAAAAAAAGTTTTCAAAACATTTTTAGATATATATAAAAAGGTCATAAGTAGGGATGGGATTTTCATGTATTTACATATTTTGTTCTGAGGCCTAAAAATGCATGTATATGCATTCTAAATGATTTTTACCATGATATAAACCATTTTGAACCATTTTTATTTTCCATATTTTTCCATATTTTGTCTTTTTTAAATATTTTTACATGTATTTCGATAAATACATATTTTTATCCATATTTTACAACTTTTATGGAATTTACATTAAAATTATTGTTATTTATTCACTTGTTTTTTTTTTCTATCAATACCTAAAATAAATAAACAAATACTGAACGTAGGGATTAAAAATTTCTTGGAAAATCAAAACACCCAAACCATTGTCGACAGTTCTCAGAAATTTTTATCCCCCTATTTTCTTATATAGATCCTCATCCTTGACAATGCTTATATTACCTCAGTTGCTTGAAAAATTTATTGATAAGTTCATCGCTAGTGGGTGAAATGCCAAAAAGAAAAGAAAACAGAAAAAGCTTAGCCGCTAAGTACGTCGCGGAGTTCGAAGGAGAAACATTTAAATGCGACAGTGAAGGTGTTCTATATTGTTTGTGCTGCCAAAAAAACATTTCTACGGATCAACGATGTTCGGTTGTACAGCATTTAAAAACAGCGAAACACGTAGAAAATAAGAAAAACAACCAACTCAAAAAACAACTTTTTTGACTTTTTTGACTGATTTGTGCGGGGCTATGTTAACGGCGGATATTCCTATACACAAAATAAATAATTCAGCCTTTAAAGGATTTTCGGAAAAATATATTGGGCAGAAAATGCCAGATCATACGGCCCTTCAAAAAAATTTTGTTAAAGACATTTATAATGGAAGGATTGGAATTGGAACAAATCAAATCATATATCGGGGACGGTCCGATTTGGGTCTCGATTGACGAAACGACACTCCCTCGGAAGATATGTGGCGTATATAATAGTTGGCAAACTCTCAGACACTCCTACAAAGGCATATTTACTGAACTGCGAATTTTTAGAAAAATGTGACCACGGTAGAATTGCAAGGTTTTTCAACGACTCGATTGGTCTCCTTTGGAACGAAAACAAATGTGACAAAGATTGGCTTTTTTTGTCCGATGCAGCTCCTTATATGATAAAGGCTGGCAACGCATTAAAAGTTTTTTACCCAAAACTAATTCATGTGACATGTTTGGTACATGCTTTGTACCAATCGCGTTGCTGAAACGGTCAGGGCATTGTTTCCAAATGTGGATTCATTAATTTCTAATGTAAAAAAATATATTTGAAGGCCCCAGGTCGTATTAATATATTGAAAGACATGTATCCCAAACTTTGTTTACCACTCCAACCAGTCCTTACACGCTGGGGAACTTGGTTAGAGGCGGCGGAGTACTACTAAGAGAACTTCGAAAAAATAAAACATATAACATCGACTCTAGATGTTGATTCTCCAGCGATAGAAAAAGCGAACGCTCTCTTCAAAGATGATAAATTATAACAAGATCTGGTATACTTAGCTAGTAACTTTAGTTTTTTATCACAAGCCATAAAACAGTTGGAAACTAAAAATATGGCACTTGTTGACAGCTTGGAAATTGTGCAAAAAATAATCGAGAAAATAAATGAAGCCAAAGAAAACAAGGGAACCGTTGTAAAACAAAAATTAGAAGTTGTTTTGAAAAAAAATCCTGGACTTGACGACTTGAAAAACATTGCACATCAGCACAAAGGAGAAAACCCCAAAAAAGATTTGGCCTTTGAACTTAGAGATAAATGCTTTTAAATTCGCACCCGTCACATCAGTAGATGTAGAAAGATCGTTCAGCAAATAAAAAGCATTACTTCGACCGAATCGTTGTAGATTTTCCGAAGAAAATCTTAAAATGCACCTTATTTGCAACGTTTTTGATGGTGAATATGAGGAAGAAGTTTAAAATTTAATCTTACATTTCCAAAAATTTCGTTACCTATTTTTATTTTTTATTTTGATATGTTATAAATTTTTGAAATGTTCATTTATTTTTTATGTTTTTAAATATTCTATTTAATATACTGTAAATATTTTAATTTTTTTTTTGTACATATTTTCATATTTTTATTACATATATTTGCAAATATACGTCCATATTTATGTACATATTTTGAAATTTTTATTACATATATATCCTATCCCTGGTCATAAGGATGGGAGAAAGGCCCGAAACGTCTTCTTTTTAAATTTAAGTCAAGATTCTTAAGTCTTAATAAATATACATAATATTTAAAGGATAAAATAATACTTTAAATTATTGACGATTCTCAACATTTTCTTTAAGCCACATAACCAAACTTACGATAACAATACTTTAATCAGTATCAGCGTAGGAACTTCTTAAAAAAAAAAAAAAAAAAAATGGCAATCTGGAGTCAACTCTCCATCAGACTAAGGAGGATTCTACAGTTTTTCTGCGAGTCCCTGCGCTGCACACTCGTGAACCATCCTCCCGGGATATCTCCTTGGCATATCCTTCTTCTTCGTCCCTGATGACTTGTCAAGCCCGCATGAGGCGTCATGGACTGACTAGTAGTGTCAGCGCCCGTATCAAGGTTCTCGATCCCTTGTCTCTTCTAATACTGTCTGTCAGTAATATTCAAGAATCTCTCATGATTCTCTGAATTATTCGAAAACCTTTTATTTTTAGTCAGTATTACATTAGTAAAATCTATCTTTTAATGTAATACTATATTTTATATAAAAATAATTGATTTCTTCGAAATTTATGATTAATTCAACTACCTTTACTACTACTACCTTCGAAAATAAAAGATAGTATCTATAAAATTTGGCACATTTTTTTCTTCCGGGAAATTTTTGTCTCTTATAATGTTAAAATCTTTTAAAACAAATTAATAGAGTATTTCTTTGAGCTATAAAAATATTTATTTAATTTTTTTTTTTAATTGAAAAAGAAATATTACAATCTGCCACAACTCATAGGCATTCACCGAATAAGAAAAATAAAACAAATTGGAAAAAGAAAAGGACGAAGACAAAAATTAATAATATCTATATAAATGCATTCATACCTACACGCGGAGCTATAAAACCAGAAAATTAGATTGACATGGACTTATAAAAAAAAAATTCATTCACACTTCACAAAAAATCACGATTAATTTTAACTTTAAGATTAATTCAACTATCTTTGTTTTTTGTATCAATGAAATTTGGCACTTTTTTTTTTATTCATGGAAGCTTCATTGAGTAAAAATATTGTAATATTAAACTTTTATTTTCACTCGTCCCTTGTAATGTTGAAATTATTTAACACATACTATTACAATATTCCTTGAATATTATTATGTGACCATGAAACTTAAAAATTAGCTTAGTCATTCTCTTACAAAAATTATACCCCATAACAGGCCAAAAGTTTAGTCTCTTGTGAGTAATTGACAACTTAATAAATAAAGTTGGATGTATTTCAACACTTTGAAAAAAAAACACACAAATTAAAATACATTTTAAGAATAATCTAAAATTCAGTGTATATATGTACACTTGGGCTTAAATTGACTGGCCTTGATCACCCATCAGTATCAGTCCATAAAGAATTGAATCTGATTTATTTTACTAAATTTATTTATTATTTTTTGGTATAATTCAGTCCAAAAAATAAATTATACCAGCGTTTTGGTTTTGATTATATTATAATCAAAACCAAAAAGCTGGTAAAATTATAAAAATGAAACCCCTTACGAACAGGGGAAGACTGAAAATCTCATCTTTTGCGCTGTTACACACTCCTAACGACTTCATGATTGAACCTTTCTAACACAATTTGTATCACTGCTGTCTTTAAGGTATCGGTGGCCTTTTAGAAAAATAAATTTTTATGAAAAGTATCTAGTTGTACACTTTATCCTACATATTGTAAAATCAAGCCATGTTAAGTTCATGATCCCGCGTGATTGACAAATTCACAAAATTGAAATACTAAAAAAAATTAAAAAAAAAAAATCAGGAATAGCTTTATCTAACAATAACTATAATAAGCGAAAGTATTTAGTCGCATATCTCTCTTTTGTAAATATATCGGTAGATTGTTCGTGACTTAGTGATTTAGTGTAATATGTGTACATGTCAATATACTGGAAGCGTATTAATGTAGATCAGATAAGCCTTACGGCTTACCACTTGTTCGGGACTATATATGTAGTATTGTTAGAAGAGTTTATATTCTTTTTAAATGGATTTTTTAAAATTAAATAATATTTTGTTTTTGAAATTTAGGATAAATTTACTACAATTTTCCTTTAGTACATAAAAATACATAATACTAAGTAAAAAAACAACAACACACAAACGACGTATTATAGACAATCGTCGTCGCAAAATCGAAATAAAAGAGGATATACGAAACAGTAGGTATTAATTAACAAATCATTAAGTCTCGGTAATGAGGTGACTTGAAATACAAATACGTTGGGACCAATCGGAGTTTGCGTCAGCAAGTGTAATCAATTGAATTTACTTTAATGACGAATACGGCCCCCCGATAAACCGTAATGTATTTTTCACTCAGTCATGCACTGGTTCATTTTAATTTACGTAAATTTTTCTTTGATGAAAAATATTAATAAAAAAACGAAAAGTTCTGATAATCATAATAAATAGAAATTTATATATGGGTGGTACTCCCATTATGTACGAATTATGTTCAGCGTATATTCTTCATGAATCCCTTTAAACTATGCTGCTAATAACTCGTACCATAAATCAGTTCATAGCCATTCCTGATAACCACTTGATCAGTTATAGACGGTCATAAATTTGCAAAAGACTTTAAAAAAAGTCTACATTAAATAAGGAACTTTTATCGCGATTTTTAAATCCTTGAAGTATTGTCATCAATGAATGAGAGTCTGCCAATCTGATCACCCTACCTGTACAAATGACGCCCCTCCCCATTATAGTAATATTTGGACTTCATTTATTTTGCTAATTTTGTTTTATTAAACTTAAGATCAATAAGGCTAAGTGTCCGGATGACTAAATAGTTCTATGTAATATTTTTTTATAAAAGCTTATAGTCCAGCTGAAATGTAAATGAAAAACGCCATTGCTTAAAAAAGGTGGATTTTTTAAAACTTGTGTGTTGTAAACATTTTTGGGTTGAAATAATTTTTAATTAACGAAAATAAGATTTTTACAATGTCACAAAAACAATGAAAACACTAATAATAAAGTACCACTTTGTCACTACACAATAACACAAAAATAACCACATGACTTGAGCTTCAGAACAAGACTAACATTAATGTTCATTACTTCTTATATTTAGTCTGGAGAACTGTCTGGAAGGTTGTAGGCCAGCGTGGATGGTACTCGAACAGTTTGTTCCAACAACTAGTCAAGAACTTTTTTAAATCATATGTTTTTGTGTTTTGTTTCACATTATAATCTAAATAAGCCATTATAAAAAAACCGAGTTCCCCACAAAATTTCCTTCAGAAATTTTTCTGTGAGATAATAAACTCTAAATGTTTAGTACACCTGTAATCGGTAACAATTTTCGATTTTCAGGAATCGGAACATGAGTGTAATTCATTTTTCTTGGTTCGTTAATTCAAAGCAGTAAAACGAAACGGTAAATCTCGTCAGCTAGAATGCGGAATACGCTCATTATTCTGACAATCGTTAGAATCCGCAACCTTGACCTTTTAAAGGATACATGAACTAAAAACAAATCGATATACATTTTTCCAGACATTTCAAAGGTATCATTAGAATATCAATCAAATAAACTTCTACATAAAACTTTTACAAAACGGTTAATCTCGTTAGCTAGAATGCGGGATTATTTTTTTAATCTTCATTTGTCTGAATGCTCTATTAATCATGGGGTTGGCATTCGGTCAAAGAGCTTGCAAGACCAAACAAATATTTTTTTTCATTTTTCTTTTATCTTTCGTTACCTGGCACGACCCATTTCTCACCCGGTTGACATAAAATTTCCCAGCCATAAATTTTCCCCCTTAATAAAAAAAAAAAAAAATTAAAAACTTTCTATGATACGGATTAGGTACCTTTCGAGATGAGATGGTCTTCAAAACTTTTCGGTTTAAAACTGTGGAAGCCCTAACTTTTCAATCCAGGCAATGGGTCATGCATCAGGGAGAACTCGAGGGTCAAGCATCGTTAATGAACTTATTCATAACTGGGCTTTCGAACGAATTTCACTACCGTTGAAAGCTAAAAACAAATGGCTTAGTTTGCGAGTTCATACGTCATCTCCCTAGAAAAAAAAAAAAATTAACATAGAAATATATATCACCCTACCTACGGACTTTTCGTTAGGAAAATCGTTCAAAAATAACTGAGTAATAGGTAAAAAACACACATAAAATTTTATTAGTTTCTTAATACATTGCATTGCGGAACAAGTAAGAATAAATAAACGAAAATAACCACATATGGCTCACTCCTTTCAACGTCATAACACAAAAAAGCAATTAGAATGCGTAATTTTGACCTTTTAAAAGGATAATTAAATTTTAAAAAATTGATATACATTTTTCCAGACATTTCAAAGGTATCATTTTCAATTGCAAATATTAATCAAATCAAACTTGTAGATAAAACTATTACAAAACGGTTAATCTCGTCGGCTATAATGCGGAATTATTATTTTTTTTTTTTTCACTTGTCTAAATGCACTATCTTTTTTTTGGTTCCTCCCCTTCCTCGCCTTATAGGCTATAAGGGGTTTCCCGGGCCAGGGGAGAGGGTGGGGAATTGATGCCGAGACTAAATATCTATCAATCATGCGTGTGGCATTTGGTCGAAGAGCTCAACTGGATTTCAATAACGGTGATGTTATATTGGGAGAACTGATTAGATCTTCATGAGTTCTCTTCACCGCCTTTAGGACCTTTGCGGGTGTGGATATCAAACTTGATACATAGATAGCAGATTTGATTCACAGTTTTAATATATTTTAACTTTTTCAACATTTATTTTTTTCAGCTATACGAGTTTTTCTTAGAGCATTAAGGGCAGATTATTAATGCTGAGATATTTCTGCAAAAAAATCACCTTACGTCTGAAGAAATATATATTCGATTAAAAAAAAAAAAAAAAAAAAAAAAAACAGTGTTAATTTTATTTAAGAACCATGTTAGTTGCATAACTTGTGAAGCAAATAGACTCAAAACTTTTCGGTATTTTTAAATATTGGAGATTTAGTCAGATGTTGAAATGTTTCCTGATGATGAGATGAGATGTATTTTAAAAAGTTTTTTTTTCTCCCCTCATAGCCTGTACGGCTTTACGGGATCCTAAAGACATTCCGCATTTTAACTTCAACTGCTATGAAATTTATGTTAATGATAATTTTCCTTAACGTAAGGGGCTTTATTGACGAAAGCGATCCATGGCTAACATAAACTACCCGTAAATGGAAACGCTGGACAGGTTGTACTCGGATCCCCTGAGCGATAAGTGATCTCTCGCTCTCGGGATTAAAGCTGAAACTAATATCACTCATCCGGGAATTACCCGAGTCTGCTTCGTGGCTCTTTATTGAATGCTCCTACATCATCTCCCGGATAAAGCTTAGGATAGGAATTTAAGTCCCACTCAGCAAGTTGTACACCCCTGTTGCCGTAAATTAGTAAAGTCGAGCAATATCATATATATATACTGAAATATTTAAACAAAATATAAGAAATAATTTTACTAATAAGTATTTAAGTAATAATATAATAATATTGTAACATTTCAGCGGGTTAACAAAATTTATGAAACAAAAATATAACAATAGTCAATGCCCAACGAATTATAAAAACACAAATATTAAAGCAGGTTACAAAAATTATCACTTTTTAACACAAATCATTTTGCTTGAGCTTCACAGTCAAGACAAAGACAAACTCTGTTCAGTCAATCGCTCCTTATATATAGTTGTAAGGAGGGGCTAGAACGTTGTAGTAAATCGTGGAAGCTGGTGGGACGGCGTGGATGGAGCTCGATCAATCTAGATCCAAACACGTGCTCTGACGGTTCGCTCCAACCGCTAGTTCGTTCCAAATACCGATCTGGGATTTTTTTTTTTTTTTTAACTATTTAATGTTACAATATATAAGTAATAATAATAGAAATTATAGCATTTATTTACTGTTAAGCCCATCTGGGGTCCATGACCAACCGACGTAAAAATGAAGATGTAATTTAGAGTCTTAACGGAAAAAATAAAACAAAGAGTGCCTGTCTCCTAGAAACGTAGAAAAAAAAATTCCTACTAAGAAGTTCTTGTAATCGTTATATCCCCCCCTTTTTTTTTCAAACAGGGTTTTTTTTTTGTGTGTGTTTTTTTTAATATTAATTAGTAGTAGATATATTATTCGAATTTCCCTTTACAGTTCGAGAAAAAGAAGATAAACAATTATTATTTTTACCGTTTACGTAAAGGTTTAAAAAAAAAAAACTAGTTAAAACCAACTTTATACCGCACAAAAAAAAAGTATTCCAGACCTAACACTGTAGGATCCGGTTATTAAAGTAATATATATGAATTAAAAATTTGATTGCAATATTTGTGTTTACTGAATATTAGCAACGTCCAATATCATGAGAGTACTATTATAATAATTTTGATAAACTAGATGGTCAGCCTTAAGAAAGAATTTGTATGCATTTCTTTATATCGCGAGATATATTAAATACTAAAAAATAATATTAATTGAAAAAAGAGATCAACTGCTATTTTTTCTAAATATCTTCGCTTTTATTGACAATTATTCAAAATTCTAAAAGGTATTAAAAAAAATCTGATGAGACGCGCGCAACACACAACTTTCACTTACCGACGAACTTAGATTAGAAATTGATGTCTTTTTTTTTTTAATTGCCATTTCTCAAAGTCACATATTTTTCTACATTCGTTTCTTATTTTTGTTTTTATTTGAAATCTAAAGTACATAATTGTTTTTATTATTAAATAAAGGTTCCTACTTGCGATAATTCGGCAATGCAAGCATAATACTACAAGTCATCTGATTTTATAATACTCTATGTAATTGTTGAAAATTTCATTTAGTTACCATGAAACAAATCAATTCCATTAAATAAAAAGAACGGCTTTAGTTATAAACAATGGTCTGTCATTAAAGACTTACTCCGCATGCCCGGGCTCAACGTGTTATTTCAGTTGACGGAATATTTTTCTTTTCTTCTTCTTTATATGTTTACTTGTTTTTTTTTCATATTTAAAAAAAATAATTTCTCCATATAAACAAATACAAAGGTACTTTATTGGAAAACAAAAAAGGCCCTTTCCCCATTTAAACCCCCTAACAACATTTTAATAATGAAAAAGCTTACCTGATATTAAAGAAAACTTATTTTCATTAAACGTGATGAATTTAATCAAAATCATTAAAGCCGTTTTTGAGAAAATCGATAAAAACGTAAAAATTGGAAAAAAAGTTAAAAAATAAGTGCCCCCTCCGTTTTACCAATTTTGATATAATTTTGGATGTCACATCGTGGACATATACATACACTAAAGACTGATCTGATCTGATAAAAATCATTATAGCCGTTTTTGAGTAAATAAAAAAAAACACGGGAAAGTGAGACAAAAATTATTAAGAAAAGAGCCCCCCTCCAATTGATCAATTTGGATTAAATTTTGACTGACGCATCGCGGGCGCATACATACATCAAATACCTAATTTCAGGTTCGTACGGTTTATAGTTTTTGAGCTAGTCTGTTCACAAACACACACACACACCATTTCGTGGGGATTGGTCATTTGGACTCAGGGGACCCCAAAACGTGTATTTCCGTTGAAAACCGGAAGTCGAAATTTTTCACGATCGCAATACTTTCCCTTACTACATATTTCATATATAGGTAAGTGAAAGTAAAAAAATTAAGGCTAACAAAATAAATTTTAAATCAGGGTAGACACTCCTTTGTGTATATATGAAACGATTCCTGGGAAGCCGTTATCACATGCCGTATAACGATCTAAATTAATATCGGTTGATTCCTTGCTCCGATACAGAGGCCAATAATCGTATGTCACTAAACCGGCTTTTAGGGTTTTTGCTTGTACAAGCTCACATTAAGGTACTTAATGAAGTACCTTTAAAGAGGCTATGCTGACCTGAGAATATCTGGTCCAATAATATCATACATACTATAAAATTGTTGTTAATAGTGAAAAATAATTTATTTACACATGATTTGAAACCACTTTTGTAATAAATATCTAGAACAAAATGCCAGCTTTTATTACTTCGTCGACTGGTTAATCATTCATCCACTGAGTAGGCGTTGTCTTCTTGCCCACGCTACAGTGGCTTCAATAGCTGGATTCAAATAGACGATAATGTCTGCTACTGGCTCCTCCGATTAATTTTATTTATTTCCATGATAAATTTACGGCATAAGCATTAAATTAAAAAGGAACGAACAATCTGGCAAAATATGCAAAGAAATAGGACATTAAGAGGCTGATTATCATTAAAATACCACTTATCATTACAGAAATAAGACCCGAGGAATATTAAACCTGGAAGGGGTTTATTTTTCTTTCTTTTTTTTTTTCCTTCGATCATTTAGAATGCAAATTTTGTACTTAATGAATGAGTCAGAAAAAAAATAAAAACTCTTTGAAAAAACGAAGTGTGATATAATAAAGTATTGAAAAAAAGCTAATGGAATAGCTGAGTTTCGTCGTTGATGTTTATTGAAAATTGTTGAAGGACCTCTCGAAACCTTTTAGGGGATGAATAATTCTGAATAGGACAGAAAGATTTGTGTTCACGAAAAGCATTTTTTTTTTTTTTTTTTTTTATTTATCACTAACTCATTCGTAAGCAGAAAAGTTCGAACCTTTTCTGAATTTAAATATGAATTATATATTTTTAAAATATTTATTTAAAATTATATTTAAATAAATATTTAAAGCAAATATCCATATGGAACTCTCTCGAACAAACGCAGTATAATTTTGATATAAAGTTTCTGAAAAAGGATCTAAAAACATAGTAAATATAACAAATAATAATTATTTAGGAATAAATATGTTTTTAATTATTTTTATAGATTAAAATTTATTTATTGTTCTATAATTTATGAAATTCGTAAATCGTAACAATGCTATACGAGTATATCAATTCAAATTTTGAATTCTTGGACGTTCATAAAAATAAACACTTACAACATCTATATGAGACCTATAATAATTTTTCATCCATTCTATTTTGTAGTTTTCCTATATAACATAAGTGACGGCATAATTGTAAAAGGTCTTTTCATTAGTAAACATGAAATCGAATCTCACCTGATATAAAGGTTATTATGCATTTATTAAAGAATTTATTGATGATGATTTTCAACGTTATTTAAAAGTATTAATAAAATGCACAAAGGTATAATTAAAAGGATCCAGCAGCAAAACATACATTAGTGAAATAGTCATCAAAGGAAAAAAATATTATTAGGACATTAAATTTTGTTATTTGGAGAAAAAAAAAGTCAATCTCCAAACAAAATGAGAAACTTGCAATCCTTTCTTGAGAGTGCAGCACTCAACCGATTCAGCAAGAAACCTTGTTCGGATTGAAATGGATTTATGGAGGCTTAGTTACATGGCCCAAAAGGATGCTGAAGCATGTGCCATGGAGAAGAAGGAAGAGAGGTCGAGCGGATAAGAGGTGGATAGAAGGGATGGACGAGGCGATGGCAGCCACAGGACAATGGAGGAACCTTGTTACAATCAAAATAAATGGCAGCAAGGCTTATTAGGCAAAGACATATGACCTTGTGTTGTAATAAAGTCGTTTGAATATATAAAAAAAAAATGCATTTAAATTTCGATAAGTATAGACACGAAGCTAGGTTTTACCAGGGTGTGCAAGTTTTTACAGAAAATAGCAGATAACAGTTTACTCCGCCCGTATATAATGTAAGTACCTACATGTGCTACATCGATACCTAAATCTGATACCTAATTTTATTTTGAAAAATTGATCCAAAAATAGATAATACAACTTCATAACTTAAAAAAAAATAATAATTATCACCTATGATTTGGAATTCTCACCAGTTATTGTAGCATTATTCACAAAGTTCCTTTATCGAGTTCAATCCTATAGGGACTTATTACTGTACCCTTTGCCTGATTCTACCTGGGATATATCAAAATATTTTGAATAATGGAAGAGCATTATACCTGAAGTAGTTTCATTAATTCCTTTAAGCCCGGATTTCTCTCACCTTCCATATTAGAGATTTAGGGGATGGAAAGAAATGAAATCTGCTGAGATAGGGGCAATAACTGAGATTTAATGGGCATTAAAACCCACTCATTCAATTTAATCTCATTCGTGAAACTCCCTTAAATTTATCATGGCATTGTAATTATTTCGTTATTTATTGCAGTATGGCACTGCTTCATTTTCTTCTTCGGAACCAATTTCGTTAAGGCCCGCTTTCTCCAATATAGTTTAAACTTAGATTAACTTAAACCGGATTATCTTTAATCCGAGGTTTAAACTCTGATTCACTTTCTACAGCCTTAGTTTAGTTTAAGCTCGGTTTAAACCTAATCATGTGGAGGTTATTATGTTTTTTAAAAGGTTGGTACATATTTGTTTACATTTCCTTGTTGAAACTTCTATGGAAAGAAAAGGTAATGTAAGGGTTATGGAAAGATTATTTATACATATTATTTTGTTTTTACCAAAAAAGTAAATAAGGTGAAAGTGTTCTATAAAAATGGAGCAAAAAGAAGTAAAAACTTTTCTCAGTGTGAAATTAATGTTCTTCTGGCTCTTGTGGAAGAGAAGAGAGACATTTTTGAAACCAAAAAAACAGATTTCGTCACTGTCAAAGAGAAGGAGGATAAATGGAAGAAATTGGCAAATAAATTCAATGAAACGAGCGGTGCTGTTTTCAGATATTTAATTTATATGTTAATAAAATGTTCTTTATAATATGATATTACTATGCCAATAATAATAATAACCTCTATTACATTTCATAAATGTTTTTCAAATAATGTTGAACCTTTTTATTATTATTATCAAACGGTTTAAATAATAACTGATCTAAGTTGAGCGATATATAATTATTATAGCTTAAAAAAATAAAATTACATTTTTATGACATATTCAAGTGAAACATACTTTACAACATAACCTTTATATTAATTATAAACCAATTACAATAAAAATAATGCACGTTAAGAAACATTTTTTTCTCATCTCAATTCTATTTCACTGATTTAGCATATTCTGAAAATATTCTTGGATTAACTGATTGCGTCTCTTTGGCTACAAAAACACATCATAATCTTCTTCTTCCATGTCATTTAAAATTTCAATTATGTATATTTTCCATTTTTGTATTCAGTCAAGTGCAAAACAATAGTTCTTGAGTAACAAGAGCGAGTATGTTATCACACAAAATTTTTGTTTATATTTTGCAGTTTAAACCTAATTCAGAGTTTAAACCGGGAAAATGAAGGATTAACTTAATCTAAGTTTAAACCAAGTTTAGAGGTTAAACCGACTTGAAGAAACTCACATCTGGTTTAAACCACGAGATAATCCGGATTAAATTTAAACTCGGTTTAAACTAACTTGAAGAAAGCGGCCCTAAGTGTTTTTTATTTGCTGAAATTATCATTTACATTTCGGTAATGAAAATTCTTTAGATATAAAAAGAAAATCAACTGTGACAAAAAACATAAGGTTTATTCCATATAAAATCGACCAACTCAAAAAAAAAAAAAAAGATAAACCTATTTCTAGGTTCTATTATTTAGGTCTTAGATTATGATTATTTTTGGGCTATTTGTTGCATCCATCGATAAACCAAATGAAAGAAAATACCAAATTTTAGATTTAACAGACTTCCGGTTTTTGGGAAATAAGTTTTTTGGATATATCTCAAAGCTAATTCAGGTGTAATATTTTTCAGCATTTTGTACTCTTTCTTTGAAAATACCACATTAGTCATGTTATTTTAAGTAGGTATGCATTATATTTTTTAAAAAACAGTTATTGTTAATGCCTTTTTTTTTCTTTTTTTTATGTAAAAATATTTTAATGTAAGTATACAATTATATTTTTTTTATATGTATTAATCAGTGTGAAGATTAGATAAATAGGTGGTTTCATCGAGAAAAATAAATTTGTGAAAAAAAAAAAACGTGCCATCTAATATATATATATATATATATATATAATCTGATCGTACAGGAATAGATAAAACAATCAGTAAAATATATGTATAGTGATAATTTTCTGTTTTAGTACTAACGGGTAACTTGAGCAACCGAACCGTCCATTGTCCGGACTATTTATGTTACTATGCTGTAGTACAATTTAATAAAATTTGGGTTCCTATTCACTCAGTTTCGTTGTACAGATTTTAAACTTGAGTTTTCCTTTGAATATGTGAGTTGGATCTATGAGTCGACCGTTTTCCTTCAATTTTCCTGAAATTATTCGTTTCTCTCTGCTCATTTCATTTATGCTTTCACTTAAGAGAAAGACAAAAGTTTTGTTTTAAGTCACATTTAATTATTAAATAAAAAGTGATTCCGTAAATGTAGGCGTTAAGATACCTCATGTTTCTTGATAATGGTAGAGATAAGAGACGGTTACAAATAAAAGAAAGTCTTTTATTTTATTGTTTGAATAAAACATGTTAATCATATCCGATAATTTTATTTTTTCTTGTTCCCATGTTCTACCAATATAATCTTTTGGTTATCCGGACTAATCTAGTATCCAGACTAGAGCCGGTTTTGATTACTCCGATAAAAGACTTTTTATTGTACCTTCATCACCTTAACATTATACCTTGGGGGGCCTAAGAATTTTATACTAGATCTATCCATTATTGGTCTTTTGCCACATAAAAGAAAAGCCAATACTATTTTCCTCAAGTTCCTTGTATTGGTCTGTAAGTGTGCTTGAGACCAAGAAATCTCCAGATGAAAGAGGCGGTGTTGTCGGGGATGATTGGGGGGGGGGGGCTGGAAGTAGAGGAAATAAGATTTCCTTCCCCGAGGCGAACAGAGAACCAACATCGTCCGTATTAGTTTACACCGTCACCAACAGGTGGCCAGTCTTCTCACCTCCTACTTGATAACAGCCCTAAGGTATTATTCTGCACCGTACCGAACATGGTCACCTAAATATTAGGATAGAAAGATTAGCATAAAGCGATATAACACAAAATGAATTTGATAATGTAGTAGTTTAAAAAACTTTAAATATACAATACATAAATTCAAATTTAAGGAAAAGCGAAAAAAAATAGCGTCAACTTGTTCTCAAAGAGATTCCTAAACATCAATTATTTTATCGGCCACGTATCCCTTATTAGAACATTGAATAGTGTAAAACTAAGATTCTCTTGAATTAAATGCGTCGCCTTGCAATGGAGCTTAAAACAAAGTATAGAAAATAGACATTTTTAGATGTGTTGGGATTCTCAAACGTCAGATTCTACTCTCATTAAGGTAGCACAAATAATATATTGCCTAGTTCTGCAGTTTCGATTAATGCTCTACGTAGTCACAGAATGGAAAAAAATAACCTGTACCACTACAACCATAGTGTATAGAATAACATATTATTCTAAGAATTACATGTTATTCTATAATCTATGACTACAACCCATGAAGGGTCTTGGGTTGGGTACTATGTAAGGAAGAGCATTGTTTCTTAGTCAGCGGTCGTGCAAGGAGGTGATTTGACCGAGATAACGCTCAACCGTCAGGTTTTTTCCCCTTAATTTTTCAATTAAGGGTACCCACTTTATAGAGGCTGGGTTGGCGAGACGAACTGTGACAGAATAAAGATATCCTGAGCCTAGCTAGTATCGAACTCGGGACCTTCAGCACAGCAATTCACCTTACGAGTGAGCTACCTCGCTCCCGGTCACAGAATGGAATGAATGAAATTAGTAAGAAAAATAACGCAGTATAATATTTTATATACCTCCCTTAAGCAAATAGAGCATTGATATCTATCATTGATGATATCCAAACGAATAAAAAGTACTAGGTTTACTGAAACAAATAACATGAATTTAAATTTCAAACACCGCGTTTTTATTTTGTAACTGTTATCAAGTCTTAATTTAGAGATCTTGAAGATCTTAAGCCGTCTCCACTTGGCCAAGTGGCCAACTCCAATTCTGACTAACTTGTGCTATTCCTTTGTATTTTGCTACAACCAAATCTACAGCAGTTTTGTTGATTCTATCTACCCATCAATTTTTTGCATACTGTTGAGTCGTATAGAGGCATCTTGCTGGATTATTTCGAACTATATGTTCCTCTTCATATCATGACCTACGCATCATTATATAAGTGCTGCTTACTTTCTGTCAGTAGTTTTCTATTGGTCCCTCCCGTTTAATATTAATTTATTTTTAAATAAATGAAATTTTTTGTCGAAGTGTCATTATAATATTTTATAAAGTGCTCGTCAACTTTTGGAAGGAAGATGTCAGTAAGCAGAGTTTCGTTAGTGGCTAACGAAGGTACTTTAGTTATGATTCTTATTTTGTTAAAGTGTAAATGAAGAGTATGTTAGCAAAGGTTTAAGTAAATGTATATGCTTATTTAGTTAGCTTCCGTATCAGTTTCAATTTAGAAGCTAAATATAAATGTGAATAAAGAAGTGTTAAATAGTGTGTAGTAAGAATCTTGTTATAATTCAGGAGACCAATAGCGATTTGGTAAGTCCTAGGTAAATGGATTTTTTTTTTTGTTAGCTTTAGTTTCCAGAGTAAATAATAATAGATGTTACTTTTTCATAAAAAAATATTATGAAGTTCGGTTTTAAAAAAAGGGAAGTGTAACGAATAGTAAACATCCCCCTTTTTCCAGAGAGGAAGCATTTGAAAAAGGTTATCCGATTTCGAGGAAGTTTACAAGTAAATATAAAGGATGTAACCCGATCAACCCCTCAACTCACCCCTGACGGTGGATCAGTCCAATAGGGGTAACGGATCTTGAAATTTTGGGGTCTTTCTAATACCTTTTGAAGTTTCCTGAAAACTTAAAAAAAAGACAGCACAGCACATAAAAAAAAAAATAACAATTAACTATAAGGATATAAAGAATAAAACTAAATGTTTCAGATGGAATATTTTTCACAACATTTTTTCTTCTTTTCCGATTCCGAAAGATAACAATATATCTGAGTCCCGACCGGAGGCTATTTTTTCTCTTCAAAATAAAAATATTCAAAATGATTAAAAACATAAAAGGCAAGATTCTATATATACATAATATTGTAGAAATAGCAAATAAGCAAATGGGTGTCAGTGGTACCTCAAGAGAATAACAAAGAATCCAAAACTCTTCTACAGCTAGCGTTGTTCGTTCGAACAATTTAGATATTCAGCAGGGCTATTACATTTTTTACATATAAGGTATTGTAAGAAATTAATAATGAAAACGCTATTAGTAGAATGTTAGATTAAGCTTCATAAAAATAGCATAATTAAATATTTGTTTTATGTGTGATTATTCATTTTTAAATAATTAATTTATAATTTTTAAATAATTTCAATGAAAGAGAAAATATTGAGTCACGGCCGGGAATCGAACTCAGGTTTCTGCATATCCGTTGCAGCGCTCTTACCACTTAGCTATTCAGGGGGCCATTCCCAGCTGTGTTGATCCTTTCTCTTTAGCGATCCCACCAGCGTCGCTACTATCTATTATATATCTAATTGATATACGCTCAAAGTTAAATATTATATGTTGAAATTTAGTCGTCATTCATTTTCAAATAATTACTTTACAATTCTTAAAATTATACTACGCTGCAACGTGGCTAGACCTGGCAGGAGGAGGGGTCGCTGAAGGGAAAGGATCGAAACAACTGGGAATGGCCCCACGGTTAGCTCCGTGGTAAGAGCGCTGCAACGGAGATGCAGAAGACCCGGGATTCCCGGCCGTGGCTCAATCTTTTCTCCTCTATTAAAATTATTCATAATTAATATAACATAGACAAATATAATGTTAGTTAAAAATATATATATATATATTCCCAGCAAAATTGTTCTAAAGAAAACCCTGTGCATGTTTTAAGTGATAGAGCATGTTCTAGAGATATCCAGTTGGAAGAAAATTAATAATGCATCAGTGTGTAAGATCTATCTAATTTTCATCATAATTATATATTGAATTATTTTTATCATTAACTACTTCACGATTTTTTTGTTTTCACCTTCGTGTGTGATATCAGCATTTATTTATTAAAGATAATTAGTCTTAGAGAAACAAAATTATAAAATAAAAAGTGATGAAAATTAAACCGAACTAACACACTAATGGATATTTAAAATTTCTTCCGACGGTATTATTATTAAATGACAGAATTGTATTACATGTAGTTTTTATATAACAGATATCTTCAAAATAAAAACCTTTTTTTTTTCTTTCTAATTATTGGTCCTCCCCTTCCTCGCCTTGTAGGCTATACGGGGGGGGGGGGGGGGGGTTACCGGGCAGGGGAGAGGGTGGGGGATTGATGCCGAGTATTATTAAATTTTCTCCTGGCTCCGGATTTTGAACTTGCTATCTTTCGGTTCTCAATCATACGTTGCCATGGGCAACGCGTATTTTTTAACGCACTTGCCCAGTTGGCCATCTCGCCACCCTTCAAAATAAAAACCGTATTGTCAGTAAAAAATAAAAATAAAAAGAGTGAAAAACCGTAAAAAATCGGGAATTTAGGGGAGCGAGAAAGGGGGGCCGCCCCCCCACTAGGTGGTGGAAACTTTCCTGCTTTACCTTTTTGTACGCCCCCCTCCCCAAGATGAGGGAATATTCCAGTTGCTTAGTTCTATATCCCCTATGAATATTTTTTCATAACCCCAAAGTTTCATAACTTCATAAAGTAATTACCCTATTTGCTTTTCTTTTAACATAAGCACATACATCAACATTGGTGTCCGCAGGGAAGGGCAGAGCCCCCCTCCCCGTTAAAAAGTAGCAGAAAAAAAAATTCCAAGTACAATAAATTCGTATTCATATATTAAACTATATTATTAAGTTTTATGAAAAACACCTATTTTAAATTCCAAATATCAATAACTTTTATTCGAAAAATTATTTGAACCCTCCAGAGTCAAAATATCTCAACTCACTCCCTCGGTCATAAGATTATACCAGCCTGCCCCCAACCCCTAGAAGAAATCCTGCGGACTATCATGATTATTACTGATCACTGATTATAATTACGATTAAAAATATAGCATTTCGTTAAACTATCGATGGCAAATCGATAGTGGGTAACAGGTAAGTGAAAGTAACTGAGCATTTAAGCGTAATCTTTTTCAAATCATCTTCTTGAATAACCAATGACACAGAAACGGCTCTTACCAATAAATTACCAAGTTCTGAACATTTAACTTTCCATAAACTTTTAAGAGGCAATCATATATATATAAAAAAAAAAAAGATTAAAATAACAATCGAATCCGCATTATTATAGAAGAACAGGCAATAAAGAAGTCCTTGGAAAGGGAAAATATTATTAAAGCGCTGTCATTAGGAAACTGGCTAAGCTATGGAAATATAAGAATGGTCCCTTGAGAACTCTAAAAGAAAAAGAATTTCTAAAAGGCAGTTGGGGGGGTGGGGGGGTAGAGGAGGTGGTATTGTGATTCATGCAAATTTGATCACATTTTCTCAATTTCCTTTTTTATCTGGGGATCCACTCCAGCGGCCGGATAGACAGGATCTCAATCCTATTCGGCAAACGTTTCTCAATGCCTCCATTCACATCTCCGGCTATTATTTCTTCCATCGAAGATCCATTATGCCTTCTGAGAGGGTCATTTGTACAAGTCAAAACCTTACCGCTAAGATGGAACAATAGGAAACCGTTAATATACGGTCTAAGATGAAACTGGAACAAAAAGAACTCTCTGCGAAATTCTAGTGTTCCTTAAAGCGTTGATAATTGGTAAATACAATTACGGATTGGTATATTTTTAGACGAGAGTTTGCCTATCATAAAAAACATGTTTTTATTAGTTGAATGCATAGAGTAAATATAGAAGTAATATTATAATCTGCCACAGTGAAGGATAATGGAAATAATGCTTACAGATCAATACATATCTATATAAATAAAGATGAATTCTGTTTGATTGTTTGTTTCTTCTTTATACCGTTTGTCCTTAATTCTCCAAATTTCGCTCAGTGGTTCTTTCATACCAGGTGCGAAAACCTGTCCGTATTAAAATTGCAAAACTTCAGCCAATCTCTGGGTATATTCTATACTGTTATAAAAATCGTTTTGATCTCGCTTTACATTGATTTTTACGAAATCGACCGCTAGAGTCGATAAAAGGCTCACTTTATAGATTTAAAAAATGAATTTCTCCGGGTTGTATATGCACCCGGTGGTAATATACAGTTTATGTACACATATACATAAAATGGTATACACAGTTAGTTATTAATATACAGATCAAAATATTAATTATTATTATAATAAAAACTAATTCAATGATTATTATTTATTATTTGTCTCTACCCTTGAGAATCATTGATTATCTTCTAAGAAATAGATTATATTCTATTATAATATTTCACCTCTTTTAGGTACTCGAATAGAGTTAGGTCTAATAGGGTTGTTTCAATATCTTCCAACCATTTCCAGCTTTTGGCCAGTTTTAACTTCTGTCTTATAGCATTGAAACAGAATGATTGTACTTATATGGCGCATAACTGTTAGGGGCGTAATGTTACACTTTTCACACGTTAGTTCTTCAAGACCTCTGAGTAAGTATCCACACCTAAATTCGAAACTTCCTATTGTTAGGCAATACATTTAACAGAACAATATATTTAAAAAAATATACCTTGATTTTTTGTAAATTGTATGGCTGCACCAACGTTTGATTATTAAGGCAATTTAATTTAAGGCATTAAATTAAATTCACCCCCCCCCCTCCTGGCTACCGCGAGCAACGTTTTCAATGCGCTCTGTTGTCAGTTCTCGCGAACTAAAATTTTAAAAACCGTAATTAATACGGCTTTTTTTTTCGCGACTAGTTACCTCTCGCATAGGTAATTAGGTAACGTCACTTTATGCCACCAAGGCTAATCGGACGATCCTACATTGGGAGTTCTAAATTTTGCCTATCCAGGTATAATTAGGATAGGTGTCTTTAACGAGTGCCTGGCATCGTACAGGCTCGGGACTTCCATTTTACGTTCTATCCGAGGGACGGCGTAGATAAGGATATTTACTCCCATTAAAAAATCCTAGGGCCACCTCGGGACGCGAACCAGCGACCTTTAGTATTGTAAGTTTCTACGCTAACTACTATACCACAGGTGACCCTCTAGGTTTGTCTTTGAATTGGTAGTGACAAGAAGTTGACCATAGTTTGAGATTTACACCTATATAAGCTTAAATTAACATCCATCAATTAAAAAATATGGACTTTTACACCAACCAATAATATAAAAACACTTGATTGATGCGTGAAGAATAAAAAATATATGTAGCTAATATATTATTTTCCTAAATTTTAGGTCCTTACTTCCGTCGTGTCTCAGCACGAGAAATTCCAGAATCAAGTCAAACAACCTCTTCTTATACAGGGTACCATCTTTTTACCTTATTCCTTAAATCTTAAATGTATAAGAAAACAAAACAAATACCGTAAAACGAGGTGACTTTGTGACTAATGGGGTGACTTTGTGACAAGCCTATTTTTCTACAGTTTTTGAATTTCCCTCCTTAAACAGAATCAGGTTAGGCAATTCAGTGTACTTGTCAGTTGGTCAGTAATGTGTTGCAACCTACTGGCCACAAATGGACCTCTATAACTTCTTTCATTCCATTTATCATGGTGCTTTATTTCAAATTTTCAAGTAAATCAAAACAATCAAGCATATATGAAATAAAGCACCACGGTAAATGGAATGAAAGAAGTTATATGGGGCCAGTAAGTTGCAGCACATTACTGACCAACTGACAAGTACACTGAATTGCCTAACCTGATTCTTTTTAAGGAGGGAAATTCAAAAACTGTAGAAAAATAGGCTTGTCACAAAGTCACCCCATTAGTCACAAAGTCACCTCGTTTTACGGTAATCAAAATAACGATAACAACAATCAAGAGATCCCAGAAAGCAGAAAAGGACAGAACCAGGAACTGAGATACCCATACCCGTGAGTAACTCCTTTGCTAAACTTAGTGATTTAACGAACATTGACCAACCAAGCGGTAGCACATCGGTGCCGAGGGAAATGCCACCTCCACCAATTCATGTCAACGATGTTCAAAATTATCAAGCATTGGTCTCATTCTTAGGGCAACATTCAACCCCAAACTCATTTACCCTCAAATCTACTATGAAAGGGGTTACTGTATACCCCAGCACAGCTGAGGTTTACCGTAAGCTGGTAACGAGTCTACGCAATGGTGGAGCTGATTTTCATACTTATCAGCTCCCTGAAGATAAAAATAGAAGAGTCGTGGTAAAAAATTTGCATCATACAACCCCTTTAAATGAAATCATAAACGATATGCAAAAATACGGATATGAAGTGGTAAACATCGCGAACGCTATATCACGATTCAAAACCCCATTACCGATGTTTTTTATCGACATTTCTAAGTCGACATACAATGATAAAATATTCGACATACAAACAATCTTCTACACTAGAGTTACTGTAGAAGAGCCAAGAAGAAAGCGAATGATACCTCAATGCATCAGGTGTCAACAATACGGCCACACCAAGTCGTATTGCAACCACGCACCTAGGTGTGTGAAATGTGGCCAAGGCCACGAAAGTTCATCGTGCATTAAAACAAGGGATACAGAGGCGACCTGTGCAAATTGTAGGGGGAACCATCCAGCAAATTATCGTGGGTGCCTTGTTCTGAAGAAGTTGAGGGCTCAGAAAACTAAAAGAAATAATCATTCACAACAATCTTCTCCTCCAGTTCCAGGTCTAGAAGCATTTCCTGTTCTTCAGCCTCCGAAGACGCATCGTCAACCACAGAAGAATACTGCACCGTTGCCGGCTCAGCAGCAGCAGAGAGCACCCTCAACGCAGCCGATTGGATCGCACAGTCAGACTCCAACTCAAAATAAACCGACATATTCAGGTATGAGGCGGGATGTCAGTCAGCAGCCACCTTCAGCTGACAATTACGGCCCCCAACACTTGCATCAGTTAATCAACGGTCTTAACTCTCTCATCCAACCCCTTTTAGGCATCCTCCAACAGCTCGCTCAGGTGACCCAAGCCATGTATCCCCCAAATGGCCCCTAATCAGCTGACTGCGGGCTCTTTATCCATCCTTCTATGGAATGCAAACGGACTAACGCAACACAAAACTGAACTAGACCTATACCTTCATGAAAAACGAATTGACGTAGCATTGATTACAGAAACGCACCTTACCCCACGATCTAAATTTGGTATTCCTGGCTACTCGACCTATAGGACAGACCACCCAGACAACACAGCACACGGAGGTACAGCCATTCTTATCAGAACTACACTATCACACAACCATACACACTTACCAAGTACTCCTGACATACAGTCCACAGGCATTACACTTTACATGAAAAACCACTCCGTGACACTGGCATCGGTGTACTGCCCGCCAAGATACGTGCTGACATCTTCGATGTTTTGCGATTTTTTCCGTACCTTAGGGCGCTGTTTTATAGCAGGAGGGGATTTCAACGCGAAGCACCAATATTGGGGCTCACGTTTGTGCACTCCAAGAGGAAGGAATTTGAGGGCTGCCATCCACGAGCTTTCATTAGACACAATAAATCCTGACACACCGACTTACTGGCCTGTATCAAGGCGAAAATCACCGGACCTTTTGGACTTTTTTATAACTAAAGGACTGCGGACTACCCCTCACACCATAAATACTACCTCTGATCTTTGCTCTGATCATTCCGAGGTGCATCTAATTATATTTGAGGAGGCAATAAGCAAACAAAGGAAGCCAACGCTGATAGGTGGACCAATTGATTGGGATGCCTTTAGGGAGTTTTTAGAGTCTTCGCTTTCGATCCCAGTTTCAATTAAAACTGAAAATGAACTGGAAGAGGCTGTCGAAATATTCACAGAAAGTATTCAAAAAGCGGCATGGTGTTCAGCAATACCCAAGGTCAACTCTGCAAGAACAACTAACTTGCCACAATATCCTCAATATATAAGAGATTTGATCAGAGCCAAGAGAAGAGCGCGTAAAATATGGCAGACTGACAGACGCCCCTCAGACAGACAGACATTCAATAGACTAAACAATCAACTCAAAAGAGAAATACAAAAATTTAAGAGAACGAACTATGACGCGTACATAACTGGCCTCTCGACAGACGATGGAAGCTTGTGGAAGCATACCAAGAAGTTGCTAAAACATCGGGAGTTGTCAGCACCCCTTCGAAGAGAAGATGGCTCCTGGGCCGTGTCGGATGAGGAAAAATCTGAACTCTTCGCTAACCATCTTTCTTCTGTCTTCATCCCATTTACTGACTTAACAAACGCAGAACATGAGACCCTAGTACTCAACTCATTAAACATTCCACTTCAAATGACACTTCCACCACCTTCATTCACTCCTGCCCAAGTTGCACTACAAATCAAATATTTACCCAAAAGAAAAGCCCCTGGTTATGACTTAATAACTGCCGAGGTGCTCCAAAAAATGCCCAGAAAAGCTCTGGTATTTCTGACAACAATTTACAACTGCATACTAAGGACATCAAAATTCCCACTACAGTGGAAATATTCCGTGATTCAAATGATACACAAACCAAATAAAGATCTCTACCACCCTTCTTCGTACAGACCTATCAGTCTTCTTCCGATATGTTCAAAAATATTTGAAAAATTAATATACAAAAGAATAGTTGACATATTGACTGACAAACAGATAATACCTGACCATCAATTTGGATTTCGCAAGTCACATTCAACGACCCACCAACTACACAGAGTTACTGACTTCATTGCTGGAGCATTAGAACAAAAACTATATGCAGCTGGTGTATTTTTGGATGTTGCTCAGGCGTTCGACAAAGTTTGGCATCAGGGTCTTCTCTTTAAACTCAAGAACATACTACCTTACACCTACTATCTCATTCTTCGATCCTTCCTCTACGACAGATTTTTCTCCGTTCGGCAGGGGTCAGAAATTTCTTCAATTCGTCCAGTCCTAGCGGGGGTACCACAAGGTTCAATACTTGCCCCCCTACTCTACATTGTATACACCCACGACATACCAGAAAGTAATGAGACATTGACCGCTACTTACGCAGACGATACAGCAATACTAACGAAACATCAAGACCCGTCACATGCTTCACTAACCTTACAAAACCACTTACAGAAATTAAACGATTGGTGCAAATTGTGGAAAATTAGACTTAATCACGACAAATCACAACATATAACTTTTACTCTCCGGAAAAATACTTGCCCACCAATTTATATCGAAAATGTCCAAATTCCCCAAACAGACACAGTACAGTACCTCGGTCTAACCCTCGATAGAAGGATGACATGGGGCCCGCACGTCAAAATGAAAAGGGAAACTCTGAACAAACGACTAAAGCTACTTTACCCACTTTTTTCTAAATCCTCAAAATTAAGACTGAGACAAAAACTTAATACTTACACATACTTACTTAAACCTATATGGATATACTGTTCACAGATTTACGGAATCGCTAAAAAAATACATTTACAGAAACTACAGACCTTTCAGTCAAAATTATTACGACTCATTTCAAAAGCACCTTGGTACGTGACTAATCAAACCTTACATACTGACTTCCACATGCCAACAGTCGACCAACAAATCAAGACTCTCTACAAACGCTTCCACACTAACCTACACGGACATATAAACCTACTAATCAGAGATATGGCCACAGATGAAATGCCCTTGAATGTGAGGAGGAGATTAAAAAGGCGTTGGATGAGAGATCTCCTTCTTTAACCAACCTGAATTACTGAATCAAGCCAGGGAAGAGGTACTGTTGGGTGCCATCCTTCCCCATGCCTGACATGTCATCATTTGCAATTGTTTACAGCCATCGAATCTGCTGATTGTCGATATCTTGTTGACAGGCGCGGATATACAAATGAAGTTAAAAAAAAAAAAAAAAATTTAAGGTAATTGTATTGCATTGTCATTTTAATTTATTTAAATGCATTTTATTTTTTATTGTAATTTTAGAAATATTGTATAACAAGGCGAAAATTAACCAAGTGGTCGAAAAGCCCGCGAATTGTAAATAATTAAATAGAAATTATGCAGTATACTATGTTTTTTTCTTCTGGACCTAGTTGAGCTTGTGACCCATTTGCTCAATTCTTGTTTTATTTTCGAAATAAATAAATTAAACCTGAATTTAAATAATAAATAAAAATTATAAACGAGACAAAGACAGTTGAAAATATCAGTATGGAAAACTCCAAGCCAGGCTTGTCCATCCAAGTGTGGAGGAAAGATGAGGACTAACAGAGATCCCCGCCTTTCCGAGTATAAAGGACTATTGTTATACATTTTATTATTTCCTTTGCATAAGTGGCATTGATAGATGTGCCCATTGATGATATACACCTGTCATGTGCATAGAGATGATTTAAATTCTGTTTTCTCGTCGATGCCGAAATAATAGTTATCGCCTTCACACAATTACAATATTCAATATCTTCATAGTAGCGTTTCTTTCTGGCTTCTTCCCTTCCTCCGCAATTTCCACTTTATTCTCAGTCAGGTTTTCATGTCTTCATCATAAATAAATTTAAAACAATACGAAGCCTATGAGAGAAAAAAAATTAATATGCAATATAAATTAAAACGATGAAAAATAGCTTGGAACAGTGTTATAACTTGTACTATTTCCACTAGCTGTATTTTTATCTTAATGTATTATTGAAAAATTAGTAAATGGGCGATAAATACCACGAACAAATACTACGATAATATTTGTCGAGTATATTGAAAAAGCAACAAACATGCCCCAAAGGAAGGAAAAAGCTTACAAACAAAGGTTCAATATTAGGATGACACATGACTAACAGACGGCACACAACTTAAGACAGATCCACCCACTTCAAAGAAGATCAAGAATAGACCTCAACAAAATACTTCCATCCAAATAAATCTATAAGAGAGTAATTGCCATCCAGCTTATATTAAGTATAATGGCATATTGTTATACTATATAAATATAAGAAAATTGAAAAGTGAAAGAAAATAAATGACCCTGCGGTATAAGAAACAGTCACAAAATCGCTTTTCTTATTTATGTTTTCAGGAATGTGAGAATCTCTCACTTCACACTTCTTATTAATTAAACGAAAATAATTTATTAACAAATTCTTAAATGATCCCAATCCCTTAGGACACATGGGTCATTAAATTTCAGGATTTTTAAATCCAATAGCCTGAAACCACTATAACGTTAAAAAAATATTGAATATTTTCAAATAATCAAGGTACCAAATATATAAGTAAGAAAAAAGTTCATAATTCTTTTCAGCATACCAAAATCTCAAACTAGTCAGATTGAAAGGAATTTAAAAAATAACTACTTAATTTTCCATAAATATTTCTGCTACTATAAATTAATCGAAAAATCCTTACAAAATTTTGTTGTTGGTATTAAACACTCAACAAACCGAATTCAAATGAGTACCCAACAAACTAATTGAATGTTTGTTAAACAATAACAATAACATTCTAATAGTCACATTTTTATTCGTGGTACAAAATACATTTTGATTTATAAATTTTTTGGTATTTGGTATTAAACACTCAACAAATCGAATTCAAATGAGTACCAAACAAATTGAATGTTTGTTAAACAATAACAATAACATTCTAATAGTCACATTTTTATTCAGGGTACAAAATATATTTTGATATATAAATTTTTTAATCGCTTATAATTAAGGATATGGATAGTTTTACTTCTCGATTTATTGTGCTGAAAGAGGTACCCCGATAGGATTCACGAATGAGCTGTGTTACTAAATTTTAGTAACTGAATATTGCAATACCCGAACAAGAATGTGTTTGGAAAGTGTGAATAATGTTCAGTAACAGTGTGCGTAGGGAAGTCTTCGAAATCGACCATAACGGATTGGGTGCGCACAGGAAAACGAACTTTCGGCTATTATACATTGTTGAAGCGTTACAACGCTCTTTGCTACATGACAGGTTGATCATATATGATATGTTTCTGCTAATATTTAATATTACCAGTATTGTGTAAAAACAACAAAGTAAATAATGAAATAACTAACAAAACAACCCGGAACATAGAATTAACGAAATCTGACCTACAAGGGAACGAAATGAACCTACAGCAAATGATTTTATTACATCAAATTCAAGCCATTCCATTATAAACATACTCATTCAAGCCCTAACATAAAATGCATACAGGAATCGAGCCACTGTCCAGAACGTTTAGAATTGAAGAAGAGAATCCAATTTTCCTCAGATGAGACTAGTAGCTTTAGAATAGGTTCGCTTCTCTTTCAGCCAAGAAGTACAGTGCAAATTTCATAAAGGGTATTTTTTCACACCAGATGATGCATGGTGTGGCCAAGCTTTGAGCTGTTTTATCTTTCCGATCGCGTCAATGTGGTTAGCGACGGCTGATTTGCAGACAGAGATTCTCTGGAAGTTCTAGAACGACCGTTCTGGGGTTTTCTGTGTCAAAACTCTCAGAATATCTTCATCAAGGGACCCAAAATGTTTAAACCACCATTGAAACCACCCTCACTCACAATACCATCACCCCTGAATCTGTTGCTGGAGGTTCCGACTGAGTTCTAACTTTGTAAAACGAAATTAAGAGAAAATCACCATTTTACATTTTACTAAAAAGTGAATTGAATTAATGTTTTAATGGGATTCAATGAAATCCCACGTTAATTTCCGGACAACCAAATAGTAGAATGTTTTGTGTCAAAATTGGTTAGTTTGTCTGATCGTGAAGAAATAAAAAATAAAATAAAAAAGTTTCTTTGAATGTAGGGTGCTAATTTATTCAATTTCTTGCCATTATAACATTAGGGATATATTTAATTTTTTTTATTTCATCAAAGCATTTAACTTTCTTGATTCTCTCGCACAAAAATATGCGAAAAAGAGCGATGATTAAATGGTCATCAAAATCATATCTGCCGAAATTCTATAATGTTTTTACTATTTACCGGTCAGGTATGTCTCTTATGAAAATAGATAATGAATTATGATATCCAATTTACTTACTATTAAAGACACTATCTATAGTCACTCAACCATCTGGAAGCACTTACCTAAACAAATAAAAAAAAACTTTAATTAGAAAATGAATAATTGCAGATTTTGTAAATATTAACATAACAATTTAATAAAATAAGAACATCCTTATTTAAAAAAAAATACAATAATAAATTAAAAATAAAAATACATTAAATTAAAAAATTATATTATTTATGTTAATTTAAGGAAGTTTTAGATTATTATTAACGGAAACAATGCGGGCTAATGATGTTAATATTAAGTTTAACTTTAACAAAAATGTATAGTATTACATCCATAATTGATGTTTCAAATTACATATTAAAACGGAACAGCACACACCATTAATAATGGCAATTACAATAATGATGGAAGTCTATATGCGTCTGCTTCCTTGGAGGGCCTGACTACTCGAAATCAAAAAGATAAAAATATGAGAAGAATTTTGGTGTCTCGTGACAATAAAGGCTTCTTTAAGGAGTAAGGAAGAGCTTGGAATACTAACTCCCTTGTGAAGATGAAATCATTGTATGAAAGTGTATCAAATGGTAAACACCGTTACATAACGCTAAAGGAACTGGTAAAATGAAAGTTAAAAAAAAATATATTACAAAAGTATCCCAGGTTCTCACCCTAAAATGTAAAAAATATATATTCAGATAGTTATATTTATTAGAAGACCTATAAAAAAAAATGCGGCTTCAGTTTAAAACATAGTTTAACCAACACCAATAGAAGTTAATTTTATCCAGCAAGATTAACTAACGTTTTCGATTAAAAAGTAATTGAAATTAGTAAATAAAATTATTTATAAAAGGACATTGACCAAATTACCCATTCATCATATTTATTTCAAATAGCTTTGTAAACGTCACCCAATATCCTAATAGACTAGTGATTGTCACATTTTAAATAAAAAAATTGATGACAAATTTTACCATACTTATAAAATGTTAGTAAAGAATCTAAACACAGTATTAAGAAAGAGGAATACTTTATTCATAAAAAAAAAAAAAAAAAAGCGCTGCATAGGGTTGCTAAACATATAGGAAACCGCATCAATATATGAGAGATATAAAAATTGGTACATTTGTGTTGTAATATACAGAGCAACTAATCTATTTACAAATAATTACACATTTATTTTTTTCCAGTGGACCCTGTTTTATTTACAAAAATCAGATTCTTATTGACAATATTAAAAAAAAAAAAAAAAATTAAATATAAAAAATGGGCACGAAAAGTTTGAAATAAAAGAGGTATTCAAATTACATAAAAGGATTAAGTTAAAAAGTAAATAACAATAATAATACTTTGACCCTAAAGACCTAAAAAAATAGAAAGTATAAGCGCATTGCTAAAGAAGAAGTATGATCACGAAACGTTTAACTGAAAGTAGAATAGAATTGGAAGATGTGTTAAGTTTTATAGCATTAGCGAATTCGAATAAAATATAGAATTTAATTTAATCAAAGTTTTATACTATTTTTTAACGTAAACTGTAATATTTAAAAAAAATAATGTATAAGATTCTTTTTAGAATACTTTTGTGTGCATAAGGATAAAAGAAATGTAGATATTTAGAATAACATATACCTAAACCATTAGAAAATCAAAAGCTTAAAATTATATACGCATGAGCAGTAGATCCAGCACAAATCACGCCAAAAATTTTTTGTTTTCAATCTATAATCGAATAGATGAGTTTTAAATGACTCCTTAAAGCGTACCTGAAGCTCTTCGAATTAAGTTTGAGTTCATGCTTTTAAAAGTTTGATTAGAAAAAGTATCAGGGTAGAAAAAATTGTGTAACTTTTAACGGATACTGGAGAATTTAATACAATGTAAATGTGGAGGGTGAATTCGATAGTGAAAAAATTGATGAATCATAAACGTCTTGAAAACAAATTCGTTCATTTCCTCTACGTTCCTAAATCCAATTTCGTTTCGCTTTCAGGAATAAGAGGCCAACAAAAGGGGACAAAGTAGGTCCATTGATGAAATACATTGCTCACACGATGTGGGGAAGGCCTCCGGAACGGGTAATGGAAAAAGAAACCTTTTACCGAATGAAGGGAAGAGAAAATGAGGAAGGGGGAACGAACACTCAGCACATAACAGCTTGGGAATTGTGTGCGAGTGGAAGGGAATTAGTAAGGCTCAAATTATTTTCCAGTCAGGCGTTACTTTCAGAACAATGGTGTTTCATCAAATCGAAATCAAACCTATCAGGTGATCGAATGATTTTGCTAATAAAAGGAAGGAATGGTTTAAACGAAAAACGTAAAAATATGCTCATGCTTTACAATTTTGGAGCGCTTGATTATAACAGAAATAAATAAAATATCAGATCATAATAATTTAATTAGTGAGAAATTCGTATATCATTCATGGAATCATAATATGTAAAAATATGCAAGAATATACTGCTCAATCTGCATTCAAACTAACGCAACACAAAGTAATGAAGAATATATAAGTATTTATTGAATATTAGTGAGAGTACTTCTTCGACAGCATTTCATACGATTAATTGTTATTGATTAAGAAAAATATTTATTGATTTTTTTTCTGCTAAATTATGGATCCTGCATGAGCACTTCCTCTATCTTTTTCGCACGTGATATTCTACCAAATGGAATCTAAGTGAAAAATCAACTTGTCAAAATTTCCTAAATGGATTCATCAGGAAATAAATTACTCTAAAAAAACAATGGCAAAAAAAAAATAAGTTTAACTTGATCATAGGTTGAAGTTGGCTTTCCTGGTATTAAAATCTATTACTCACTAAATTGAATACTATTCAATTCAACTTCAGTGAAGACTTTCCAATTCAACTCGCTGGCTTTCCAAGGATTAAAGTCTATTAATCACAACATTGAAAACTACACAATTCAACACCACTGCCGAAATTAAGACAAAAAAGAATTTAAGACGCTGTCATATCTTCAAAAAATAAAATCTCTGCGCAACTGTCAAAAATCATTTTTAAAACGTCAAAACAGTTGATGATCTTGATGTTCATTTATCACCGATGTTGCCAAGTCCAGATGCAAATCTTTTCAAAATAAACTCTTAACTCATCCTAACTACAATTATTATTCGAGATCTTCTCCAGGGTGGCTATCTAAAAGTCTATTCATGTGATTTTTTCTTACCATTTACCAGATGCGTTATGTCATAATATTGTTTTAAGTAGGTATAAATGAATGCGATTAAAAAAAAAAAAAAACTTATTAAAGCTTATTATTGTCAATTGATTTCAAACCAAAGGAGATCCAAATACCAGGAAGATTCATCAAATCACATAAACTGTTTAATATCAATGGTTCGCGGAGAACAATTGGCTAAGTAGCGAGACAATTCTTCGACGTGGTGGGAATTGACCAAGAAAAGCTGACTATCCTAGCTGAATCAATTCTGATTGATTCATTAGGTATTATAAATAATCATACGTATAATTGGCAACTGCTTAGCAGGCTGCATTAATTATATAAACAATGTAAATAAGTGATATTGATTATATTTTATATTTTATTATATTATATTTTTTATTATATAAGGTCTTGTGTAATGTTAGAAAAACTCGAGAGAAAATATCTGGAAAATACAAAGGTCTTACTTATACTGAATTATTGTGTACATTTGGCTTAAAGCTTTAGTTGAAAGTATTTTAGTCTATTATAATTGTTTTTGTATTCAGTAACTAATTAGTTTTGACTTAATTTTGTTTTACAATTTAAGTCAAGTTATACGCGCTAAAATATGTATTTTTTTACTGATAAGAAAGCTGTGTTTTAAGCAACTCAATGTAATTGAGCAGCCCCACTTCTGTCATGTATTTTGATAATAAAGTGTTTCTCCCTTAAAATGCAAAAGAATAGTAGATTTTTTATGAAACAACCAAGAAGAAAATATACACAACTGGAAGAAGGAAAATGTTATGGGGATCTAATGATATGGGGGAAAAATTATATGAGGTGTCAACTTTCGAGATGGGATAAGACCCTTTTATTTTATGTAAATTTAATTATTATTTTTTTAAATCTTATGATATTAAAACGTTAAATCGATAAATAAATAAATAAAAAAAATATGGTTTAAAATCCTAAACCTTTTGTTGGAACGAACTACCGGTTGGAGCGTACCGTCAAATGACTAGTTTAAGGCGTGGATGTTTCCACGGTGTTCTAGACCATTCCTTTTACGACATATAAGATGCGAGCGACTGGATCTTAATCTTTGTCTTGACTGTGAAGCTCAAGCCATATGATTTTTGAGCTACATAGTTACAATTTTGTGTAACCTGCTCGAATATTTATGTTGTTATAATTCGTTTGGCATTGATATTGTTACATTTTCGTTCAATAAAAATTTCTTAACCCACAGAAGTGTTACAATATGGTTAAAATAAATAGTTAGTAGCAACTGCGCTCCCTCTGCAAAATAAAAAGCTACAAATAAGATTGAATAACATTTCAGAAATATCGAAGACAAACTTATGAAAGCAGACGCTTTACACGCTTATAGCTTTAGTTGTTTTACTTAAATAAAAAAACTAAATCTTGTATTCTGAATATAAAAATATGTTTTAATATTAAAATTCCAATCCACTAAGCCATGAGACTATAAAATCCATATTTACCTAGGAACCCGCAGTAAAATCTTGGAGTTCAATAAAGGGAAAGTCGAGAAAGCCGTCAAGCATTAACCCTAAGCCATCAACTGAAACTTAAATATACGCTACCTCTTCAGATTTACCACACATAGTCAAATATTGGTCCTAGGAACCGTATCTACCGCACCTTGCCAAACTTTCAACTAAAACTTTAAGCCAAATGTACACAATAACTCAGTATAAGTAAGATCTTTGTGTTTTCCATATATTTTCTCTCGAGTTTTTCTAACATGACACAAGACCTTTCGTTCTAGGAGCAGTTGAGAGTATAACCTCGATTAAGGAATCCGCAAGGACGACTGCTCTATAATTCTCATTTAATTCCAGTCATCAAATTACACAAGGTCATTCATTTACTTTTAATAACAATGAGGAAGCTATATTATTAAAGACTATAATCATTTTATGTGAATGAGATTCGATAGATAATTAAAAGCGGAGAAGTAATGGTCGTAAATATTTTCGTTAAAAGATAGAAAGGCAGCTGTACGCACAGAGGTGCATTTAGTCAAATGCACAACACGAACTTTGTGTCATGCACTAGGAAAAATAATCCGTTTTTCTATATGTTGCTTTATACATGGTATCATATCCATATTTCATGCATTCCATCCATTTCAAGGGACATGGAATTTTTAATGCGATTAAATTTCGCAAATTATGCTTAATGAAAAATATAATTTCTTGTATATTAAACTGCATAACTATTAATATATTAATTAAAATTAATTAATTAAAATTGTCGAATAATTAATAAATAATTAAAATGGCCGAATTGTTCTTGCTTCTACAAAATATTAAAATTTATGCCAAAATTTAATTATATTTTCATATTATCTTTAGTTGTTTTTTTTGTTATTGTTTTTTTCCGTTTTTCACTTTAATTCATTTATAGTATTTTCTTTTTTTAACTGAAATTTGTCTATCAATATTTTTTTGTGTTTCTGTTTTCTCGATGACATCACCTTAACTATTTCATATGTAACATCTAAAGTCTTACCTATAATACTAACTAATTACTACCTAATTAAATACTAACTTCTTTATTGTAATTTAATTTATGTAATTTTTATGTTGCCAATATATAATTTTATTAATTTTATTTACTCTTTAATATTTCTCTTCATAGTCAATCCCCTTGTGTTCTATAGAGGTTAAAATGGCCCAAGTGGTTGAAGATCCCATTTTAGTTATAAATAAATAAATTAATTAAATTTAAAAAAATGCATTTAATTATACAATCAATTACTATTGTATATAAAAATTAAAGTTGTTTAGAAAGACATATCATACGTATGCTTTATTAATTGTCCATTCATCTTTATTTATTTATTTAAATACGCCTTTCCCCGTTTTATGGTTTTAAATCAATGAAATAATCAAAAGCATTTAAGTATATCTATATTAAAAAAATTAATTTTATAATATATCAATCAAAATAAATATTTTTTGTTTTTATATTAATTTTATATTAAAAATCTACAGAAGAATGGGGTCTTCTTGGGGACTTAGGATCCCCAATCTAAATTAAACCAAAAATGATAAAGAAAAAAATGATTACCAACTTTTTCAAAATCATCAATATTTAATATCAATAAGAGCGTATCTCATAAAACGCTCAGGAATGAGACACTCAAAAAAAAAAAAAAATAATAATAATAACTTTTCAATCCAATAATTCAAAAACCTTTATTCAATCTTTTATCATAAAATATAATAGATTTATTCACATCATGGCCACAACTGACATGCCTTACAGAAGGCGACTGAAAAGGGGTTGGATGAAAGACCTCATCTTCTGAATCAAGACCTGGCAGATGTGGCATTTGCTATACATTTTTTATTTAAG
This sequence comes from Aelia acuminata, assembly GCA_911387785.2. NCBI lineage: Eukaryota > Metazoa > Arthropoda > Insecta > Hemiptera > Pentatomidae > Aelia > Aelia acuminata. Next base: position 64,495,727 of record OU426982.1, on the reverse strand, counting down.
AACATTTTTAAATAATAAAAGTATTCTTAGACATCAGTATCACTCTTATTAGAAAAAAATAAAAATATTCCTCCCATTAAAATTATTAACAGTATATATTGAATACAATTCTTTCCTAATAAGGGTATTATTTCAACTTATATATTTATTTATTGATTATGTAAAAACATTAACTAACAACCAAAAATAAAAATAACATACAAATGTGTAGGATTAAAAATTAAAAATTTTGCAATAGATAAAAGTCAAAAATAAATCTGTAATAATAAAGTATACGCAATTTAGATATAATCATGATATTTCAAATAAGATATCATATTAAACAGCAAGTATATTTTCGTTATTTTTCTGAAAATCTTTTTAAAATTTTAAAATATCGTCTTAATTTTTATATCCAGGAGTTTCCTACATTTCTACTCCTTCTTGAACTACTACTTACAATTATAATTTAATAATCTTTCTGTAGTATGTAGATTTTGTTAAAATCGTATATAGTGTTTCCTGAAATACTTACTTGTTCTAGATAAAGAAATGCTGTAGGTTGCGGTTTGATAAACCAGGAAACAGAATGGTGCTATAGGGACTCGTAAAATTTTATGTGTACATCGTTTTATAAATTTCTCAACATAAGTGAGGCCCAATACCTTATATATTTCAGAGGTTCTATCTTACACACATTCTATATTTAAATTCTTCTTCTCGAACGATCCCATACATCAGCAAGAATCAGATACTCTTCGCAGACATAAATTTCGACAAAAAATTTTATTTACTTTCCATTTTTTTTAATTAACAATAGTTTGGTAATTATAATAAAATAAAACTCAATAACACTGAAATTCATTTGATTATATTACCTTGTGATAAGTAGTTCTATTCATTGGCCTGCAGATGCGCTTACCCATCGGGTTTTGACCAAAGCGGATTTTCCGAGGGACGTAATTAAACTTTAAAATAGAAATCTAACCTTATTTAAAGAAAATGACATTGTTTAATTATTTTTATTGCATTCTAAACATAGTGAACGTCTTTATTCCTCCTCACAGCAAATTATTTGGATCAATCATCAATGTTCATAGTAGATATTTTTCTTGAATTTAATTCTTTTTTTAGGTAGATGATTCATTAGGAATCCATGGCCTTTTAGTATTTTAAACATGATTCAGAAATTGCGATTTGTTTTGATATAATTCGAATAGGCTAGTAAATAAAAATTAATTTTAATAATGTTTTAATCATTTTAGCTGAACGACGTATATGCAATTTTACACCCACAGAAAAGACGTTTAGCGTACTTAAAACAGACCCAAATTCCATGTTACGGTCTCGATTTCGGGCCCAATTCAGATACATATAATTTCATAATAAACTCCAGCCCATCCTTTAATCATTTTTCTAACCTTGCTTCTTCCTCTGTTTGTGATAATATACTGAGGCGTTTGAAAAAAAGAAGGCCTTGGAACCTTCTTACTATCAAATATTATAGTAATTTTACAAATGGTTATTGTGTAAACAAGTCTAATCCTGACATTACGTTTATCTATTTCTCTCATTTACTCCTATTGCTCCTATTTCTAATACACTTAAAAAAAAAGAAGAGAATACTATGTCCACATGAATTATACTGTACACCCTTACTAAAAGTGCGTGCCATAGATCTAATAAAACACATATGCATGCATCCCTGACAGATCCAATTTTCTGACAGATTTGGATCTGTCAAGGATGCAACCCAAGTTTCGGCTGAAAAGATACTCTAACAAAATCTTCGAACCTAATAACAGGGGTCCTTTTTTATAATTAATAGGATTCTACATACTGCATTGATAAGGTTTGAGTGGGGCTGAAGCGTCCTTGCTCAGCGCTCACTGGTTTAATTCGGCTGATAGGGAAACAAGAGGATCTCCTGCAGTCCTCCTCTTCCCTCCACAGTGGAAAGATAAGCCTGGCATGGGGTTAACAAGCACGATCGTAAATGGTATAAGTCTAATATTGTTATTTGATTTGATCTGCTTCAGTTCGGGTTTATTTAATTTAATTCAATTTTTAATTTCATTGTAAGGATTATTGAACTACTCTACTGAGACAGATGCTGATATTTTTTAATTAAGATTTATTCATTTAAAAAAATACTGAATTTCAACAAACACAAATGAAACTTTATTATCGCCTCCCTGATAAATTGCACTGACTTATGCCTACTACATATATATTGCACGACAGGATTACGGCTGATATGCTTTAAAGGAGGGAAATTAAAAAAACAAAAAAGGTAAAAAATCATCTGAATCAAGATATGGAAGGTATACTGCTGCATCTTTTCTGATTACTTAAAATGCAAGATATAACAAATATGTTATCGATTTTTATGATCGTCACTTAATTGTGAATAGCGCAAATAGAAAAAAAAAAAAAAAAAAAAAAAAAAGGGAGAATTTCATCAACGAAGATGTTTCATTTAATGTTAAATCTATATCCTAACCAAGATTGGATAGAAATCTCCACCAAAGTTTTAATTGCCCCAAGAACTAACCGGTCAGTGGGCGAAGAAGTGATCCGAACAATAGTTCAGAGGAAAACAATATCCGAAGAAGGGTTTAGCAGTTGTAAGATAAAGTTGAAGAGTACGGCGGTGGATACAAGACCTGCATAACAGGAGGGAATTGCCGGCTAGCGTCCCACACGCTCCCGCCTAAGTTGGAACACAACTTCTCAAATCAGTGGTCGATGGTCGCTCTATTGTATATTGTATGAGCCTCTTCCGAGATAGTAATAAACTTCCCGGTCAAGTTTTCCTCTGAGTTACGCCATTAACTTTCTTCCATACCAACTTGGCAAATATTGACTTTCTTCGACTTCCGAACAGAACGCATGTCCCATATGCACTGATGGAATTCTCATGAACTCAAACATTTATTAATGATTAATTAAATAATAGTTTTCATGTTATGCTTGATAATCACCCTAAAGCGAACGGATATTTACAAACACTACCTGGAAAATTTTTAAAAAGAAAAAGGAGCTATACATCTATTTATGCTGAACTCACTTCATTAATTAGCATGCGAGGAAAGGTGTGTGACTTTCATACTAATAGCAATTATAGTAGTCTTACTTTCTAACAAAGTCTTACTTTCTAATAAAGACTTACTTTCTAATAAAGCCTAAATAGGTCATATGGTAAGATGTAAGATACTTGAGGTGGTATGAAAAAATGACTGAAGGAAAGGTTTTATTGAACAATGGCGCATAATCATTAAAAAATATATAAAAGTATCTATATAGATGGGAAACTCTTTTTTTTATATTTTTTTATGTGAAACTTTTTTTTCATTATATAAATAAAATGTAGCAGTAAAACGTTTTTATAACGCTCCCGTTTATAGCCATTTCCCGGATATAGCGCTATTTTCTCTTATTGTTATTAATACCCGATTCAATTATTATGACAAAACAATTTCTAATAAATGTAATAAATAATAAAATTTATGGTTGGGGGTGCGTTCAAAATAAATAGCACTAAAATGTAGGAATTACAAATGTTTTTTATTGCCAACGTTCCAACCCAAATTTTAGGTCTTCGTCAGAGCTAAATGAGAAAAAAACAGAAAAGAACCACTCAGAGAAATATTATAAACAAATATCTAATGTATGTGAAACATAAAACAAAATTTAGCCCTGATGACCTAAAATTTGGGTCGAAACGTTGGCAATAACAAAATATGTGGTTCTTACATAGTGCTATTTATTTTGACCGCAACCCCTCCATTTCCTCTTCATTAAATCGGTCACCTATCTTCCACCATCATTAAAAATAATAAATATTGTATTTTTTTCTGAGACTATAATAAATTTCATTATCCTATCCAGTAATACTCTAGAAGAGAGCATTACAAGTAGTGGAATACAAGGCTACATAGACAGGATTTATTCGATTCCTGGGGGAATGATCCTATAGACAAGGGCATTCATTGATTTCCATTGTCAGCCATTACGATCGGAGTAATACCCATCAGGGCACTGGCTAGTTATCCGGGAAGGTTCCACGTCCCGGATGAGGGCACTCGAGTAGTCCTCCAAGTCGAGGAGAGGCTTCGATGAATAAAACAGAACGCCCTCCGCCCTCTCATTAGCAGGCCCCAATAAGCCCCCTTAACAGCAAACGGATATTATTGGCACTGTTTCACAACCCCCCACTAAATTGGGGCTACTTGTCATATCGATTAAGTTTAAAATATATAAATAAATTTGTAACTTGGTTCTAAAAAGGTGAATGTCTAAAATTGGATAAATTAAGTTATGCAAACAAATGATCCCCCTAGAAGAAGTACTTTTAGTGTAAAAATGGCCAATGTCCTGGAATTCATTACCAAATTAATACCTGAAGTGAGTAAAAAAGAAAATGTGTAAGAAGATAATGAAAATTTCAAAAATTAAAAAATTTAATTGTGCATTTTTTTGGAATGGTAAAAATAGACATTGGCCCTTTTAGAAGTATGTAAAAATAGTTACCAAGGTAGAGAAATAATGGTTCATTATCCTCTGAAATCATAGAATTTCTCAATTTCTGAAATAATAAAAAGGTACATTTCATATTATTTCCCGAGGCCATGGCAAAAAATGTGACTCAGTACATACCAAAAATTGTGCAAATAAAATGAATTATACATTCGCCTAATGCGAAAAAAACACGTCTGCCATATCAAAGTCGATGGAATAAAAATGGCGGCCTGGGGAATACGTAATATTTTGGAATTTTTAAAATAATTTGTTTAAACTTATAATTAAAAAAAATGCTTCGCTCAGAAAATTTTATTCTTTTTAAAATAAGACCATGATATTTCGCATCGAATGCGTGACATAAAGCAAAAATCGGTTAACTATTTTGGCCAAAAACTATAACCAATGTTTTAGTATAAAAAATATTTAAGACGCCTTTTTCCATTCTAGTCATTATTAAAAGTCCGAAACATTATTCTCAGGTTGATATGAACCTAAATCATTTAAAAAAGCTCTGAGGTAGGCTGGCGGAATGAAAAACTAGCCCGAACATTTTTCCAAGAGATCAGTTCACGAGCCATTATGATTTTTTTTTTTTCAGTATATAAAAGTATCTCTTCATAAAATAAATACAGAGATTTTTGGCCTCATTTCTGTTTTTTATTTAATTCAATCAATGTAAAATGTTACAAGATTTTTAGCTTAAAAAAAAAATTACTCTTTATTTGTACCTATTAGAATTAAAAACTATTTACTGTGCTCAATGTTTTCCAAAAGTAATTAGTTGTATATATTTTTTTGATAAAATAAGTTTTGTGTTTGTTTTTGGTTTGGTTAACTTTTGATGTTTTTTTTTCAATTAGAGCCCAGAATTTTTATTTTGGTATTACTGTGAAAGTAGCCATTTTTAAAAAGAACCTCGTGTGCAAAATAAACTAGTAATTAACGCTAATTAGTAACATCAGGAAAGAGTATAAGGTTCTAAACTATTTTTAAAAATGCCCTACATAGTTTAATTTTTTTTAAGTATTTTTTTCTATGTATTTGAAAACTTCAAATGTGCACACTTCATGGAAGTGAAATTTATGTATTCGCACTAAATTATTGGTGTTTCAAGAATATAAAGATAATTTTCAAACAACTTTTAAAATGTTTTTTATGTCTAATCTTGATCCGAATTCAAAAATACAAAACTTTTAGACTCCACCCCCGGGAGATTAATTTTCAAAACATTGAAAATAAATTCTAACGGCTTTCATTAGCTATATGTGTGACGTGCCAATCAAGAATTCGTGTCAGGTGGGGTGCGGTTATGAGAGATGTATGCAAAAGAAAGTCATATTTAAAAAAAAAAATTATAGCCTTCCATTTATTTTTTTAATCTAGGGAAGGAGCAAAACGTTAAGGACCATACCGGAATATGATTCATGGACGAAGATAGATTTTGTGACTTTTTGGTTTGGACCTAAAGCATATAATTTTTAAGTAAACATTGAACAATAATTAATAAAACAATAAACACAGAACCTTCTTCATTCATTTTAATATTTTGTCAAGGTTTAATAAGACTAAATATTTATTCATTTACATACTCCTGTTCATTCCTTTTTCGCCTTAACAAACACGGATGAATTTTGAAAAACGATAGAAAATGAAACATTTACACTCAAAAATATAAAATAAAACAACTCAACATAAAACTCGATTATTTTTTTCCTTTGCCTTACTTAAATAAAAAAATCCTACAATGAAAAACTTTCAGTTTTCATTAATTTACAACATACAAATGGGATTTAGAAGAGAGTTGTTTCGTTTAATTGGAATCTTCAATTAAATCAGTTCAAGCACTTTGCTTTTGGATTTAAAAATTAAATCGGAGGTATTGAAATGTTCTTTGAACGTTTTATTTTTTATAAATCAATGGTAATTCAATGTCGCTTTCATTTCATAAATTGTTACGAGTTAAATTTTTCTAATGATAATGCAGATTAAAAAAATAAAATAAAGTAAAGGCACTATTTATACACGCATAAAGATATTTTCATAGATATAAGAAATTAAGCTTATATTGGATCATTAAATTTATGGCGAACGTATATGTTGCAAGGGACTTAAATAACCTGCTTTATTGTATTTTTTTTTATATTCGAACTGAATCGGTGTGTTCAAACGATTTATTAAATTTATTCAATATGACCTGCGTCTTGTTCTCCTATATAAATTCTTTTTAAAAAAGGGTCAGATAAAGTTAAACAGCCGATTTGTATCCTTAAAAGGTTTAGGCTTTGAGGGGTGGGGGGGGGGTGAATGTAATAAAGCCAGAGACGTAAAGAGTCGGTAAAATGAGGAGGACCCGGGGGGAGGAATCAAATTAACTGAATAGAATTCAACCCCCCCCCCACAACTGCCTCAAAAGGTTATATTGTTTGAATTGGAGAAGGTATCTTTCACGCCAGACCTGAAAAATATTTACCTACAACACCCGATAACACCACCTGCAAAAATTAACTTGACATAGGTAGTATTCATTTTCCCAGATTACCTCGAAGCTAAAGTTTCGGACTATTTAGCTAGTAAATATATAAAAATTTTAAATAAAAAACATACCTAATTTGTTGTTTTTGTTATATTTTTTAAGTTTCTGTATCGGATCACGAACAACATTGACGTATAACATTGATTAATCACAACAAAGCATTCATAAGCAATGATTTGTTAAAAAAAAAAAAATATTGAAGAACAAAAAAAGAATCATTATACACGTTTTGTCTCATCAGTCTATATTTCACATCATACTTTGCCGAGAGTTCACAATGCAGATTGAAGTTAAAATTATTTTAATTTAAACGTTTCAGGATTATCAATTTAATAACGATATTTTTTAAAAACGTTTCGATTGGATACCAAAAATATTGACCTTCATGTGTAGGAGTGACATACTCATTATAGGTAGGCCGCCATTGCTAAATCCATTTAACATTCACCTCGAGGGTATAACAAATACAAATGTTAGTTGTAAAAATGTATTTAACTCACGGCAGCGCCCTAGGCCTCGTCCTTTCCAATGTTAGTACAGCTGACATTCCAACTTACACTAACGCTGTTCGGATGAGATCCCAACATACAACTTATACCGTTAATTATCAATTGATCATCAATTTCATCCGTTCTAATTTATAAAATTACACACTATTTTTCACTGATGAACATTCTGCAAGGAAATAAAGCATTGTGAAAGACGCTTAGAGAACCAAAGGCACATTTCTAAGACTAGCCAATTATATACAGAAAACCTTTGTAAGCTTCTAACATTATTTTAATGCGCTAAAAAAGGCCACGAACAATTTAAATTAACTTCATTAGAACTTTTATATTTTAAAAGAATTTATAGCCAAAAAGTTACAGTAAATTTTTCATACTGCATCGACTAAAGTCCGACATAGCAACTCAGTGCTTTGTACAATTTCGAATAACATTTAAACCAAAAGGTATTACGAATTAAACAGATAATAATAGAGGGGAATAATTGAAATGCATATTCTCGAACGATCATGTCTTTTAGTAACGGAAATACTACGTTGTTTCAAAATTCCATGTGCTTTAATATAGCTCCATTTACAGATTACATGTCTTAAACATTATTGTATATAACTCGTCAAAATGAAGTCCGTTGTTTTCAAATATCTTTACCCACCTTTCTGACAGTAATTTTTGATTTATACAACTCATTGGGTGATGAGGCCAAAAATTCTTCACATCCGATTTTTACGTCCTCTTAATTATTAATGATCCTTACGTCAAACGAAAACAAATGTCTTCAAAACAAAATGGCTTAGTTCTAGTAGAACAAATTAGAGTTAGTGAGCTTAAAACTGCGTAAACCCTGTGTAGCCGTTCAAGGTTAGGGTTTGAATCCACTGCAAACTCAAAAGCAGCGGAGAATTTCACCGAACATATAGTATTACGTTTTCCCCAACTGATCTTGGCGAACCTCGAATGCACACCAATCCATACCCACTGCTCTTGATTCCTTTACTTTTTTTAAAGTATCCATGATAATTTTTTTCCCCAAAACCAAAATTTTCAAGCAAAATTATGCTCATATTAACTTCCTGATGAGCTTGGGCCTCTTTCAACTCAAGTTTGTTCAAAATTACTTAATCCCAGTTATATGATAAGGAAACAATACGTAGAATCAAAATTACATGAAGAAAATATACTCCAAAAAAGCTTACCTATATGATATCAGTTTCCTTGGCTAACTAAAATCCTGAGCTACTTCACACACTCAGAAGACAATATATTATAAAATATAATATGTTCAAATAAATTTGAGAAGTACTTAGGAGGAGAAAGTATAAGAATGACAGCAACAGTAGCTGGATGAACAATGAAATGAAACCAGCAGAGACATGAAGGCCACCTGGTAATTTCCTGCCTTCATCCTTACGCCAACATACCCGCATCCGGGCAATATCAATATCTCATAAAAGCACAGACCTATATTATTTCTATCTTCAATATATAAATATTTATTTGACAAATATCGATCAATTTTCAATTTATTTTTTAGGAATAAGTATTGTATAAAAATAAATAGATAAAAAAATCAAATATGATTTGATTCATTCACAGAAGCTATCAAGGAAGTCAATATAATTAACTAATAAATATAACAAAATAGATAAGCATACATGAAATTACTCTCAGTGGATGTCGCTGATATTCCAAAGGTTACAATTATGGATTATGAAAAATTTAGTAATAAAGGAAAGGATTAGTAAAAGAGGAACCGAGTAGAATGAATCGTAATATCGCCAGACGGTAAGAATAGCAACTAAACTCAAACTATCAGAAATATAACTGAAATATGGTCAGTTCTAAGCAAGGAAGTTGTTAGAGCTAAATTAGCAATAATGTTTACAACCTTTTTTAATTTTTACAATCAATGAATAAATATGTATTCTAAAATGGAAATTTAAATCTTTATTTTGATAGCTTTTAATGCTGACCATTTCAACATTACAACCTTGTGTTACCACTATTCTTAGCAACCGGTGATATAATGTAGCAGATTTGTGAAACCTCATTTCAAATAAATTTATAGGAGTCACCTGTGATTTAGTGGTTATCATGACAACACTAAATGTCCCACGACGGCCCTAGTATTTTTCAAAGGGAATAAAAAATCCTTGGCTATGCACGGGCGTAAAATGGAGGTCCTGAGCCTGTACGATGTCGGTACGTGTTTAAGATCCCTATCCTAATTATAGCTCCCCACTATAGCATTGTCCAATTAGCATTAGTAGCATAAAGGGACGTTAAACAAGCAAACAAATAAATGTTTATTTTTAACCGAGAGAAACAGTAAAAAAGCTTTATTAAAAAGATTGGCTGGTTTCTGACTGATTTTTAAATTTATAAAATGGAATAGAAATTTTTGTAATGCCGAAAGATAGAGGGCATGTCTGATATAAAGTGGGAGGGAATTCAGAATTCTTTATTTAGTAATAGGAGTGAAGTTGAGTTGACTCTGGACAATAACGAAGAGAAAGACCAGGATGACATGAGCACTAAGATGAGTTATTATCCGAGGATATTGCTCCTACTGAATCTGTCAGCCCAACCTCAGCCACCGACCTCATCGGACCTTAGTAAAAAAAAAGGGACAGAAAAACCGGACGGGTTCTACACCATTGTAACAAGTTTTTTTTTCCTCTTTTTTTCTTTTATTTTTTTGATCAATCGACACTTCGTTTATACTTCACACACGGATTGCGAAAGAGTGTCTCGGCTCAATCTGCAGGCAGAGGTTTTTCCCTTCATTTTTTTCTCCCCCTTTACACTCCACAAAGGGTTCGGACTTCGGAAAAAAAAAATAAATAAACTTTAACTTACTAGCGCTCTTTCGGAATGTTTATTTAGGACCCCTGCTATGAATTAAAAGTGCACTTTTTTTTTAACTTTTATTATTACAATAAAAATAAAATTAAAAAAAAGGATTTGTTTACTGTTTATTTATATATATTCAATCTAATCATTTTTTGCAGCCAATACTTATTCATCGCATCTTAAATTAAAAATGTTTTTAAAATGTTGTAAAAACGTTGTATTAAAACAGTACTAATGATATTTATGTTATTATTATTAACTTTTTTTTCTTTTCTTTTTTTTCTTGGTCCTCCCCTTCCTTGCCTGTTAGGCTATACGGGGTTTCCCGGGCCAGGAGAGAGGGTGGGGGATTGATGCCGAGTATTATTAAATGTCCCCTGGCTCCGGGTTTTGAACTTGCTATCTTTCGGTTCTCAATCATACGTTGCCATGGGCAACGCGTATTTTCTGACGCGTTTGCCCACTCGGCCATTCCGCCACCTTATTAATATTAACTAAAAGAGGAGAGGATACAACTTATGTGGACCTTAGAATACAAAGGTATAAGTGACATTTTCCCATTTAAAGTAAATCGAAGTTAAAGTTCTATAAACGAAGGATTATAAAACAGAATTTGTCTAAACTTTAAACCTCAATCAGGTCGTTGAATTCCAATATCTTTTCAAACTTTGTTAGGACTTTTAGTAAAATATATATCCAATTGGGTTTAGTAAAACCATTTTTCATAGTCAAGAACATCAAGAGAAATTTTTAAGATCATTGACTTTTTGGATTTCTCTCAGCCCCGAACAGTATTAAATATATGAAAAATAGGGGAGGAGGGGATTGGGAGATTTTCAACTGTTTGCCATTTTTTTCGATTTCGCAGAAATTCAAAACTTACTTTTATATACGGTGCTATAGTAGTATAGGAAGGTTAATTCCATACCAATTTTATAATGGATATGATTTGGATGGAGAGGAATAATTATTAATTTTTAACACGTTTATCCGATTTCAATGATTTTTGACATAATGGTTTGTAAACCACTTATTACAGTCTCTAAATTGAATAAATATTTAACATATATTAACTCTCCTTTCACATTTCTTCTTTTCCAATTGAAAGAGTGGCATTTTTAGAACCATATTTCGCATCTGGGATTATTTTTTAAAAAATGACCCCTTTTCTTATAATATCCGAGTTTGCATTTCTAGTCTAAGAGTTTTTCCTCTCACAAGTGTTTGTAAAGGGATGCTTTTTAGAGGAAATGTTGACAATGAATTCTTACAAGCATTTAAGGATTTTTAGTGTAGATACATCCAGACAATTGCTTAAGCAAAGAACAAAAATAATGAATAACATCCAAAAAGTGTAAAATATTTAATCTATTAACCAATTTTAATATTAGTTATAAACGAATTGGTGATCCTAAAAAGAGTTAATTAGGAGTTGAGTTTATCTTTGCTAGGCATGAAAATATTAACGCGGTTGAAGCTTACGACAATTATAAATCTACATGCTACAGGAAACTTAGCCAACACTTTCAGAAACATCCACCTATGAATTTACTTGTTAACTTTGAAGCACACACAAAAGTTGCTAACACCGTATTAAAGGGAGACTTAAATCAAACAGTGTTTAGACAAAGCTCGCTCTTTGCATACTAACTTGAACATATTAAAACTTCCTTGTATGAGAGATGTTTTACTTGGAATCAAGTTTATGTTGTGATGTTTTCAGCGAAGGGAGAACAATGTATCATAACTTTGATCCAATATATATGTGGAAATAAAATAAGCGAAGAAATGCTTTTTAAGACTCGAAAATTGTTTTTATTGTTTCTTAAAATTAGGATTTGGTGATTTGGAATTTGATATTAAAGACGAAAGAGGAATATAAAAATCAATATTGTTTTTTATATTACTTATTTTAGATAGATACACTCATAAAAATTACCATTCCAGTGTATTTTTTGTTTTTCGTATATTATGAAATAAAAATTAGGATAATATTTTTTTTTAATAAACGTTTGTTTATTTTTAATTTAAAAAGTAAAGAAAAAAGATAGATCATAGAAATTACTTAATTACTTATACATTTAGTTATTGTTCAGAGACTGCACAGAGAAATTTTATGAGAGATTAATCAGTTTGTGTTGAATTGGTATTAGTTTTTGGAAAAACAATTATCATTTCTGAACATAAGAAATAGCGGAAAAATGACATTGTAAAAATCAATAAAAACTATAGAGAAATAAATACAAATTGAAAGTTGACTAAATAGATAAGCGTGTAGGTAACTACAATATTTGTACGCACAGTAACACAGTAGTTTCCAATGACATAAAAAAAAAAAAAAAAATTCTTATTTTGAAAATAAAGATTTATGTGTTCCCTTTCCAAAAGCATGCCATTTAAAAAATAAAAATAATAATGTCTATTGTGCCAACCAAAGGAGGGTGATAAGTGAAACTTGTGTGATGCACCAAGCGCTAATAAAAAACAGGTTTTAACTAGCAATTCATTAGCTATTTTTCGCCAAATTCAATGTGTGTAAAGATGCGATGTTCTGACATGTGCGTTTGTACTTCTGACATGTTATCAGACTTCTAATAAGAAATATATTTTCCTGATGAAGTGCCGATACTATGAAAAGTTCATTTGTATACTTGGATCCCAGGTAACCTATGCTTTACATTTTTACTTTCACTTACCTATATATGAAATATATAGTAAGTGGAAGTATTGCGATCGTGAAAAAATTCGACTTCCAGTTTTCAACGGAAATACACGTTTTGGGGTCCCCTGAGTCGAAATGACCAAGTCCCGCGAAATGGTCTGTGTGTCTGTGTGTGTGTGTGTGTGTGTGTGTGTGTGTGTGTGTGTGTGTGTGTGTGTGTGTATGTGAACAGACTAGCTCAAAAACTATAAACCGTGGGAACCTGAAATTGGGTATTTAGTGTAGGTATATGCCTGCGATGTGACAGCATAAATTTCATCAATATTACTTAAAGGGAGGGGGTACTTTACTTAATAACTTTTTAGGTTTTTTTCGATTTTCTCAAAAACGGCTCTAACGATTTTGATTAAACTGAGTACTTCATCTATTTAGATGCCCGAGATATGACTGTAAAAATTTCATCAAAATTGATTAACCGGAGGGGGGACTTTACTTAATAAATTTTGTAACATTTTCGCGTGTTTTTTTTATTTACTCAAAAACGGCTTTAACGATTAATAAAAATAAGATATGAATGTAGAAAAATGTGTGACTTTGGGAAAATGATATTTAACAAAACACGTCAATTTCTTATCTAAGTAAGTTGGTAAGTGAAAGTTGTGTGTTGCGCGCACGCACCAGATTTTTGAATTTGCTGACATACAAATTTGATATTTTATTGGAATGAAAACAATAATTAAAAAATAGATTAATATTTCATGGAAAAATTAATATTCAACATAAATACTTATTAACTTTTTAGGGAACACCTTAAACAATAAAAACTCAATCGCTCATCATTACAATTTTTTCTTTCATCTTCTATTTTCAACTACCATTTTCGATATAAAAAAGGCACTAAGGTGAGCTCAACTAAGCAGAAAATCCCCTAACCTTAATCCTCCTATTGTAAAAAATTAAATGAGTCAGCTTATCCTTTATAAGGATTATATGGCTCCTCGGACTCGTAAAAATACGGAAAAAAGATTATGAAATTCTTTAAAAAAATGAAAGGAATGTCGATAAATTTTAGTACTATATATTTTTAATCTTTGCTTAGGCGAATTATCCTAGACTAAAAGACTTAGTCTAATAGCGAAATAATACTAATTTATATATATTTCAGAGCCATATATTTTTAATCATTACTAAGGTGAATTATCCAACACTAAAAATATAATTTTGTTATTACAATAATAATTCTAATTTATAAAATCTTACAAAATCTTTTATGTGTTAAAACAGTTCGAAAATAAAGGAGTACGAAAATTCCGAGAAATATTTAGTTCTTAGCTATGTTAAGATTTTATTGATCTATAACCTACTAAAAAAAAAAACTATCAATAAATAAAATCCATAGGGTTTAGACTTATTTATTGATTAGAGAATGCAAAAAGGATATTGCAATATAAAACTATAGTATTTTTGGGTCTTTTTTTAAAGCTGTTAATATAAGAAATACTGGAACACTAACCAAATTTGTGGTTTTCATGGAGGTTTAATCTTCTATTGTATTATCTAAAAACTACCTAGGCTAAAAAAAATTTAAACACTCGCAAGATACTGGTTAAAAAATTTAAGAGAAAAATATTTAAGTAATTAAAAAAAAAAAATAGATAATAAGACACGAGAATTTTTTTAATTCTCAAAGTTAAAATTTATAATCGTACCGGTGGTTTAACAATATGCTTTTCAAAAATGCTTATTTAGTTAACATCATTGCTATTTTTCACGATTGCAATACGTACTCGTACTACATTGAATTACACAACGTACTACAATTACTACATCGAAACTAATTTTTTTACACTATTCAAATACATCTAAAATATGTCCAAAGGATGAATTCTTTACCAGAATCGAGGCTTCCAAAAATTTTAGCAACAGATATAATAAAAAAGAAAATCTTTTAGCACGAAGAAAATTTAAAGTTGTGTAATAAAATAAATGTCCCATTAGAATATTCAGAAGACCAAACAGTTTCTTTAATCCTAAATGTATAAAAAAATAATTTTAGGGAGGCCATGATGGAAAAAGCGAGACTATCTAATTTCCATGGACTGTATAAGCGGCTAAATATTGACTTGGGTGAAAGGCATTACTTATCAGATGCAAATAAAATGAATTTTATCAAAATCATGTTTAAATTACGAGGACAATTAGTTCATCTCAATAATAACGTAAAGAGACGGGAAGAGCAAAGATTTTGTACCCTTTGTAACCGTAACAAAATTGAGGATTTATACCAAACACGGGAAAGTGTAAAAAAATATGAGTGAGACTGTTTTAAAAAAGGTTAAATCCTCATTTATTAATAATTTAATTAATAAATAAAAAAGTAGAGTAGTTAAATAATGAATATTTTTTACTGTAATGTTAAGAAAACATTCAAGCATTTTCCACCTCAAATTTAGTATATATAATGAAAATCATTTTTGATCACAGTTTTATAGTTAAATTATATTTCTTTTTTATAGTTAAAATGTGTACATTAAATATCTACTTGAACACAATAAATTCAGGCAACATGGATCGAAATCGGTAAATAATATGGTCAAAATACTGCTGTACTATTTTCAGAGCAAGACATAAGTTTTCAGAGAGATAAATATGGATTCTGGCACTTTTGGGAAACCGAAACCCTCCGTATATAGTGAACATTGTCCGGTAGACTAAGATCCTGTTGGCAAACTAGTCAAGGAATAATTGCACTAGGCGACCCTCACTGGTCAAATAGGAAATAGCTAAAGCACCGTTAGCCTAGGTAGGTACCTCTGGGCGTGGTCGTCGCATGCAATCTATAAATGCACTTTCAAGCAACTCAAGGACTGGAGCTGATATATAAACTCTAGGCGGCGGCAGAGGGTGTAGTTCAGCCCTGACCAGGAAACCATCACAATCACAATGAGAACCGTCCTAGTAAGTAGCCCGTAACTATTTCTTCCTTTTCATGATTTCTTGAGAAAGTGAAATACCAAAAAAGAACAAAAGTTAATCTTAATCTTAAAATATGATTAACAATAAATATGTTTGATTACTATTCGAAGAGTACGTAACTAAAGAATTAGCAACTCTATAATCATTTTTTTAATAAAGTATTTTTTTAAATATACTTTATTTAAAAATGGTTTTATATATAAAAGACGTAAAAAAGCTTAGGGAAATTTCTCATAAAAGGTTTCATTTAATTTAGCTGTATGTTGTATCTTTTCAGGCCTGCCTGTTGCTCGCTGGAGTAGCTCTGGCTTACCCAACACTGGAGGTTCGAAACAAGAGGAGCATCTATGGAGCCTACGGCCTTCACGCCCCAGCAGTCGCCGCCCATGGTTTGGTAGCCCCAGCAGTCGCTGCCCCTAGCCTTGTCGCCCCTGCTGTAGCCGCAGCTAGCTTAGTCGCTCCAGCATCAGCTGCTGGCTCCCTCTACGCCGCCCCAACTGCAGCTGGATCTCTCTACGCCGCTCCCACCGCCGCTGGATCCCTCTACGCCGCCCCTACCGCAGCCGGATCCATTGCCGCTGCTCCTAGCGCCGCTGGATCAGTATACGCCGCCCCCAGCGCAGCTGGTTCCATCGCCGCTGCTCCTAGCGCCGCTGGATCCATCGTGGCCGCCCCATCCCACGCTGGTTCCATCGCTGCCGCCCCATCCCACGCTGGTTCCATTGCTGTCGCCCCATCCTCTGCTGGATCAATCGCTGTTGCCCCATCCCATTCTGGATCCATCGCTGTAGCTCCATCCCATGCTGGTTCTATCGCGGCCGGTCATGGATACGCCGGATCTGTCGTAGCCGGACACGGATACCTTGGTGGTATCGTAGCACCAGCAGTTGTTGCTGCTCCATATGCCGTATACGGACACGGATACGGTCATGGACACTACTACCACTAAGTGTTACCTGTATATAAGTAAATAAGGCTGTTTAATAAACACTTTATATAAAAACTAGAAAAACTTTTTTTATACCAAAAAACGTTTGAAAAACAAACAATCCTTTTAACCAACTTTGAATGACCAGATTTCCTCAACTAGTGATCAAGAAGCACCGTTTTTAAGTATTGTTTCATTTTGATATGCTCTGGAATACAGTAGATTACTTCAAATACATCCATTGATTGACTAAAGCCTGTAGAACTATACTTTTAAATTTCCAAAATGTTCCTCCTCTATGTTATTATATATTTTACCTATTTACAAAATATAGGTTACCCAAAAAAGGTTTGAAAAACTCAAACATTTTTAGATAGCGTATTCAACTGGTTAACGGACTAAGGAAACATCATGAAGAGATATCCACATGGTTAAGAATACGAATAAAATTCGGTTACGCAGATTGCATAAGATCTCAATTATCAAGCAACTTATTCACAAAAACTATAGCACTACACCCAATATTAAAACAGGAGCTCAGTATTGAATTAGGAAGAACTGTTCCTTGGTCAGAGGTTGTGTACGGCGATGAGTTAACCATGACAATGCTTAACCACCGGGGGTCCCCCACAAACTGTTTTTAATTAATAGTATCCACTTTATAGGGAGGATAATAAGGCATAAAAGACTTCCCAGTCATTGTCAGATTCGAACCTGAACGACCATAGCAGTTCAAAAACTCATCAATAAGCTAACCAAATATATCTGCATATTTTATATAATTTTTTATTATTATTGATATTAAATTATTTATATATTATGTGTTAAAGTAATACATATAAAGGTATATTATTTATTAATGCATACAAACGGACGAATTAAATAAAGTATCATAGGAGTGAGGGATGCCACTGAAGGGTTAGTATGACTCATATTTACAAATTAGTACTGGATTTATTTGAGAGATCATTGGCTAGAGTTCCGAGAAAACTAAAGCAACAACCTGCATAAAATAAGGAGCCGGGTAGAAAGGGAAAATAAAAAAATGTATAAAAAATATCAAGTGTAGGTGCCGTGCACCTAACCCCGCTATTTTTAACTAGTATTTTTTAACTTGCATGGATCTAGTAATGTATTTAAACTATGTTTAATGAAAGAATAAGCAACTAATATAATGCAACCACATTCTATAATTTATTGGTACCTTATCACTCCAATGTATAATCAGTTTTATTTTTTCTACATGATTGAAATCTCACGATTTCTAGAGGGGTCCTATTACTAGAAGAATGTATTAGAAAAATAATATTAAATAAGAACAAAAATCATTTTAATATTACAATACCCATTCAAGTTTTCAGGCCCTGATATAAAAAAGTATCTTACATAATTTGTGATGAATTGCTATCGAAATTGAAAGTGAGTTGAAAACGAATTTCAACGCTGATTCAACTAATCAAACGTCCATTGATAAAATAATCGTATCGAAATTCTTACCATTTCTTTAATAAAAAAATCATTATTTATCCTATTTAATTGTATAGGTTGTGAGGGCAGAACAAATTAGGGTTGTGCCGTCGAGAATGGCTACGGGCAACAGGGAGTGACTTTTATTTGGTAATAAATCTGTAAGCAATAATAAAAGTAATAAATCCTGACTTTACTCAGGCTGGATTAGGTTCCCCTGGAATAGAACGTTTGGTGTACAACGCCTATTAACAAATAACCATCAACAATTTAATTTTAAGGTTCCTAAATTTTTAGCTAGGAGGATAGATCTGGAATTTACTTAGTGTCGCGATAAACACCATAAATTTGAGATATGCAGACATTTTATGATAAGTAAAATGCACTACAGTAAACTATGCATCAGTTCCAAACATAAATAAAAGATTAAACATATAGGCTAGGTTAAGCATCTAATTTATCTACAAAAATGAAGACATGCACGTATTCTACAATTTTGATAAATGCATCACAACCAAGTGTTTATTTCTCTACCGAGGTTATTCATTTATGAATCCGGCACTTATCGAGAATAAGAACAGATGTAAACAATAGTAGCATTGAAAAACAAAACAGAAGGATATAAAGATTGATAAAATAAAAAGAATGAAAATCTAACACGAAGGAAAATATAACATGACTATAAGAGTAAATAGTATGGGCGTTGCCCCCTCCAGGTGGCAAATAGAGTTCCTGGATCTCAAGGACCAAGTTCCAACTATATAAATGAACAGTTTTAAATAGAGCTAGATCTCTCTTGGGCGTCGCGACAATAACCACAAGATGAAGACCATTTTAGTAAGTAATTACCTGATTTTTGTTAGATGAAAGCTTGCGTTTAATAGAAATGAAACAAACGAGTTTTATTAACGCTTCTTATGAAATGTTAATAGTAGGTACATCTTAATCTAAATGATATTAGATTAATGTAATGAAAAAAATATTAGAAGTTTTAACTAGCATACCTAGTCCAATAACTTTCGAGATATATATTTTTTCATGGAAACACGATTATTTTCTTTGGACAGGTTTGCCTGTTGCTGGCTGGTGTGGCATTAGCTTATGAACCTGAGGCCCGCTACAGGAGAAGCCTTTATCACGGTATCTACGCTCCAGCCTGGTCTACTCATGGTATAGTAGCTCCGTCAGTAGCAGCTCACGGACTAGTCGGGCCAATCGTTTCCGCCCCAGGATTGCTTGTTCCAGCAGTAGCCTCACACAGTGTAGTTGTCCCAGCAAGAGCGGCTCCAGGATTAGTCGTTCCAGCCAGAGCAGCTCCAGGATTAGTCGTTCCAGCCAGAGCAGCTCCAGGATTAGTCGTTCCAGCCAGAGCTGCCCCAGGTCTGATTGTTCCAGCAAGAGCTGCCCCAGGGCTCATCGTTCCCCCAAGAGCATCACTTGGAATCGTCGCCCCAGCTGTGGCAGCAGGTTCTCTCTATTCCGCCCCCGTAGCAGCTGGATCAGTCTATGCCACCCCAACGGCCGCAGGCTCCATCGTCGCCGCCCCATCCTCCGCTGGCTCAATCCACGCAGCTCATTCATCTGCTGGATCAATCGTAGCCGCTCCTTCGTCCGCCGGTTCTATCGCCGTAGCCCCATCATCTGCAGGATCCGTCGCAGTAGCTCCCTCCAATGCAGGAGCAGTGCACGCTCTTGCTAGCGCAGCAGGTTCCATCGCTGCAGCTGCCCACGCTGCAGGATCCGTAGTTGCCGTACATGGGCCTGTTTGGGACGGACATGGTCACCATTGGTAAATTATTTAGCATAACGTCTGTATGTTCATATGGAACCTCATACTGCTTAGCGGTACTTGGGGACGAGAGATTGTGATGATAAACGTTTGTTAATTGAAGTCTTAACAAATAAAAATTGTATGTACTTTTTATTTAACTTTAATCTTACACCCCAGAAAATTTAAATTAAAGAAACGTCCTGATAAATCTCAAATAACTCTTTTTAAAATAACATTCAAATTTATTTAGAGTAACTGTACCAATAGTTGACAGATTAAGAAAAAAATACTAGATTATTGACACTGTTTACTAAAATATTGGTGTTAGGTTAATCTTTGTTATGAATTTATGTAGGCCAATCCCTCTAGAAAACTGGGAATACAATATCATACGGTCTACATTTACGGTTTTTATAAAAAATGATTTCTTTGAACCTTCTAAAATGTGCCAATAGTTGACACATCAAAATGGAAAGGTTTGGAATGTTGACATTTATTGTGTCAATAGTTGACACTTACATTATTTTTTAATTTCCCAAGGAGAATATTAGGTAATAAGGACTGCAATAAAAGTTAATAATTTTTTATTTATAAACTATTCAAAATTGAAACGAAACATATACCTACAATTTCCACAATTTAATTACTTTATACACAAAAACTTAATAGACAAAAGAAAAAATATTAAACTGAAAAATGAGATCATCCAATTAAGAATAATACAGATACCATATAACAACAATCATTTTAAATTAATCTGCCTCAAGTGGGAAACTAAAATGGTACCTTTGCTGTCCATTAATGGTAAAAAATTTGGGCATATGTATCGCGGATCTAATGTCACATGGTGGGACTGTGCAACATGTATCGGTGTTAATAAAACTTGGTATTATCCGATTACATGGTTGTAAAAGTAAAACCAGAATCTCTAATTTACTGACAACTTTAGTAACTTGAGCCAGACATTTTTTACGCTTAAATCTCTTATTTGAGAACACAACTCTTATAAAATTTCCTTCATCAACACTTAAACTACCTTGCTCCACCTCTTGAAGAAATATTGCCCTTGATCAACATTAATTCTCTGCTCCTGCTCTTGGGGATCTAAGCTTTTCTGATTTTCTTTCTCGTCCCAAATTTCTGGTTGGGATAGTATGGTTTCGTCTACTTCCAGTGCTGCAGCATTTTCAGGTATCTCCTGATTAACTGAATTTTTCTTAGTTTTTTTTTTTTAATTCTATTTACAACAACTATTTACAACATCTGTAATTATTATAAGTTTATAATAAGTTGTATTATTCAATCCATTCAACTTTTTAACTTTACGGTATATTTTATTCCATAATAAAATAAAATTGTTATAATTTCCGACTGTAACAATTTTTACTTAAATTAAAAAATAAGCAAAACAAGATTATGTCAAATAAAGCTGAGGCTATGCATGGATTTCAACAATAAACACGCACGATGTCAACTTTACAAACAGAATATTCCACTAGTTGACACGTTTGAACGGATAGTTGACACCCCTGTCGAACATTGGTTAGGATGGAGCTAGATCAGTGATTCCATTACCGATATTAAACCCAGATATTTTTTAAATTAAGCAAATTATTTTAAACTATCAGTTTCATCAGAATAAAAAACACCAACAGTTGACATCTATACATTGAAATTAAGGCTTAATTTTTGTTCTAACAGTTGACACCCACATTTAATCCCTAAAACATTGTATAAATGAATCAAAAAGGATATCAAATGATTCCCATCAACTTAATAAATATCATGAAAGTATTTAAAAAATAATTTAACACAAATAAACCAACTAAAAAGCTTATTTAACTTGACTTCCACCTTAATGAAACAGGGTAGCAGAAACCAAGTTTTCAGGCCACTAGAAAATTCGCCATTACAACCTCTCACAAATAAGCTTGAGTTTTCATCAAACTAATGTCGATGGCAGCACAGCTAACTAGTTGAACTTGGCAAATTACCGCCAAATTTTGAACCAAAATAATCAACCCTGAATCTTATTATTCACACTTTTTATGCAAAATGTCAACTATTAGAGCACTGTCAACTTATGGTACAGTTACCCTATACAAAATGAAAATTTATTTTTCTGAGGAAAAAATAATTATGGTTGACACAAAGGACATCTCTGTCCCTTAACATTGAATATAAGATCTGATATAATTCCCCTAAAAAGAATGCCCTAAGTACCACCCCCTCTATGAAAAAAAAAGCCAAAGACTGCTAAATTTCCCTACAAATAGTTTACTGATAATGCAGATTTTATCCTAATAATGTATCAAATAAAGATTTATTTATGACTAGTATCATGCGTTAATATCTTCCAGTTGTTGTGAAATCAGGATAAATACTTACATTTCAAGGAAACTGTTTCGGCATAAACATAGTTAAAAACATGACAACTCACCAACTCCAACTGAGATCGACAATAGTGCTCCCCCACGCTTCCTCATAAACCAGATTTCTCTCAAGTTAAGAACGTTTCTATTATCATATCTGGGCGTATATTTTAAATATTAATGCTGCCCTCATACCATAATATCCTCAGGTGTCCATAATATCACAGGAACATTCGAGAAAAAAGTATTCCGACCAGTAACCAGAAAAACATAGGATCAGAGTACTAATCAATGAAGATAACGACCAACAAAGATGTGCTGATAGAAACTTTAGAAAATCTATTTCTCAAGATATGACACAATGTGTTAAAGCTAAGCAAGACAAGGAGCTGGAAGCGATACATCGGGAAAGTCATTAAAGTCATCAGGAACCCTCAACACTACAATTAATGCAGTAGGAAAGACTCCTCAAGTTGGGTCAAAACGTAGATGGGTAGGTAGAATTAAAAAATATGCTGCACAGCAGCATGTAGCAAACAGGAATATGGTAACCTAACACACGTAGATGTAGAGATGGCTGCTAATGATCAGCATGAAAAATCATGCTGTTTCGGCTAATCGACGTGGGACATGAAAAAAGAGGCAAAGATGACACTGGGGGCGTAAGGAGCTTGAATATGTTAAAGTTTGTAGCGCAATACTAGGGTATCTGCTTCGGCGAGAAAAAAAGCAGTCTATATGACGAAGCCTAAGTCGGGATCCTTCTGGATTCTCCCTTTAAACACCCATTTAAACCGTGGTCCAACTTGTTTTGGATGCAGCATTCCGACGGCCATCCTTTTGACAGTAACCAACAGTGATAAAGTGCGATCATTATTATCTGGATGTTAACTTTAAAAGGCTTTAGTAATAAGAATAGTTTAATTAACTAACGAATTTAGATTAATTATCGTAAGAAAAAATGTAATAAGTTACAATTAATATTTGTAATATTCTGTTTATTAGGCAGTAAATATGATTGCCATCATTACATTTGATAAATCCTAGTTTTAAAGAATTTGTATTTATTCGTTAATTAAATTCTTACCCCGCAACAATAGATATTTTTTTAACTTCAATTTTTCAATCCGCACTTTATGTACAAAATAGATTTAGATATAATGTTTTTTTTTTTACGATTTTATGATATCTCAATGATATTAAAAATATATCAAAATTTTTAATTTAAATAAATAAATTAAAATTTGTGATATAGCATAATACGTGAAGTTAAAACTTGAAAACTAACTACTTAATTACATTAATTTTTTTTAACGATTTCTGTATAAAAATAAATAATTCGTAAATTGACAGTAAAAAATCTGGTGCGATGCGCGCAACACACAACTTTCACTTACGAACTTAGATTAGAAATCGACGTGTTTCGATAATATGTAAACGCTATTCACACATTTTTCCACATTTACTTAAATGCTAATATTTGTATATCTCCATAAGTTATAGAGTACCTGTATAGCAAAATTTGGAAGTTCTCTGTACTTTTCGATTCATTATTGCTTATATTTTTTTAAGAGGCCTAATTTCACCAACAGTCGATTTTTTTTACTGCTTGCTTCTTTTTTACAACGAGTTGCTTTTTTTATATTTATCGTGAAGGTAAATCGATAGTTGGATTTACCTCTCGTTGTAAAGTTTGTCTCTTAAGCCTTTCTGGAAAACTAGAACGATTACTGTTCCTCTAAAATCACTTTAAATTGCTTTCAGAAATTTATTATGGTACAAAAGTTTCTAGGATAAAATATAATTAATTATAGACTATTATCATACCCCATATTTTTTCACACCTTCGAAGCTTTAAAAAAATTTGAGCATCACGTATTTACTCTCTAAAATCGCTTTAAATTGCTTTCAGAAATTTATTATGGTACAAAAGTTTCTAGGATAAAATATAATTAATTATAGACTATTATCATACCCCATATTTTTTCACACCTTCGAAGCTTTAAAAAAATTTGAGCATCACGTATTTACTCTCTAAAGTAAAATATATGTTTTTATTAATAAATAAAAATTTTTTTCTTCATAATACGGTTAATAAAATGTTGGCTGTCACATCGCGGGCATATACATACATCATATACCAGGTTAGATCAAAATGGTTACAGCCGTTTTTGAGAAAAAAAAAACACGTAAAAATGAGAAAAAAATTGCTAAATAATGTTCCTTTATATATATATATATATATATATATATATATATATATATATATATATTAATTTACTAAATACTTGTGGAAAAATTTATTTAATTACCATGAAAGAAATAATTTCCATCAAATTAACAGTACGTCTTTAATTATAAACAATGGCCTGTCATTAAAGGCGTACCGCGTATGTGTGGGCTCAACGTGTTTTATGGAATATTTTCCTTTTTTTCTCCGGTACATATTTACTTGATTTTTTTTTCATATTTCATATTTAGCCATTTCTTATTTTTAGGCGAAACGAAAGACAGATAATTTATCCATATAAACAAAAACAAAGATAACTTATAGGAAAACCAAATAGTCGCGTTCCCCATTAATGCCCCCTCAGAAGATTTTAATAATGATAAAGCTTACCTGATATTAAAGAATACTTGATTCCCATTAAGCATGACGAGTGTAATCAAAATAGTTAGAGATATTTTTGAGAAAATCGAAAAAAAACACGTAAAAATGGGAAAACAAGTAATTCCATAAAGTGCCCAATTTTGATGAAATTTCGGCCGTCGCATTGCGGGCATATATGTACATACATCAAATACCCAGTTTGATCAAAATAAATTAATTAAAGTGCCGCCTCCAATTGATCAATTGTGATGAAATTTTGACTGTCACGTCACAGGCATATACATTCACTAAATACCGAGGTTAATCGAAATCGTTAGAGCCGTTTTTGAGATAACTGAGAAAAACGTAAAAAATAGACAAAATTCTTTAAATAAAGTACCCTCTCTGTTAGACGAATTTTGATTTTTGATGTGACATCGTGGGCTTATATATACACCAAATACCCAATTTCAGTTTTGTACGCCTTATAGTTTTTGAATTACTCCGTTCACACACACACAGACCATTTCTCGGGACTTGGTTATTTCGCCCTCAAAACGAGTATTTCAGTTGAAAACCGAAAGTCGAAATTTTTCAGGATCACAATACTTTCCCATACAATATATTTCATATACATATAGGTAAGTGAAAGTAAAATCAAATTTAATCGAATTAGGATCCTTATAAATTAAAATAAAAGGTTTAGATGAAAAATATGTTCTCTTAAACGATTTAGCTGGCCAAGGCAAACAGCAAGATTTATTTATACTTAAAGAAAAACACGAAACTAAGCACAAAACAGTAGATAGGAGAAAACTTCTAGTCTTTGGAACAACTCGGTTTACAAAACAAAAAAAATTGTAGACTCGGATATAGTGAAGTGGAAGTAGTCGGGTGGTGAGGTCTAAATAAATAAGGCTAATAAGTATATTTAACATATTTAATTGTGCCGTGTTTGGGATCTCATGGGATCGTGGTGTCACGACACGAAAGCGAAATTGACACCACGAGCAAATGACCCCAGATAAGAATCTGAAATCGCGTCGAAACATAAAATAAACATATTAGTGTTATATATTTTGAGCCATTAAGGAGTCGATAACTCAATAAAATTAATTGTATTCACACATCGTTCCCACCAGAGGATGAATAAGATGCCAGTTTCTCATAAAAAAAAAAAAATAATAAAAGAATAAAACGATTACTATTTTCACTACTATCTAGAGGCAAAACGATGTTGTAAATTTAAATTAGAAGCCAGGAGATTGTTCATTGATCGTTAGAAAGTAAAAGTTGGCTTTTATTAAAAAAGTTAAGTAGTCCCATCGATAGTACTTAGTGCGAAAAAGACAACAAAGTCAATGAATTTTTAGCAAAAGCGTGGTAACGGAAATATTTTTGTCAATAGACTGATCACGAATTTTAAAAACTTAACTCAAAAAGTACATTTCTTTTTACAAACTAGAAGCTATTGGTTAAAGGAGAAATGAAAATTATTAAACCATCTTACCTCTATCTAATAGGTTTATTTCCAGGTACGAAAAATCCCTTACCTAAAAGAAAAAAATAAATTATTAATAATAAATAGGCACAAAATATTTTTTTAAATAAATAAAAATGCATTAACTATTGAAAAAATGACATGTTGCCTATGTTAATATTTTACCTGCAGCTAATCCATAGAATATGTATTATATTAAAATCTCAGGAATGAAAAAGTGTAGCAACAAATATTTCATGGTTAAAAAAAATCGAAATTTTATTTATTAAATATATATGTAAAAGATTTAGCATACATACCCGAAAATAGATCACCATTTCATGAAATTTTCATAATACATAAGCGTTAAGAAATAAAAACAACATCCAACTGGGCTTAAAACCAGAAACTAGTAACTGTAAAGTGCACCCTTCCTTCTCGCCAAGGCCTCAGTGGACTATATATACTGTAAGCTCTGCTATAGGAGGCATAGTTACCTGCGGTAAGGGATCTACAGCACTAGACATGAAGACCGCCTTAGTAAGTAGATATATGGATGCACAATACAACATAACATAGTTCATTTTATGCTATCAATAGATTCAGTAATAGAGCATATATTTAATTGATCAACATTACAAAAATAAATTTTACGAATTCATTTTTGATTTGTTTCATAAAAGGTTTGCCTGTTGCTGGCTGGAGTTGCAGCTGCCCAACATTACGGTCATGGTTACGGTTGGGCCGGCCATGGTCTCGCCGCTCCAGCAGTAGCTGCTCATGGACTGGTAGCTCCAGCAATCGCCGCCCCAAGTTTGGTAGTTCCAGCAGTCGCTGCCCACGGACTCATCGCCCCAGCTAGTGCAGCTGGTTCCTTGTACGCCGCTCCAACTGCAGCAGGATCTCTCTACGCCGCCCCCACTGCAGCAGGTTCTCTGTCCGCCGCTCCCACTGCAGCAGGATCTCTCTACGCCGCCCCCACTGCAGCAGGTTCTCTGTACGCCGCTCCCACTGCAGCTGGTTCTCTGTACGCAGCACCTACTGCAGCTGGTTCTCTGTACGCCGCACCCACTGCAGCTGGATCCATCCGCGCCGCCCCAACTGCAGCCGGATCCGTAGTTGCTGCCCCCACTGCTGCTGGCTCTATCTACGCCGCCCCCAGTGCCGCAGGTTCTATCGCCGCCGCTCCATCAGCCGCTGGATCCATCGCTGCCGCCCCATCTTCAGCAGGATCTGTTGCTGCTGCTCCATCTTCAGCAGGATCCGTTGCTGCAGCTGCATCTGCCGCTGGCTCCATCTCCGCAGCAGCCAACGCCGCTGGTTCTGTCCTCGCTGGACATGGTCTGGCTAGTTGGGCCGGTCATGGATGGGCAGCACATGGTCACCATTATTAATTAAAAGGGAAACATAAACCAATATAATGAAAAGTCTGATAGTCAAATAAAGTAATTTATTTTGAGAATTTCGAGTTTTACTCCCCTTACTTCTTTAAAAGTAATTTTAAAGAAAATATTACTTTTATAACACTTTTTTCTCTTAAATGTTTTCCAAAACCGTACCCATCATTGGTAGACAGTCTTTTATATCTTGGGAAATCATAATTAAATCAATTAAACTTGCAAAATATGAGTTTAGAAAATTAATTCCAGACAAAGAACCAGACAAGGCCCGGACAAGCAATATGTAGTAGATTCTCAAAAACGTAAGTGATTTAAATGTAGTAATTAAAACTATAATCATAAAAGTAAGTGGGCGTTTTTTCTTCATAGTTAAGAATGATTAAACCTCTAAGCTAACAATAATATAAAACATTTCTACATTATGGTTATAAAAATTTAATGAGTCCATTTGAGGCAAAAGTCAATGTCTGGTTATGTAGTCTAAATCTAAAAAAGACAAGTGTGTTAATGTTGAAGTCCACTCTTAAATGGACTCATAACTCTTAAATTAAATTAACCCGTGATGATTTAAAGTAGCCAAAAAAAAAAAAAAAAAGATAAATATATAACATGGATCACTTAGATACTGAACTGATGGGAAAATAAAGATTAGAAATAAGGAAGCCGTTAGAGTCGGAGGTAACCGAGCGTAACTGAACGAACAAACTCCCAGCTGAGTTACCCGATATCCCAGCTTAATGCCAGTTTATTTCAATAATGCATTACAAAATAGATTAATAATCAATGCTTTGAAATATTTCCTCAATCAAAAATCAAAGATCGCGGTGCAGTTAAGAAATTATATTCAAAATAGAAATACTTCGAGTTATTTTAATCCAAGTAAGAATTTGGTTCTAATTTCCTGGTATTAAATGTTCTATATTTAGTTTCTATTAACTAACTAGCAGACACAGCCACGCGTTGCTGTGGCTCAGTAGTTATATCCTAATAATTTTTAACAAATACAGTGATACCAATATTCATTGATAAAGATGAAAACCTTTCAGCTAATCAAAATCCAACGTGATTGAGAATAGAGCATTACACCATTTAAAAGTATTTGGTAAAGAATATAGGAAAGTTAAAGTTTTTATTTTTTACATCTCATATTTCAATGTAGTTTGATTAAAAAGGAGCTGGTTGTGTTTACGAATCACAGAGCTGCCAACACTATCGCCCTTTTTTGATGGATCGGTATAAACTAACTGGAAATGGCTATATTTTTCCACTAATTTAAAAAAGGATGACTGAAGTAAGTTTTGGTAACCTCAGCCATTGATCTATTAATTATTGGCCTAACACTACTTCAACTTGGTATTGTTAGTTTAACAACGGGTTTAATTTTGCTCAGGGTCATGCCAATCTTGGTTAACGCGTCATATATGTCCTTTTGATAGGAGTTTTTCTCATTTTCTTTGAGAACTCGATTTCCCGACCCTTCGACCAAATAAGTGTTCGGTAGGAGGGTGGTGTGTTGAAGCTTTTAATTTAGCAATATATTTGAGTGATAAGAAATCTCTTCTTAAAGAGGTTTTTAAATAATACAATTAAGAATATCTATGTATTCAAGTACTAATTTGTTCAAAATGTTTTGGGTTAACCTGTTTTGTTTTTTTAACACAAACCAAAGATTTGATGGTTTCCACACACGTGAGCAGGCGATGCCCATTTCCCACGTGAGTTATGCCATTGCCCATGGGAAAAACACGGATTTTCAAAGTCCAAGTGGACATTGTTTGCCCTTGGGATTTGTTTATGGTCATGGCAAAATCCAAACGAGTAGGATATTGAAGCCTTTTAAATTTTATTGAAAATTCTGACGGTTCCAGGGGAATAGGTGGCAACAGGACGATATCTCCTGTAAACCTTCCAGGCAACATTTTAGCTTCAATAACATATCCTGTGATCCTTTTAATGACCAAACGTGTACCGTTGCACAATTAAGGTGGATTTAAGTTACAAAGAAGAATGATCGGTAAGCCAATCTTCAACTGGAGATTGTTTGGGTGTATATTCAGGGAATTAAATAATTCAGATGGGAAATTTACGGCTTCGTTTACATCTAGAACATTGTCAATTGATTTATGAAGTTTATTTCATCGAAATCAACATTTTTTGCTGCCAAAATAGCACGACTACCTAGCCTTTTATAGTCCAAATAATTGTTCAAAATATCAGGAAAGACACTTTATATTTCGTAGACAGTTTTCGAGACATTTGTCGTCTCTACAACAGTTCAGAAATTTTCTGGTAATTTGATAAATTTTGAATTTCGATGCAGCTCTATTTCACCGTTTCCAATATACAGCAATTGTTTAGAAAATATATCTGCCGATGGATCATTTGGCAGTAGTACTCTCATATTTATGGTGGATAAATCTGAAACTTGCGGTTACCAAAATAACAATTATTCCTGTTCAGTAGAGGTGTAATATTCATTATATGTAAAATTTAAAAAATGCCGCGATTTGTAATCCTTTCTTAATCAACAATCATTTAAAGATAGGTAAAAAATTGTATTCTGGTGAAATATCATTCCCAATAATAGCCTACTTTAAATTAAAGAAAGGATTAAAATTTTTTTGATTTAGATTTTGATGAGATTTCATAAATTTTACATATAAAGATAATTACAACTCTGCTATCAGGAAGTAACAGCCTCTATTCGATTAGGATTAAATGTTCTCAATTTTAAATTACTGTTGATAAAGGAGGAATTACAAATCTTCACTGACATTTTTAAATTTCACATTTTAGAGCACTGGATGTAAATAATAAAAAGGTTTGGTAAAATAAAAAAACACTGTATTTAAATAATAATAACAAAACGAATAATGAAAATAAAGAAACTTCTGTTAAATAAATTAACTGAAAATATAATATTAAAGTCTGAATTATGCAGTTCTTTAGCAAATCACAAAGTATCCCACAACACCTAATCAAAACACACTCAGGGAGGTTGCATGTCTGGTTACCGGCAGTGTAGCCACTAATTTTCACAACTTTTTGGAAACACTGACTTCCCAAGCCAGGTTTCTATTAGGTTACACCTGTGACAGTAGGTGCTGTTACAACATGTATAGACTATTATTTCAAATAATAGCCTAATTTAAATTATTAAAATGTATTTACTTTACTAAAAGTTGATATCAGAGTGGGCCACAGCAAAGCGTTTCAGCGCTTAGCTAGTAATTTAATTTAAATACAAATAAGAAAGGAAAAGGAAGAAAAAATACCTACACTTATGAGAATTTATTGTAACCTTTTCTTGATTTATGTATTCTTTAATGAAAATTAACAATAAATACAAAGATTTCTCGGGAGAGCTACTGTTTGCAGAGGATTCGGTGACAAAATTAAACAAAAACCTCGATAAGCTGGTTACCTCTTGCTTGTTGAAGCCCGAACAAAAGCTCAACATTGTCAACCAATATCTGTTCCCGGGTCTCACTTACCCTCTCCAAACTGCGCCTTTAACAAAGCTGCGTCCGGAAGTGTTGGAAGGAATCGACACCATGATCCGTAGGAGCGTGAAGGCCATAATTGGTCTTCCTGCTAACACCTCCACGGCGATGTTGTACGCTCCCAGGAGGTACCGAGGATTGGGTTTGATCCGCTGCCAATGGGAAGCTCCTCTTCAACACTGGTCCATTGCTCAGCGACTGTCCAATGTGCCGGATGCCCTGTTCCAATCTACATTTGATTACTCGGCGAAGATAGCAGAGTGTGCCGAGAGATTGGGAGTTGAACAGGGGCACCGGAATATGAGAGCTCTACGGCAGTCGCTACGAGAGAACTCCTTTAAGGAATGGGCCAACTGCAGGTGGCAGGGCATTGGAGTACGACATTTTAAAGACACCCCGAAAGCTAACAGGTACATGTACGAGAAGCAGATACTTTCGGGGTCTGAATGGTCCAATGCCCTGAAACTAAACATCAATTATGCACCCCTGCGCGGAGTCCCAGGTGTCAGCGGACAGGTGAGAGAAGTTGGGTCCCTCTGTCGCAAATGTAACAGAGAGCCTGAAACACCAGCACACGTGCTGGGGAAATGCCCCAACAACTCGCTCCTGATAACTCGCCGTCACCACAGAGTCAAACATGCATTGATGAGGCTCCTGAAGGAAAGAGACTTCGCCTGCTTCGAGGAAGTGTATTGTGTGGATACGGATGGATCCACGAGATATGCCGATATAGTGGCATTCCCGAAGACCGGAAAGTCGGCTGTCATTCTGGATCCCACCGTGAGGTACGAGTCCAATGACCTCGATCAGGCAAGTAAAGTTGATGAGGAAAAAAAAAAAAATATATGAAAAATGTATCCCTTTTCTCAAAGAGAGGTTCCGCGAGAGCTTCGGCGAGAGAGAGTTCCACGTGAGAGGCCTTTGGTTCGGAGCCCGCGGAACCATACCTAGGTCGACCAGGAGCTTCATGGAGGATCTTGGAGTGGAGATAAAGGACGTAGCAAACTTGGCGGAGAGTATGGTGCTGGACTCCCTGGGTATAATACATCACCACATTTACAGTGGTGGCTGAATTCGAGACTGGTGAGGGGACATGTATGTATGCAAGTTATTTATTTATTTATTTATTTACATGTGTATCTATTTCTTTATATGTGTATTTATTTATTTTATTATAAGTAGTTATGTAATGATTTGTTGAATTTTAATATTTTTTTTTTTTTTTTTTTATTGTCGATTTAATACATCTGGCAGTGAGTTGATTAGATTTTATTCTTAATTCTATTGTTGCATGATATATATATTTTATTCGAACTTTCTAATTTTTATATGTATATTTTCGTATTCAAGAGAGCATTCAAGGGTTTGAGTAAAAGAGAGAAAAAATGAAAATTAAAAAAAAAAAAAATAAATAAAAATTATATAAAAAAATATAGATATAACCATGTAGGTACAAATATATATATATAAGCATGGGTGTTATTATTTTTATATATTATTAAATAAGGTGATAAAAATAGTCTAAGATGAGATGTACAGTATGCTGTGTATTAGCAACCCAATGTAGTTGGGCAGCATCACTTTTATAATGAATAAAGTGTTTCTCTCTTTCTCTCTTGTCTGTCGAAAATAATAATATAGGAACAAATAACTGCACTCACATAACACAATACAAAATTATAATAATGATAACCTGTATAACAATAGCATGCTTATAAACAAAAACGTTATGAAATCGACATATGACGCCATGTTAATAAATCGAAACACCACCTACTGTATTTGCAATAATTCGCTATATAAGAATTATTTTGATCACTAATCAAGTTAAAAACTATCCTATCTATTAAGTTGGCCAAAACTATATACATTGAGCCAAATTTCATTAAAATCGGTTGAGTAGTTTCTGAGAAACAGAAATACAAACATCGGGACACGAGATTTTTATATAAATAAGGATTAAGATCTCTGACAGGATAGTACATTTATTCTAATTATTCGTTAACTAAATTTAGGCTAAACGGCCATTTTCAACGTAACTTTTTGAAAACATTTTAAAGCCTAGTCCGATTTAGTTCAACATTTACTATAGATAGGACTTCTTTTTAAATATGATTATTGAGTAGTGAAATAAAAAATAAATAAATAAATTTAAAAAAAAACATAATTTTTTCTATAGACAATCTACAGTCCATTGAAGAAAATAATGAACATAATGTAAAAAATGACCAAAAATGAAGTCAGCCAAGGCGATTGAATGACAAAAGCAGAAATGAATGAAAACACGGCTAGTTTTGATATGTCAACATTTTAAGTGCTTTTCAGAAGAATCTGCAGCGAGTTTTGATTTTAAAGACTATTATATCCTGAATGAGCAAGA
Organism: Aelia acuminata; assembly: GCA_911387785.2. NCBI lineage: Eukaryota > Metazoa > Arthropoda > Insecta > Hemiptera > Pentatomidae > Aelia > Aelia acuminata. The sequence goes on along the minus strand of OU426982.1, from coordinate 64,461,806 downwards.
AAAATAATATAGGATTCCACTACTAATGAATGTAAAGTCGCTAATCAATTAGTGACTATGTATATGAGGTATTAATTTAATAAATAATTGTAAAAAGGAGTCTATTTAAAGCGCAGCAGGACTCTGAATATGCTTTAAAAGGTTTTCAAAAAAGTAACAAGACCTAAGACTTGTAAACGACAATGAGCCCAAGACGTTTTCATTGACTAATATAAATAAATTTATTGCCCTGGAAAAGGCTTTGTCAATCCAAACTCCATACGAATTGTGTTATTTCTAGCATGACTTCGGTAAATTTAGATAAAATTTCACTGATACATAATTTTTCGGGATTTGTCATTTTTTTTTTGGAAAATTTTGTTTGGTTTAAATAACTAGCGCCACTCATTTTTGAAGTAATAAAGTAAGTTCGGAAAAAACTTAATGATCAAGCTGAAAAGAAGAATCTTCCAAGGCTTAAAATATAGGAGAGTATATAATATACATATATATATATTATTTTCATTATCTTATAATGTATTATAAGATAAATATAACATTATATATATATATATATACATGTTAATGTTGATTCATGGTTAAGTCTTTTCTAGAAATATTACTCGTTATATAAATATAATATGGTAATTAGATCACTATTGTGTTATTATCACAGTGTTATTATCATGATCACTATCAAAGCGAATTGATGTTGATGAATGGGATTACAAATAGAATTACTTAGTAAATAATAATAATTATTAATTATTATTATTAACTACGACCTTAATGCAAACATAAGGCATAGAAAGACTAATTGTATAAAACAGGGATTTTCTCGTTTTTCTTTTAGCCATTACCAACACTGCAACCAAAATTAAAATTTAAACAAACCGTTACTTCAACTTATTCGTTTATTAAGTATGTAAATTCATTGTTATGTTACTTGTGAAGAATAGACTTTCTTGTTTAAATTTCCTGCCTTATATATTTTTTTTATATTATTGCTTATATTTTGAACATACAGTTATAATTATTTCATCATTATAACTCTGATAATCCGCAGTTTGATTATAAGGGTCTTTAATTTTCTAACACTTTATTTCATTATTATAAAATTTAAATATACCAAAAGGAAGTTGGAATATAGATTTTGTAATAGTAATTAACCCTCCAAAGGCACACTAATATTTTTTTTCATACATGCCCCACTGGGGTCCTACAGACCCCAAAAGTTAATCCTTTATATAAATTATAGGTTTAAAATATTTTTAGAAGCTTTTATTTAGATAATTAAAAAAAACGTACAAGATCAAGAAAACAATAAATTGGATTAAAAATATTTAGTTTAATTTACGTTATATAAAAAAACACGTGTAAAATGCACATTTTTCAAGAAGTTTTTACAGTTTGGAAAAAACTTATTTAGATATTTCAAATTTTATACAAATCAAGATTCATTATTTTTCTATTGTTACTTAGAATATTCTAAATATAAAAATATATTTTACAAAATTTATTGCCGACCACTTTTCTTACATGAAGCCCTCATTGACTGCATTCCAAGCACAAGTGTGTGGCTGTGGCATTCCCCACAAATTAGCTTTGTTTTCCTATCTTTTTGTCTAGAACAATAAGAGCATCTTCCTTTTTAAACTGTCCTAGGGCCTTTGGACCAGGGCCATTGACTCCTAATTCCTTAATTAATATTTTTATTGACCTTCTCACTTTAGGCCTAAGCCATTCTGGAAAAATTCACATTTATCAGAAAGATAACCAATAAATAAAAAATAAAACATAACCCACAAAAAGAAATATAAACCACACAATAAAACATTTTGAAACAAATACTTATTACATTTACCTCACTTACAAAGCAAATTGTAATAAAAATGTAATAACAAAAAGAAGAACTTAGATGCCACACTGGGGTCTGCAGGACCCCAACAGAAGTTTTTAATTTTCTATAAAAACAACAGGATGAACTACAACTTTTCCAACATAGGCGCTAAGGCGGTAGGTGTAAAAACTTCGAATACATAGAAGTCACAGCCATTAATATAATATTATCAATTAGATATTCGTACATAATATGTTCTTGGGGTCAGCCAGACCCCAGTGTGCCTTGCGAGGGTTAAGACCAATCGGAGTTGAATTTTTTAATGTTTACAATTAAAAGCACCACTAACACCTCATTTTAGTTCTGGTCAAAAATTTAACCCGTTCGAAACGAAAGCGTAATTCAAAAATACCGGATTATTTTATATTCTAGTGAAAAATAAGATTCACCTTAATACCTACACAGTTGATGGTTCATAAAAGTTTTTACACACATAAAGATATTTTATATATTTATATGTGTTTTATATCTATTCATATATGTGTATTATATTTATATGTGTATTATATTTATAGTTTATATATATATATATATACGTATGTTTTATACATTATTTAGTCATTTTTTTTTCTATAAATATAAATGGTCATCCATAATGATCTTTCTTGCATCCTTATTAAATTATAACGTTTACAGCAATATAAGTAAATATGTATAAGAATTCAATTATCCATGGCTTTTTTATCATCCGTTCAACTGCCGCCCCCCCTCCCGTCATCACCCATGAAAATTGGGGGTCTCCTAGATTAGGGAGAAAAAGCAAGGAAATCTAATCAGAGAATTCTCACAAGGAGTACAATATTGTGTGATAAGCAGTGAAAAGAAACTACATAAAATTATATATCAGTAGTCCATGAATGCCTGCTCTTAACCATAAGAACAATAAAAAAAAAAGAACATTAAGGTTATGGAAATTTAGTCCATCGTCAATCAAACCTTTTTCCTTTCATTAAATTAAAAAATGAAAACATCAATCAAGGACGAAGCACCAAACTTAAAAATAGGAATTTCGAACTTATTAATCAATTTAGAGGATGTACACCTAAACGTACTATTTCTTAAAAAAATGGCATACTTAAGTGCTACTGGAGGGAACACTTAACTTTCTTTCGCAATGAATATTGGTTTTTTATTTATTTTTATAGGAAAGTAGGGTCAGTAATTGATAAAATAGTATACCAAGACTAAAGATGGTCCCATTTACTGTTGAACCTCGTACATTCCAGGGATTCGATCGAATTTTCTTTTCGTTGCTAAAACATCGGTTGCTAAAGCATTAGTGCATAAAAACTCGCAGCTGACCAAATAATGTTTTAAAGTAAAACAAATCTATTTTATCATTATTTCAAGAGATAACAGAAATAAAAGTAAATCGTTGCCTAAAATAATAATCCCTAACGGGATTTTTAGTGAAAAAAACTAAAAACTTAGTAGGTAAAATGATTTATATATATATATATATATATATATATATATATATATATATATATATCTTATAAATAAAGTTGAAATTCTGTTTGTTTGTTCTTTATAGAAATCCATACCGTTTGTCCTAAATTCTCCAAATTTCGCTTAGTGGTTCTTTGATACCAGGTGCGAACACCTGTCCATATTAAAATTGCATAACTTCAGCCAATCTCATGGTATATTCTTTATTGTTAAAAAAAATCGTCATGATCTCGCTTTACAATGGGTTTTTTTTACGAAATCGACCGTTTGAGTCGAAAAACAGCCTAAAATATCATTTTATACATTTTGAAGAGGCCAACAAGGACCCGTAAGACCGTCCCTTGGTAGGCGTCGAGTTCTGGGATTTTTAAACCATATGTTTTTTTTTTTTTTTAAATTACAATACGTTTATTTACATGTATGGTGAATTTATTTTTTATAAATGCCTCCTAAGAAGCGAGCTTCAATAGGAGTAGTGAGCTCAAAAGCTAAAAACAACGTCAAATACGAGCAGCTGAAACTCTCGACGAACATCAAATTAGGATTGAACAACAGAGGCTAAGACAGGCAGAATCGCGGGAAACTGAGTCTGCCCAGGAATACGAGGCCCGCTTTGCGCCACAAAGGCTTAGGCAAGCCGATTTGCGAGAAGCTGAAACTGCAGGCCAATATTTCTGTTTGTTTGTTTATTTTTTATAGAAATCCAACCCGTTTATCCTAAATTCTCCAAATTTCGCCAGTAGTTCTTTCATACCAGGTGCGAACACCTGTCCATATTAAAATTGCATAACTTCAGCCGATCTTCAGCTGATAGTCTTTATTGTTATAGAAATCGTAATGAACTCACTTTACAATGGTTTTTTACGAAATCAACCGTTTCATTAGAAAAATGAAATTCCCCGATCAAACCGGGTTATACAGCTCAAAGATGAATTACTGTTAGTTTGTTTTTTCTTAATAAAACTCCATACCGTTTGTCCTAAATTCCCCAAATTTCGCTCAGTGGATCTTTCTTACTAGGTGCGAACACCTGTCCATATTAAAATTTCATAACTTCAGCCAGTCTCTGGGTATATTCTTTATTGTTATAAAAATCGTTATGATTTCACTTTAAATTTGTTCACGTTTATTAGAAAAATGAAATTCCCCGGGTGAAACCGGGATATACAGCTAGTATATATATATATATATATATATATATATATATGAAGATATATTTTTTTTTTTTTTTTTTTGCCTTCATGTTTCAATTTGCGCCTGTCAACAAACATCGACAATTAGCATATTGAAATAAGGGCATCTCAGGCATGGGGAAGGATGGCACCCAGGGGTACCTCTTCCCTGGCTTGTTTCAGGTAATCTGGATTTTTAACGAAGGAGGTCTCTCAGCGCCTTTTTAATCTCCTATTTATGAGCATATCAGCTGTTGCCATGCCTCTAATCAGTTGGTTGAGATGACCGTGTGTGTATGGAAACGTTTGTAAAGTTTCTTTATATGTTGGTCTACTGTATGCATTTGTATGTAGGGTATTGTTGGTCACGTACCATGGTGCTTTTACTATGAGTCCTAAAATTTTTGATTGAAAGGTCTGAATTCTTCGGAAGTGGGTCTTTTTGGCTTTACTGTATATCTGTGAAGAGTATGTCCATATTGGTTTCAGTAAGTATGAATATGTATTTAATTTTTGTCTCAGTCTGAGTTTTGAAGTTTTAGAAAAAAGTGAGTAAAGTAGATTGAGTCGTTTGTTAAGGGTTTTTCGTTTCATTTTAACATGCGGGCCCCATGCCAAAGGTAAGACCAAGGTAATGTACGGTACAGTTTGAGAAATTTGAACATGGTCTATATAAATTGGAGGGCAAGTATTTTTTCGAAGAGTGAACACGTTATGTGTTTTGATTTTTCTTAATTTAGTCGAATTTTCCATAATTTACACCAGTCGTTTAGTTTATGTAGGTGTTGTAAAGTTAGTGAGGCATGTAAAGGATCTTGATGTTTAGTAAGAATTGTTATATCGTCAGCATAAATAGCGGTCAGTGTATCATTGCTAAATAAATAAATTTATAATAAAAATTAAAAATTAAAGATAAATTTAAAATTAAAATTTTTATAAAAATCGCATGCGTGCCAAAAGAAGGAAGGTCAATTTTCTATATAAAAAAGAAGGGGCAAACCGGGGCAAAGAAGCCGGTAAATGCAAAGAGCAACGCCTTCCTTCTCGCCAAGGCCTCAGTTGACTATATATACTGCAAGGTCTGCTAGAGGAGGCATAGTTACCTGCGGTAAGGGATCGACAGCACTAGACATGAAGACCGCCTTTGTAAGTAGATTCATAAAACTAACATAAAACTATCATTGTTTATATCTGAATTTAAACTTATTTATGCTTTTCAATTTATTCTAGTTTAGCATTCAGATATATAAAATTAGCAATTTTTGGATGATTTTTTTTTTTTTTTTTTTTTAAGGTTTGCCTGTTTCTGGCTGGAGTGGCTGTTGCCGCACCTAGCTATGGCTATGGTTGGGCAGGATGGGCCGGTCATGGCCTCGCCGCTCCAGCAGTAGCTGCTCATGGACTGGTCGCTCCAGCAATCGCCGCCCCAAGTTTGGTAGTTCCAGCAGTCGCTGCCCACGGACTCATCGCCCCAGCTAGTGCAGCTGGTTCCTTGTACGCCGCTCCAACTGCAGCAGGATCTCTCTATGCCGCCCCCACTGCAGCAGGTTCCCTGTACGCAGCTCCCACCGCAGCTGGATCAATCTCCGCCGCCCCCAGTGCCGCAGGTTCTATCGCCGCCGCCCCATCAGCCGCTGGATCCATTGCTGCAGCACCTAGTGCCGCCGGATCTATCTACGCTGCCCCCAGTGCTGCAGGTTCAATTTCTGCCGCTCCCACCGCTGCCGGATCTATCTACGCCGCCCCAAGTGCCGCAGGTTCTATTGCTGCTGCTCCCTCCGCTGCCGGATCTATCTACGCCGCCCCCAGTGCCGCAGGATCTATCGCCGCTGCTCCATCAGCCGCTGGTTCCATTGCAGCAGCACCTAGTGCCGCTGGATCCATTGCTGCAGCTCCATCTTCCGCTGGAGCAGTCGCTGCCGCTCCTTCCTACGCAGGTTCCAGCGCTGCAGCAGCCAATGCCGCCGGTTCTGCCATAGCTGGACATGGTCTGGCTGGTTGGGCAGGTTATGGATTGGCAGCACATGGTCACCATTGGTAAATGATGTAACAGATCTCAAACAGAAGGGCAAATAATGAATATTCGGATAATGAAATAAACTAATTTATTTTTGTATTTTTCATTTTTTTTTTTGTTACCCCTAAACATGTTATTCAAGATCATTATCAGTACATTTATAATTTATAATTGTTATTATTTTATTTTTTATTTTTATTGAGTTTGTTTTACATCTCTTCGACTACCAAGGCGACGACTGCTCTTCTTGAATGTTGGGCATTCATTTTGTGCTATTGAGTTATCGAAGGGTTTTTTTTTCAAAACCCTTGTTCGCTTTGTACCGATACAACGTAATGATCAATAATATTGTTTATTAGTTTGTTTGATTTTAGCAGGATGTATATATAACCTTTTAATTTCCAAATTTAAACAAAGCTTTCTTTTTGTTTATTTATATCGCAATATAAATCTTAACTAGCTCATGGTGTATATTTAGCTATAAACATACCGTCAGATATAAAAACTAATTACTTTTTAATGTAAAAGAAAGTTTACAATATGCAATTCTGAAACAGGTACAATTCTAAAAAAAAAAAAAGTAAAAATTCAAATTCATTGATGTACCATACTTATTTCCTCCACATGATATTACTTAAAAATTCATTGAAACCTCATGAATTTGCGTAATGCAAATACGCCTACGCTCAAACACACACCTGACAAATAAAATAATCATCAAATTTGAGTCTTTCAATGCATATTATATCCGATTAAATAAATGTCTGAGTCAGAATGAGAAAATATTATCAAACGTAAAGTCCTCCGTTTCAATCTACTTAACATTCACCAAATCATTTATTACTTATCATTTATTATATTATTTATTATTTATTATTTACTTATTTATATTATCTCCATGTATTAGCATGGAAAATAATCAGTTCCCAAAACTTAATCACTTATAACAACGCGATCGGTTCATGCAATTTTAAATATTCTAAAAATACTAGTGTTCATTATTAGTAATTATTATTTAGTTTAATTATCCCTAACATTCTAATTAGATACACTATCTCCAAGCTAAACAGAATAAAATTATTTATTTAATCATTAATCTATGATAATATGTAAAGCTTAAATGCTTCTTGAACCTTCTTTATTTATGGCTTTACAAAATCATGCAACTAACCTAATAAAGAAAACATAAGCAAATGGATATAGAAAACTGTAAGCAACAGCCTAGTTGTAAGTATATGGTAATAGTACATTTTACTCACGAATAACATAGAGGAAATGACTAAACATATTTTAGTGTTAACTGTTCATGTGGAAGTTTTATTCCGAATCTTAAAATCGCAAAAGACAGAGTATCTGATTTTAAATATTTCTTTTTTTTTTAATTTATTATGTAACTTTTGTTTAAACAAAGAAACTGAAAAAAAATATGCTAAATCTGAGTATCAATAACAAAAATGGAAAAAGAAATAGAACATAGTTAGATTGTCCCAGGTATCAAGTAATAAGGTTCTTTTGAATAAGATGATCGACGACTACACGATCTATTGAATGACGATGAACATAACGTCAAAAAGGTTCTTCCTTTAAAAAAAAAAAAAAAAAAAAAAAAAAAAAACAGGAGTATACCGAGAAAAATAATATTTAATTAACAAAACGCAATGACCTTTATAGTAGAAGCAAAATGTAGCAAAAAAAAATATTAAAGTTGAGCAAAATAGAAAGCTCTCTGTCATTAGGAAAAAACTAAGTTATAAAAACTAAAAATAAAGTATTCAAGCAGATTAAACTAGTAGTGAATTTCAAACTTGATTTGGGCGATTAAAATTTGTTGAAGTTTTATTAGTTAGTCACAAAAAAATAACTAATTAGTAGTTAGTTTTGTATAGTAAGACAGTATGTGTCTAACCTATAAATTTTATTCTATTAAATAAATAGGTATGTAGCTATTTTGATAATTAAGTTTAAAAAATGAAATTGGGTTTAAGTTAAACTTATTGATTTATTATTTTATTATTATTTATTTATTATTTATTACTTATTGATAATTAAAGTTTAAAAAATGAAATTGGGTTTAAGTTAAACTTATTGATTTTTTTTTTTTTTTTTTTTTGTGAAAAACAATTAATAAAAAGAAACGCATCATCCAGACAGCCTTTTCTCAATTTAAAATAAAATGCTCTCAAGAATTTAAATTATTTCAACCGAATTGAAAAAATTACCATAAAATTTTTTTATTTATAATAACATTGTATTTTGCATATTAAAGAATTTGTTAATTGTATACAAATGATTATCGGAATCACTTTAGCACATATTTAATTTTAATTTAATTCAATTGTGTTATCACCTGATGGCTGAAATAATGGTTAATCTGAGCCCACAGAGAACTTTATAACTTGATGCTATTCCATGATAAATCCGCTTAAAACATAAGAGGTCGTAAGAGCTCTTAAAACAGGATTACAAAGGATAGCAAAGGAACAATGATCCAGCACATTCGTGGATACAAGATCGCCCTACGTTGATAAACTGACCCGTTAATTTCACAGAACCATTGCACAGTGTTGTGAATTCAATACATTTTATGAATAATAATCTTCGGATCAGAAAATATAATTTGCTTTAAATAATTCTCACGTGAACCTTTTAAACGTCAAAATACCGTTATATTAAATTAATTATTTAGAAAGTAAGGCTTTGAAACAGGTCTTGTACTAAGAGAATAACCTTTATTTTTAATAAAAGCAAGTTTCTTTGGAGGACACGACATGAAAAAGACAAACCAGACACTTAACTATTAATCAACACGGAATATATAACATACATATGTATATAACAGGAAGTGCCGATAAAGGTTACAAAACTGGATGAAAAAAGTTTATACAAATAAAAAGAGAGGTGAGTCTGCTAAACAGCAGAAAATACGAATGAAGCAAAAGATATTTAAATGCTTTGTAAAAATTGACAATAACTAAAAAATTCTAAATTAAAATTTGTATAAGGCTGTGGGTGACCAACTCTTATGGAATGGATAGCGAAATTTCATTGAACTCCAGAAAAGAAGAGTTTTTTTATTTACGTAAAACTAATTAATTTCTGAAATTAGATGTTTGTTTTTTCCTTTCTCTTAACCGCTATATTTAAATCTTTAACTAAACAAATATTTAAATCTTTCAGTAATCGTCACTAATCGATTGCGTGGATAATAATAATATAAATATACATAAATTAAATTAGTAATGAATACATAAAATTAAATTAATATAATTAATGAAATTAGATTATTACTATAATTTTACTATAATAATAGAAAAAGGTAGCCTCCGACCACCGCGAGATTCCATATTTCCTCATGACCTACCCCTCTGCAGTTAGCGAATACTCAGGGCAGGCGCCTAGGAAATTTCTCATGGGTCGAGAGATGAAGTTACCTTGTGACCTCATGTTTGGCAGAAAATCAGGTACGGATGAATCTGAAAAAAACTATGTATCCATACTTAAGAAGAGAATAGAATACACAAATGAGCTAATTCGAAAGACCCTTCGCCCCGTCAGCAACCGGATGAAAAGACACTATGACAGTAGAGCCGATCAGGGTGGGTACAAAGAAGGAGACCTCGTTTGGCTCTACAGCCCCCGAAGAAAGCAAGGATTATGCCCAAAGTTCCAGAACATACGTGGGACCCTACGTGATAAGGAAGGGCATCGACGATGTGATCTACAGGGTTTTCAAGTATCCCAATGGATTACAATAGCTTAGCACCATATTAGAAAAAACAAAAGCAGCGAATTCAGGGAGGGACCTTCCGTCGCTAGAGAGCAGGCTGCTATGGTAAAAAAAATCACAAAACATAGGAGAGAACTTTAAAAGTGACTTATTGTTGGGACGAACTAACAGTTGTAAAAAAAGTTAGAGGACCATCGACGCTTGCCTAAAACCTTCAAGACAGTGCTTCTTCAGACCAAATATAAGGAGCGATGTACAACAGTGTTAGCCTTGTTCTGAAGCTCAAGTCACATGGTTATTTTTGTGCTACTTTTTCGTTACAAAGTGATACTTTTTCTAATCTGTTTAAATATCTGTATTTTCATAGTTTTTAGGGGAATTCAAGCTTTTCAGTTATGAAACATTAAAATTCATCCACTCGTAACGTATGAAAGTAAAAATATTTTACTTTCACTTACTTATATATGAAATATGAAGTAAGGATAAGTATTGCGACCGTAAAAAATGTTGACTTCCGTTTTTCAACGGAAATACACGTTTTGGGGTCCCCTTACTCCAAATAACCCATATAAAGTCTCACAAAATAGTCTGTGAGTGTGTGTTTATGAGAACATACTAGCTCAAAAACTATAAAACCTGCAACCCTGAAATTGGGTATTTGGTATTTGTTTATGCCCGCGATGTGACAGCGAAAATTTCATCAAAATTTATCAAACGGAGGGGACACTTTATTTCATAACTTTTTTCCCATTTTTAGGTTTTTTTTTTTATTTTCTCAAAAATAGCTTCAACGATTTGGATTAAACACGTCATGCATGCATAATGAGAATAAAGTATTCTCTAATATCAGATAATCTTTATCATTATTAAAATGTTCTGAGGGGCCTTTTTTGTTTTCCTATAAAGTACCTTTGTTTTAACCCTGATTCGACTCCCGGCGGAGCCAAATCTTTTCTCTTCAAAAAATACCTTTGTTTTTGTTTATATGGAGAAATTAAAAAAAAAATAAATTATTTAAAAAAGGTGGTCACCCACAGATTAAGATTAGATTAATATAAAATAATTTAAAAAATTTACGTACGTCAATAAATACCATAAATTGGACAAACTTTGTCCACCTCCCGTTACACGCAAAATTTGCGTGATCGGGTAGTAGGTATCAGTGAAGAGGAAGGATTGGCTCTACTTGGAGCCGAGCTCTGTGGTGTAGTGGTTAGCATCCGCGCATGTCACGCGGGAGACCCGGGTTCGACTCCCGGCAGAGCCAAATCTTTTCTCTTTAAAAAATACCTTTGTTTTTGTTTATATGGAGAAATTATCTGTCTCTCGTTTCTATTATTTTAACTATTTCCTCAAAATCCTGATCCCAATTATTAGCGTTTAAATAAATAGGAATCAAATATTTGAAACCTTCCTTTAATTTTAATTTTATACCTATTTTATTGTAGATATTGCAATATTCAACTTGCCGTTCTTTAAACTTTGTTTTATTAAATCCATAAAGATAGCCCCCGCTAGCTCTTCCCCTAATTCCCTCTTTTTTTGCTCCTATAAACTTTAGTTCATAATCTGCAAATCTCTGTTCATAAAATAGTAAATTTTCTTCAATTAGAAATGTTTCTACCAATAAAAAAATATCAAACTTTTTAACAAAATCATAAAACAAATTTAAAGACATTTTACCGACACCATCTTCATTATTATAAACTAGACCTTTTTCTTCTGACCAACAAAAAACACAATCTTTTATTTTCATTTTATCTTCTCTCACATTTATCTTATGGGGGAAATCATGATTAATGAATAATCTTCTTATAAACAACAGGTTCTTCTGCCGCTTTCGAATAACCAATGGGTAGTCCCTTTGTATAACGATGCTTGTTTCTTTCAATTTTTTTGTATTGCTGAGAATTTTATCTATTTGATGGCCTAGGGCAAACTCTGTTAACATTAATGGTGGAGCATTTCTTTTTCCGATATTAAAAGCTCTACTAATTAATAACGGCTCATTTATTTGTAATAAATAAAAATTATTTCAACCCAAAAGGTGTTACAATATGAATGATTCAGGAATAGATATGGTAGGAATTCAAGATTTTAAGTAACATCAAAATTCATCCACTCGTATCGTATGAAAGTAAAAATATTTTAATCCACACAAATTGCCACTATCGTGATTCTGGATTAATTAGTCTTTTTAAACTTTTTGAATCCATATAAGCATTGAGTGTAAATATATTGTATTATGGAATCCCCATTCTGTAAATTCAATTTACCTCGGGTAGTTGATAATTGTTATATGTTCTAATTCAGAGTAAATGAGTGATGGATTGGAGTCTATTCTTTCCCTAAAGATCGAATCATATGGTTCACTTTTGTGTTGCTTTGTTGTTTCAAGTTGATACTTTTGTATCATTGTTAATTACTTGAGTTTTAATTGTTTCTCTCTAATTGTGAGTCATTATTTTTCGATAATAAAAATTATTTAAACCCATAGAGATGTTACATTATGTTGCATTTTTATTAGAAATCACATCTCTCTTTTAACTTTAGTTTTATTTATATTATCCTCAGTTGCATGGGCGTCACCGCCGGGGGGACAGGGGGGGACGCGTCCCCCCCAATATTTGGGAAGGAGAGGACCCAATGTAAAAAAATTAAACAAAAATGCGATTTTACGAATTTATCCGAGTTTAACCAATAAATTATAAATATAAAATATTATTATTATTAGTATAATATTATTAAATATACTATATATATATAAATATATACTATTAAAATAGTATTAGTATAATATGAGTACTTTCAGCACACTCTATTGTTAAAAGCTAGTCAGGTGTATTGTATATTTGATTAATTATATATTATTTATTTCAGCTCGAACTGTTTTGTTTTATTGCTCTACATTTTTTTTTTAAACCAAGCAGCTTGATCCTACTTTCCATCAATTTGATGAAGCTTATAGAATATAATGGAAAGCAAAGAAATTGGTGGGATCAGAATCAGAAAAAAAACGGATAAAATTTAATCAAGAAATTTCGGCCCACATCCTTCAACATTAAGCCTTAACAATTCCCTAATCTAATTTAATTTTTTAATGTATAACTGAGGCATAAATTGACAAGTTTTAAGAGTCTATAAATACCTTTAAAATGCAGGGTTGGAGGAAGAATTTAAATGCCCCAACAGATGTTTTTAGGGGTTATTTTTTCAACATTTAGCCCCTCGAATTTCTACCTACCCTATCTAGGAAAATATTGAGACTCCCCCCCAATAATTTGGTGCTGGGTACGCCCATGCTCAGTTGGATAGTATGGTACTTGCTTGATAGTAACAAGTGAGATAATGCTATAGGAATAATTGCCATCAAGATAATATGATCAAAATAATTGAGGTAAAATATATTTATTTTGTATAAATCAGTCGTTGCTATTTACAATGATTGAGTTAATTTCCTGATTACCAATGGTGACCATGCCCTGCCCATCCATGACTAACTAAACCAACTACACCATGTCCAGCGAGGATGGAACCTGCGGCATTGGCTGCTGCGGAGACTGACCCTGCGGCAGATGGAGCAGCGGCGACTGAGCCAGCGGCTGATGGAGCGGCGGCGATTGAGCCAGCGGCAGATGGGGCTGCGGCAATAGATCCTGCTGAGGATGGGGCGGCAGCAATGGATCCGGCATAGGATGGAGCGGCGGCGATAGAACCTGCGGCACTGGGGGCGGCATAAATTGAGCCTGCAGCACTAGGTGCAGCTGCGATGGACCCAGCGGCTGATGGGGCTGCGGCGATAGAACCTGCGGCACTGGGGGCGGCGTAGATAGAGCCGGCAGCACTAGGAGCTGCAGCGATTGAACCAGCTGCAGTTGGAGCGGCGCGGATGGATCCAGCTGCAGTGGGGGCAGCGGATAGAGAACCAGCTGCAGTGGGGGCGGCGTAGAGGGACCCAGCTGCAGTGGGGGCGGCGTAGAGGGAACCTGCTGCAGTGGGGGCGGCGTAGAGGGACCCAGCTGCAGTGGGGGCGGCGTAGAGGGAACCTGCTGCACTAGCCGGGGCGATGAGTCCGTGGGCAGCGACTGCTGGAACTACTAAGCTTGGGGCGGCAACTGCTGGAGCTACCAAACTTGGAGCGGCGATGGCTGGAGCCACCAGTCCATGAGCAGCTACTGCTGGAACGGCGATGCCATGACTGGCCCAACCATAACCGTGATGTTGGGCAGCGGCCACTCCAGCCAGCAACAGGCAAACCTTTAAAAAAGTTAGCTTCAATCAGTCTGTTTTATTTATTATAATGCATAACCAAAAATTAATCAAATAAATAAGTTTGAATTCAGATATTCTGACATGTTATAAAAATATTATGTAGCATTCCATTAGTTTTATGCATCCATAAGTTTTATATATCCAATTTTACTTACTAAGGCGGTCTTCATGTCTAGTGCTGTAGGTCCCTTACCGCAGGTAACTATGCCTCCTCTACCAGATCTTACTGTATATATAGTCAGTCTACTGAGTCCTTGGCGAGGAGGAAGGGCGTCGAACTAATATGCCGGTCTATTGATAGTGGGATTACTACTTTTCAATTCTGATTTTTTTGAGTTGTTACATGTTTTCAAATCCAAATATTCGTAGGCATTAACATTGTTCCTGTTGTTTATTGAAGTTGTAAAAATCTCCTCCCCAATTTGCTACAAAGTAATCGGTATATTTATTGCTATAGGAATTATGTTTTTAAATAATTATTTCTTATTAGCATTAAATCTTTTTTAAAAAGTATCTGATGAATGCTTTTATTAAATGTGCCTTAATATAAAAATATAAAACAATGATTTATATATAACTACTTAGATAATGGAATGTATAAAAGTTGATTTCAAGAAAAACAAATAAATAATGGGTCTGAGTCATTAATTGAAAAACTAATAGTCTACAGAATACTTTTTTTTTTTCTTTTTCTTTTTTTTTCTTTTTTTTTATGATTGTTTTATCTTTATAAATATAAAAATCTCGTGTTCCGACGTTTGTTGGGGGTAAAATCAGAAACTACTCAACCGATCTTTATGAAATTTTGCTGATTGAGTAAAGTTTAGGCCAACCTACAAGATAGGATAGATTTTATTTCGATTATTGGCCATAATATTTCCTGTCCATAATATTCCTTTATTGCAAATTAAATGGTTGTTTTCCTACCAGGGTTTGAATTATTTTTTTTATTCCAGCATATCATCTTATAATTCTTATAACCATTGTTCGCACTTCGAAATGAATTTGTTGTTTTATAAATTTAAAATATTTTATTCGACGCGTTCTTCTTACGGACGAATCAGAACATGTAGACGGAGTTGAGGTTTAATTCTTGAGATTTTTTATATGCATTGCCGACTTCTGAAGAGATTACATGGTGAGAATTTAGTAGACGCTTGCATATATGTATACAAAGTTTTTTCTTGTCTTGTTTTCCCTTATTTATTTTTTATAATTCCCATAATTTTTTATCAACTATTAAACAAAGATAAAGGGATTAAATGCTAAAGGTTGGCATGGGGGGGGGGGGGGGGGGTTATTCAATAACCCTTCATTTACTTTTTGTTAATTGAATTGCTTGATCTTTGAAACTGCTTTTTTAAAAACTTTGAACAAAATACCTTGAATTTCATTTATATCAATAAATCGAAGAAATCAGAAATAATAATTATAAGATGATATGCTGGAATAAATAAAATAATTCAAACCCGGTAGGAAAACAACCATTTAATTTGCAATAAAGGAAATATTATGGCCAATAATCGAAATAAAAAACTATCCTATCTTGTAGGTTGGCCAAAACTTTACACAATCTGCAAAATTTCATAAAGATCGGTTGAGTAGTTTCTGATTTTACCCCCAACAAACGTCAGAACACGAGATTTTTATATTTATAAAGATAAAACAATCATATGATTTTAAAACAATCTCTTGAATTTCATTTTTAATTTATATCAATAAATCAATGAAAATAAATAGAATTAGAAAATGTAAGGATAAATACCATTTTCATACTATCATTTATTTTTATCCCTAGAAAGATAGTTTATGATTATATTTTTAATTTAATGGATTATAAAAAAAAGAAAAAGAAAAAAAAAAAAGTATTCTGTAGACTATTTGTTTTTCAATTAACGACTCAGACCCATTATTTATTTGTTTTTCTTGAAATCAACTTTTATACATTCCATTATCTAAGTAGTTATATATAAATCATTGTTTTATATTTTTATATTAAGGCACATTTAATAAAAGCATTCATCAGATACTTTTTAAAAAAGATTTAATGCTAATAAGAAATAATTATTTAAAAACATAATTCCTATAGCAATAAATATACCGATTACTTTGTAGCAAATTGGGGAGGAGATTTTTACAACTTCAATAAACAACAGGAACAATGTTAATGCCTACGAATATTTGGATTTGAAAACATGTAACAACTCAAAAAAATCAGAATTGAAAAGTAGTAATCCCACTATCAATAGACCGGCATATTAGTTCGACGCCCTTCCTCCTCGCCAAGGACTCAGTAGACTGACTATATATACAGTAAGATCTGGTAGAGGAGGCATAGTTACCTGCGGTAAGGGACCTACAGCACTAGACATGAAGACCGCCTTAGTAAGTAAAATTGGATATATAAAACTTATGGATGCATAAAACTAATGGAATGCTACATAATATTTTTATAACATGTCAGAATATCTGAATTCAAACTTATTTATTTGATTAATTTTTGGTTATGCATTATAATAAATAAAACAGACTGATTGAAGCTAACTTTTTTAAAGGTTTGCCTGTTGCTGGCTGGAGTGGCCGCTGCCCAACATCACGGTTATGGTTGGGCCAGTCATGGCATCGCCGTTCCAGCAGTAGCTGCTCATGGACTGGTGGCTCCAGCCATCGCCGCTCCAAGTTTGGTAGCTCCAGCAGTTGCCGCCCCAAGCTTAGTAGTTCCAGCAGTCGCTGCCCACGGACTCATCGCCCCGGCTAGTGCAGCAGGTTCCCTCTACGCCGCCCCCACTGCAGCTGGGTCCCTCTACGCCGCCCCCACTGCAGCAGGTTCCCTCTACGCCGCCCCCACTGCAGCTGGGTCCCTCTACGCCGCCCCCACTGCAGCTGGTTCTCTATCCGCTGCCCCCACTGCAGCTGGATCCATCCGCGCCGCTCCAACTGCAGCTGGTTCAATCGCTGCAGCTCCTAGTGCTGCCGGCTCTATCTACGCCGCCCCCAGTGCCGCAGGTTCTATCGCCGCAGCCCCATCAGCCGCTGGGTCCATCGCAGCTGCACCTAGTGCTGCAGGCTCAATTTTTGCCGCCCCCAGTGCCGCAGGTTCTATCGCCGCCGCTCCATCCTATGCCGGATCCATTGCTGCCGCCCCATCCTCAGCAGGATCTATTGCCGCAGCCCCATCTGCCGCTGGCTCAATCGCCGCCGCTCCATCAGCCGCTGGCTCAGTCGCCGCTGCTCCATCTGCCGCAGGGTCAGTCTCCGCAGCAGCCAATGCCGCAGGTTCCATCCTCGCTGGACATGGTGTAGTTGGTTTAGTTAGTCATGGATGGGCAGGGCATGGTCACCATTGGTAATCAGGAAATTAACTCAATCATTGTAAATAGCAACGACTGATTTATACAAAATAAATATATTTTACCTCAATTATTTTGATCATATTATCTTGATGGCAATTATTCCTATAGCATTATCTCACTTGTTACTATCAAGCAAGTACCATACTATCCAACTGAGCATGGGCGTACCCAGCACCAAATTATTGGGGGGGAGTCTCAATATTTTCCTAGATAGGGTAGGTAGAAATTCGAGGGGCTAAATGTTGAAAAAATAACCCCTAAAAACATCTGTTGGGGCATTTAAATTCTTCCTCCAACCCTGCATTTTAAAGGTATTTATAGACTCTTAAAACTTGTCAATTTATGCCTCAGTTATACATTAAAAAATTAAATTAGATTAGGGAATTGTTAAGGCTTAATGTTGAAGGATGTGGGCCGAAATTTCTTGATTAAATTTTATCCGTTTTTTTTCTGATTCTGATCCCACCAATTTCTTTGCTTTCCATTATATTCTATAAGCTTCATCAAATTGATGGAAAGTAGGATCAAGCTGCTTGGTTTAAAAAAAAAATGTAGAGCAATAAAACAAAACAGTTCGAGCTGAAATAAATAATATATAATTAATCAAATATACAATACACCTGACTAGCTTTTAACAATAGAGTGTGCTGAAAGTACTCATATTATACTAATACTATTTTAATAGTATATATTTATATATATATAGTATATTTAATAATATTATACTAATAATAATAATATTTTATATTTATAATTTATTGGTTAAACTCGGATAAATTCGTAAAATCGCATTTTTGTTTAATTTTTTTACATTGGGTCCTCTCCTTCCCAAATATTGGGGGGGACGCGTCCCCCCCTGTCCCCCCGGCGGTGACGCCCATGCAACTGAGGATAATATAAATAAAACTAAAGTTAAAAGAGAGATGTGATTTCTAATAAAAATTGGTTCACACAAAAGTGAACCATATGATTCGATCTTTAGGGAAAGAATAGACTCCAATCCATCACTCATTTACTCTGAATTAGAACATATAACAATTATCAACTACCCGAGGTAAATTGAATTTACAGAATGGGGATTCCATAATACAATATATTTACACTCAATGCTTATATGGATTCAAAAAGTTTAAAAAGACTAATTAATCCAGAATCACGATAGTGGCAATTTGTGTGGATTAAAATATTTTTACTTTCATACGATACGAGTGGATGAATTTTGATGTTACTTAAAATCTTGAATTCCTACCATATCTATTCCTGAATCATTCATATTGTAACACCTTTTGGGTTGAAATAATTTTTATTTATTACAAATAAATGAGCCGTTATTAATTAGTAGAGCTTTTAATATCGGAAAAAGAAATGCTCCACCATTAATGTTAACAGAGTTTGCCCTAGGCCATCAAATAGATAAAATTCTCAGCAATACAAAAAAATTGAAAGAAACAAGCATCGTTATACAAAGGGACTACCCATTGGTTATTCGAAAGCGGCAGAAGAACCTGTTGTTTATAAGAAGATTATTAATTAATCATGATTTCCCCCATAAGATAAATGTGAGAGAAGATAAAATGAAAATAAAAGATTGTGTTTTTTGTTGGTCAGAAGAAAAAGGTCTAGTTTATAATAATGAAGATGGTGTCGGTAAAATGAAAGATTTAACTGGAGTTGAAGTGGGAGAGATAGTGACAAGCCTACCACAGGGGACATACCCGGCCATTGGAAGGAGATCGGCTTCTGGTGTCCAAGCAGCCTCAAACGAAGCGGGACAGTTGGAAAGGAAAGAAGATTAGGGTAAGTCCGTCCGTCGAGAATATAACAAAAATAAAAAAGATAACGAAGGTGAAATCAGTATTTTATTTTATAATATTAGGGGAATTAAATCTAAGGAAAATTTGTTTTATGATTTTGTTAAAAAGTTTGATATTTTTTTATTGGTAGAAACATTTCTAATTGAAGAAAATTTACTATTTTATGAACAGAGATTTGCAGATTATGAACTAAAGTTTATAGGAGCAAAAAAAGAGGGAATTAGGGGAAGAGCTAGCGGGGGCTATCTTTATGGATTTAATAAAACAAAGTTTAAAGAACGGCAAGTTGAATATTGCAATATCTACAATAAAATAGGTATAAAATTAAAATTAAAGGAAGGTTTCAAATATTTGATTCCTATTTATTTAAACGCTAATAATTGGGATTAGGATTTTGAGGAAATAGTTAAAATAATAGAAGCAAACAGAACTGAAGATTTTATATTGTTTAATGTTTGATTTTATATTTTGAATGCTCATACCGGAAAACTACAAACTTGTCCTAAGGAAATTCTAGACGAAACGAATTTAATAACAGATACTAGAAATTCGAAAGATAATAAAACAGATGAAAAAGGCACTAGAGTAATTGAATTTTGTGACGATTTTGGTTTTAATATATTGAATGGTCGAACTTTAGGAGATGAAGAAGGGGAATTGACATTTATTTCCGCTAGAGGATCTTCTGTTATCGATTTCGGAATGGTGTCGATCAATTGCTTAAAAAATGTTAAGTATTTCGAAATTATTCCTGAAACATTTTCGGATCATTTGCCATTGAAACTAATTGTGTCGGGTGCAGATGCCATTAATAAATCTATGTTAATGCCACTTTTACCAAAACTAGCTTGGAATAAACAGAAAGAAAAAAAACTATAAAAACAACTTAACAAAGTTAGTGAAATGGGAGGATTTCAAAGTGAATGACATCGAATTATTAGTTAAAAGATTTGCGGGTCTAATCAGGGAAGCTGCAGGAGGAAATACATTTCCAAATAATCCTCGAACAAGCGAGAAATGGTTCGATAACCAGTGTGCAAAAAGTAGGGAAAGGTCCTTCAAGTTACTGAATTTATTCCGAAAAACTAACTCAACAACTATTAAAAAGTGGTATTTAGCAGCAAACAAAAATTATAAAGCTTTATGTACCCGGAAAAAATTAACGTTTTATGAATCTGTCATTGAAAAAATTAGAGGAGCAAAGGATAGCAAGGAATTCATCTGTTTACTGGAAGATATATTTAATAAGATATGGGAGAAGGAGAAAGTACCCAAAGCTTTTAAACAAAGTATTATTTTTCCAATATACAAGAAAGGAGATCCCAAAGATATAAAAAACTACAGGGGCATATCTCTACTTAACACGATCGCTAAGCTATTTTTTGGAGTGGTATCGGAAAGAATAAAAAAATGGATAACACAACGCAATATTATAAAAGAGAGCCAAGCAGGATTTAGAGAAGGATACAGCACCATAGACAACTTATTTAATCCTTATATATATAAAAATCTCGTGTCCCGATGTTTGTCTCTCTATTTCTCAGAAACTACTCAACCGATTTTAATGAAATTTGGCTCAATGTATATAGTTTTGGCCAACTTACCGGACCGGATAGTTTTTAACTTGATTAGTGACCAAAATAATTCTTATATAGCGAATTATTGCAAATACAGTAGGTCGTGTTTCGATTTATTAACATGGCGTCATATGTCGATTTCATAATGTTTTTGTTTATAAGCATGCTATTGTAATACAGGTTATCATTATTATAATTTTGTATTGCGTTATGTGAGTGCAGTTATTTTTCCTATATTATTATTTTCCACAGACAAATAGTAATACAAATTTGTATTTATTGTTAATTTTCATTAAAGAATAAATAAATCAAGAAAAGGTTACAATAAATACTCAAATGTGTAGGTACTTTTTCTTCCTTTTCCTTTTTTATTTGTATTTAAATTAAATTACTAGCTAAGCGCTGAAACGCTTTGCTGGGCCCACCCTAATATCAACTTTTAGTATAGTAAATGCATTTTAATAATTTAAATTAGGCTATTATTTGAAATAATACTCTATAAATATTGTAACAGCACCTACTGTCATAGGTGTAACCTAATAGAAGCCTGACTTGGGGAGTCAGTGTTGCCAAAAATTAGTGAAAATTAGTCAATTGGCTACACTGCGGATAACCAGTCGTAAAAACTCCCTCTCAAAAAGGGTGTGTTTTGATTAGGTGTTGTGGGATACTTTGTGCTTTGCTAAAGAACTGCATAATTAAGACTTTCATATTATATTTTCAGTTAATTTATTTAACAGAAGTTTCTTTATTTTCATTATTCGTTTTGTTATTATTTAAATATAGTGTTTTTTTATTTTACCAAACCTTTTTATCATTTTTATCCCGAGATCTAAAATGTAAAATTTAAAAAATGTCAGTGAAGATTTGTAATTCCTCCTTTATCAACAATAATTTAAAGTTGAGAAAATTTAATCCCAATCGAATAGAGGCTGTTACTTCCTGTTCAGCAGAGTTGTAATTATCTTTAAATGTAAAATTTAAGAAATGTTAGCGAAGATTTTAATCCTTTCTTTAATTTAAAGTAGGCTATTATTGGAAATGATATTTACTTATCTTTAAATGATTGTTGATTAAGAAAGGATTACAAATCGCGGCATTTTTTAAATTTTACATTTAATGATTATTACACCTCTACTGAACAGGAATAATTGTTATTTGGGTAACCTCAAGTTTCAGATTTATCCGCCACAAATATGAGAGTACTACTGCAAAATAATCCATCGGCAGATATATTTTTTAAACAATTGCTCTATATTGGAAACGGTGAAATAGAGCTAGCTGTATCGAAATTCAAAATTTATCAAATTACCAGAAAATTTCTGAACTGTTGTAGAGACGAAAAATGAACTGTCTACGAAATATAAAGTGTCTTTCCTGATATTTTGAACAATTATTTGGACTATAAGTGGCTGGGTAGTCGTGCTATTTTGGCAGCAAAAAATGTTGATTGCGATGAAATAAACTTCCAAAATCAATTGACAATGTTCTAGATGTAAACGAAGCCGTAAATTTCCCATCTGAATTTTTTAATTCCCTGGATATACACCCAAACAATCTCCAGTTGATTATTGGCTCACCGATCATTCTTCTTCGTAACTTAAATCCATCTCAATTGTGCAACGGTACACGTTTGGTCATTAAAAGGATCACAGGAAATGTTATTGAAGGAAAAATGTTACCTGGAAGGTTTACAGGAGATATCGCCCTGTTGCCACCTATTCCCTTGGAACCGACAGAATTTTCAATAAAATTTTAAAGGCTTCAATATCCTATTCGTTTGGCTTTTGCCATGACCATAAACAAATCCCAAGGGCAAACAATGTCCACTTGGACTTTGAAAATCCGTGTTTTTCCCTTGGGCAATGACATAACTCACGTGGGAAATGGGTATCGCCTGCTCACGTGTGTGGAAACCATCAAATCTTTGGTTTGTGTTTAAAAAAAAAAAATAGGTTAACCCAAAACATTTTGAACAAATTAGTACTTGAATAAATAAAAATTCTTAATTGTATTATGTAAAAACCTCTTTAAGAAGAGATTTATTATCACTCAAATATATTGCTAAATTAAAAGCTTCAACACACCACCCTCCTACCGAACACAGCCGAAGGGTTGGGAAATCGAGGTCTCAAAGAAATTGAGAAAAACGCCTATCAAAAGGACATATATGACGCGTTAACCAAGATTGGCATGACCCTGAGCAAAATTTAACCCGTTGTTAAACTAACAATACCAAGTTGAAGTAGTGTTAGGCCAATAATCAATAGATCAATGGCTGAGGTTATCAAAACTTACTTCAGTCATCCTTTTTAAAATTAGTGGAAAAATATAGCCATTTCGAGTTAGTTTATACCGATCCATAAAAAAAAGGGCGATAGTGTTGGCAGCTCTGTGAGTCGTAAACACAACCAGCTCCTTTTTAATCAAACTACATTGAAGTATGAGATGTAAAAAATAAAAACTTTAACTTTCCTATATTCTTTACCAAATACTTTTAAATGGTGTAATGCTCTATTCTCAATCACGTTGGATTTTGATTAGCTGAAAGGTTTTCATCTTTATCAATGAATATTGGTATTACTGTATTTGTTTAAAAATATTAGGATATAACTACTGAGCCACAGCAACGCATGGCCGGGTCTGCTAGTTTTATTATTTTAGTATTATACAATATAATAAATATAAAATTCACCCCAAATGAAAAAGTATACCTGTTTTTTGTCGACTTCCAAGCAGCATTTGACAGCATAGACAGAAATGCTTTATTCTACAAGTTAACGTCACAAGGAATGTCAACCAAATATATGAACATTCTAAAAAATTATTATGAAGATACAGATGCGAAAGTTTGGAGTAAAGATGGACTATCAAAGGCATTCCGTAGTGAAATGGGGGTGAAGCAAGGATGTCTGCTTAGCCCGATGCTATTTACAATATTCATAAATGAACTAGAAGATGAAATAGAAGGCGGCGTACTCATAAACAGGCGTAAAATAAAGTCCTTGATGTTCGCCGATGATATAGTTCTCATGGCCTCATCTCCAGCTTCCCTACAGCTGATGATTAAAGATTTGGAAATATACTGTGAGAAATGGAATCTCAAAGTAAACCTGGATAAATCACAGATCATGGTATGCAGGAGGAAGGGAGGAAGGATGAGGAAAAATGAGATATGGTATTTCCAGGGACAAAGAGTGCTGTGCATAGATAATTATAAATATCTAGGAATAAACATCAGCCCATCATTTAACTTCAGAAAAAGTGGCTAAAGCTAAATTTGCAATAAATAGCATATGGAAGAAAATAATATTAAATAAAGATCTTTCTATAGAAACAAAAATACAGGTATTTAATAGTGCTATACGCTCGGTGGTTTGTTATGGTGCCCAAGTCTGGGGATACTTGAATATGCCAGAAGTGGAAAAAGTCCAAAAATATTTTTTAAAAAGACTATCTTACCTCCCACAGAACACTCCTGATTATATTCTATATCAAGAAATAGCGAAAGCACCCCTTACTTGTATACATTAAAACTACATATCAATTCCGTATCATCCGTAAAGTATTAACGATTCATCCCGAAAACAGACTAACAAATTTATTGGCTAATATATTCATAGATGAAAACATAACTTGGTACAGACAAATAAAAGAAATGGGAAATGAATTCCATATTAACATCAACAAAGAAACGTACAAAACACTGAAGCCAGAAAACGTGATAAATAAAGTGGAAGAAAAGATTAATTGCCAGATGCTATCCAAAGCCATGAGTAGCGAGTTCCACTCAATCCAAAACGATGCATTGAAATTATACCAGAGGTCACTAATATTGAGAGCAAGAGGGGAACTATTAGAGCTTAACTACCAGCCATGGAAGAAGGAGAGGATATATACCTGTGCAATGTGCAACTTTAACATGCAGGATGATACATACCACTTCCTAGGAGTATGTCCTGTTTTGAGAGAGTTTAGATATAGCTATTGGGGAAAGGGACATTTAACAAGGGAGGAAGTATTAAACATACTAAACGGGACAGATTGGATAAAACTCTCTGTATATTTATGTAAAATATTAAAATAGGAAATTCTTGATTGAACAATTCAATTTCTAGGTACAAAATCATAAAATATAAAATTGTCATTAATTTAGTAGTCATAATAAAATAATTACAAAAAGAAAATTAGGCAACTCGACAGACGGCTTACGCCATTGTCAAAATATGCTTTTTAAAAAATAATACTATTTTTTGCATTTTTGTATATATGTAAATAAAAGCATTTATTCATTCATTCATTCATAATTTTTATTAGGGTAAGATTTTACAATGCCCCACAAACTATGAAAACTTTACTTACTTACTTGATTTTTTTTCATATTTTGCCATTCCTTATTGTTAGGCGAAACGAGAGACCGATAATTTCTCCATATAAACAAAAAAAAAGGTATTTTTTAAAGAGAATACTTGACTCCGCCGGGAGTCAAACCCGGGTCTCCCGCGTGACATCCGCGGATGCTAACCACTACACCACAGAGCTCGGCTCCAAGTAGAGCCAATCCTTCCTCTTCCTCCACTGATACCTACTACCCGATCACGCAAATTTTGCGTGTAACGGGAGGTGGACAAAGTTTGTCCAATTTATGGTATTTATTGACGTAGGTAAATTTTTTAAATTATTTTGTATTAATCTAATCTTAATCTGTGGGTGACCACCTTTTTTTAATTATTTTTAAATAATTTTTTTTTTTTTTATTTATTTTTTTTTTGAAGAGAAAAGATTTGGCTCCGCCGGGAGCCTACTTGGAGCCGAGCTCTGTGGTGTAGTGGTTAGCATCCGCGCATGTCACGCGGGAGACCCGGCTTCCGGCGGAGCCAAATCTTTTCTCTTCAAAAAATAAATTATTTAAAAAAGGTGGTCACCCACAGATTAGGATTAGATTAATATAAAAACAAAGGTACTTTATAGGAAAACAAAAAAGGCCCCTTCTCCATTTAAGCCCCCTCAGAACATTTTAATAATGATAAAGATTACCTGATATTAAAGAATACTTTATTCTCATTATGCATGACGTGTTTAATCCAAATCGTTGAAGCTATTTTTGAGAAAATCGAAAAAAAAAAAAAAAACCTAAAAATGGGAAAAAAAGTTATGAAATAAAGTGTCCCCTCCGTTTGATAAATTTTTGCTGTCACATCGCGGGCATAAACATATACCAAATACCCAGTTTTATCAAAATCGTTAGAGCCGTTTTTGAGAAAATCGTAAAGAACATAAAAAGTTATGAAATAAATTACCTCCTCCCTTGGACTAATTTTGATGAAACTTTTGCTGTCATATCGCAGGCATGTACATATACCAAAAACCCAATTTCAGTTTTCAGTTTCTGAACGAAAGTAAGATTTTACAATGCCTCACAAACTCTGAAAATACTAATAATAAAAGAGGTTACAAAAAAGTATCCCTTTGTAACAACAAAGTAACACAAAAATTGCCATATGACTTGAGCTTCAAAACAAGACTAACACTGCTGTCCATCGCTCCTTATATTTGGTCTGAAGAAGCACTGTCTTGAAGGTTCTAGGCAAGCTTTGATGGTACTCGAACTTTTTTACAACTGTTAGCTCGTTCCAATAAGTCACTTTTAAATCCTATGTGTGTGTTTATTTTGTTTCAGTTTACAATATTTTTTTAAGTAGCTTTTATTTTAAATATTTATTTTTATTATTTTAGCAGACATAGGTCTGACTGTTTCAAACCATTTTCTAATTGTTTTAACAAAATAAGCTAATTAGCATTCAATTTAAACTTAAGAAAAATAAATTTATCCCATCTGTCCTGGAACATCTATCAAGCATGATACTGACAATATGTGGACGTGCGCAAAACAACAAGCAAAAAAAAAAATAACACTCTTGTCATGTCTAAAATTTTACCTAAGTAACCATTATTAACCAGTTACTACCCTTTTAACCATTATTTTAACGCTGAACACAAGAAACATTGCACACAGTGTTTCTGATCAGTACAGGCAAAGATATACCAGTGATTCCGCATTAGGTTTCCAACAAAAAAGCTCCTATAAAAGCAAAGTATTGTATATTTTTGTATTTTATCTTTTCGATTAATCGCAGATTTTTCATTTGATGGTTTCTTTTTTTATTAAATATCTCATATAGAGTTTCAATAAAAAAAGAGATGGAATTTTTCAGTTTTAGTTACTCAAAAGAGGACACATTTTCATTAAGTCTGGGTATGTAGTAAGTAGAAGAAGATATATCAAGTGCTTAATAATAATAGCCGCTACGCAATTTTCATTTGCAAATAAACTTCAGACAAACTTTCAGGAAGTCATAACTTGTTTACCTCCAAACATATGTATATTACTGTAAAAGCTGGAGGCATCAATTAGCTCTGAAGTAATATAAAACTTTTTTCTAATGTTTTATCGTTTTATTGAGATACGAAGTAAAGAATATTCTAAAAAGGAGTTAAAAAAAATTTACTAAAAAGATTTTTTTACTCCATTTGTGTACCTGCGCCTGTCAACAACATATCGAAAACCACTAAATTTGATGGTCGTCCGACTGGTCATACAATGACATGTCAGCTATGGTGAAGGATGGCACCCAACAGTACCTCTTCCCTGTCTTGATTCAGTCATTCAGGTCTGTTAAAGAAGATCTCTCACCCAACACCTTTTTAATCTCCTACTCACATTTATGGGCGTTTCGTCTGCAGCCATATCTCTAATAAGGAGGTTTATATTTCCTTGTAAGTTAGTGAAAACGTCTGTAAATAGTCTTTATGTGTTAGTCGACTGTTTGAAGTCGGTATATAAGTTTTGATTAGTCACGTACCAAGGTGCTTTTAAAATGAA
The DNA here is from genome assembly GCA_911387785.2 of Aelia acuminata. Taxonomy (NCBI): domain Eukaryota; kingdom Metazoa; phylum Arthropoda; class Insecta; order Hemiptera; family Pentatomidae; genus Aelia; species Aelia acuminata. The sequence continues at coordinate 64,433,663 of OU426982.1, read as the reverse complement.
TCGTAATATTTTTTATTGGAAAGTATGGAGTTTTTGTAAATGCGTTTTTTTGGCTATCCCGTATCTCTATGTAACAGTATATCCATATACGAGTAAGTTTAAGTATGTGTACGTATTTAGTTTTTATCTAGATCTTAGTTAGTCGTTTGTTAAGAGTTTTCCTTTTGATTTGAATGTGCGGGCCCCATGTCATCCTTCTGTAAAGGGTTAGTCCAAGTTACTGTACTCTGCCAGTTTGAGGCATTCGAAATTTTTCGATATAAATTGGAGGGCTAGTATTTTTCGGAGACTAAAAGTTATATTTTAATTTCTCGTGATTAAGTCTAATTTTTCATAATTTGTACAAATCATTTAATTTGTGTTAGTGGTTTTGTAAGGTTAGTGAAGCCTGTGACGGATCTTGATGTTTAGTTAGTATTGCTGTATAGTCTGCATATGTAGCGGTAAATGTCTCATTACTTTCTGGTAGGTCATGGGTGTATAAAGTTTAGAGCAGAGGAGCCAGTATTGAACATTGCTGTAATCGAGCTATGACGGGACAAATTGAAGAAAATTCTGATCCCTGCTAGACGGAGAAAAATCTTTCGTAAAGGAACATTTATTGGGTGCAGTAAATAATTTGGAATGGATATGTTGTGTCCCCACCCCTTTTAATAAGTTATTTAGATACTATTGTCAGCTACAGTAATCTTTTATACCTACTATTTCAAATAAGCAAACAAAAGATCATTTTAATCAATGACAATTTATAACCAAGTGAGCAACTTTTTTAATCAAAGAAAATAAGCTTATACTAATGTTTAAAATATATTTGGCAGCATCCTTTACACCACTCCCAAAAAAAAATTTACTCGATTTTATTTTTATCTCATTAAATTTTATTAAAAAATATATAACATAAATAAGTAATTATGTAAAAATTACTATATTAATAGTAATTATGTAAAAAAGAACACCCACATCAAAATAAAGGTTAAGAGAAAAAAATAGATATATTGGATGCAACTAATGATAAACAATGTGGTAGAAAAATCATTTTTTAGGCACCAACTCATTGAAACAAAATAAATATCGTTTAATCCCTTAAGTTGTATGATAAAAGTTGAACATGGGCGTTTCCCTGTAGAAAAGTAAACCTTCATTATCTTCAAGGTCTAAGGATAGTATATAAAGTGATAGAACCAGCTCTAGTAGCATAGTTACCAGCGGTAAGCGATCAACACTATTACAACATGAAGACCGTCTTAGTAAGTATTCATATAAAGTAAAAAAATCTTGTTATTATTTAAAATATAAGAATAATTATTTATTTTATTTTTTTGTTTTTTCCTAAGGTTTGCCTGTTGCTGGCTGGAGTTGCATCTGCCCAACATTACGGTCATGGTTACGGTTGGGCCGGCCATGGTCTCGCCGCTCCAGCAGTAGCTGCTCATGGACTGGTCGCTCCAGCAATTGCCGCCCCAAGTTTGGTAGTTCCAGCAGTTGCTGCCCACGGACTCGTCGCCCCAGCTAGCGCAGCAGGTTCCCTCTACGCAGCTCCCACTGCAGCTGGTTCTCTCTACGCTGCCCCCACTGCTGCCGGTTCCCTCTACGCCGCCCCCACTGCAGCTGGTTCTCTCTACGCTGCCCCCACTGCTGCCGGTTCCCTCTACGCCGCCCCAACTGCTGCCGGCTCCCTCTACGCCGCCCCCACTGCAGCTGGGTCAGTCTACGCCGCCCCCACCGCCGCAGGTTCCATCGCCGCTGCCCCTAGCGCCGCCGGATCCATTGCTGCCGCCCCATCCCACGCTGGTTCCATTGCTGCAGCCCCATCCTCTGCTGGGTCCATTGCCGTAGCCCCATCTCATGCTGGCTCAATCGCTGCCGCCCCATCCTCCGCTGGTTCAATCGCCGCTGCTCCATCAGCAGCCGGATCTGTTCTTGCTGGACACGGAGCCGCTGTTTTAGTAGGTCACGGACATGGATATCATTACTAAATGATAAAAGCATCATAAAATCTAAAAGGCTGATGATAAAATAAATATATTCTTTGTACAAAGCTATGTTTGTCCCATTATTTACCCACATATATGCTTTTACTCCTTTATATAAAACGAAACTTCAAGGCAGGAACAGGGTTATAAAATTGTATTATAAACAGTATAATATTTAGTTTTATAAACTTTCAATAATTACTAATCATATTAATAAGAGAGCAATAAAAATATTCTATAAAACAATATAATGCGAGCAATACAAGCTCCATAAAATACCACAATAACAACAAAATAATATTTTATTCAATGAACCCTGAATAATCCTTGTTTGGTTGTATGGTTAAAGCAAATTGAGTGAAAAAATTATAAACTATCTACCATAAGTATGAAAAAAACATTAACAATAAAATCTCGATTGCATTTCATTTTTTTTAGTCTATGTTCAAATACAATTATTGCTTAAAAAAAATATTATTTTTGTTCTTTTCACAACATTTAAAAGGTGTCGTTTTTTAATACATTTTGATAAATGTGGATTCAGGTGTAGGCCTCATTAGGAAAAATGTTACAAAATTATTCAGACATTAACAGAAAAATATTTGGCAAATTTGTTTTTAATTTTCCTGGTTGATAAAACTAATTAATATATTTTAATAATGGATAATGCATAGTAGATGTAATTTACAACATGATTTAGCTACATATAAAGAAATGGTATTCAGAGAGAAGTAGATTTTTTCTTATTTGATATTATGATATTACAAAAACTAATAATTTTGACTGTAATTGTAGCGATGATAAACTAGATTTTGTAATATTGAAAGGAACATATAATTTTTCTGATTTATTTTCAATTCATTTCACTAATGAATAAGGAAAATTAGCTGAGTGCACTTTCACATAAAGTAAATTCTCGGAACATGTTGAATATGTGGAGTACCTACTGCCATGGCTTTACAGATTTTTCAAGTAGGTATATTTAAGGATTGTGAAAATGTTGAGCTAAATGTGATTGCCGATTACCTACCTGGGTATAGTTAAGGCCGACAGAACATATGTTAGTTTAAAGCGGGAATAATTGAAACTTGAACTTTATTAGTTCATGATTTGTCTCGAAAAATCATTAAAGCAGTGCCAATATAGAAAATCTGACTAAATCGAACAACATAATTAGAATTTTAATATGATGCGTAGTAGAAAAGATTTTGGAGTTAAATGTAATGCCATACCACTAAATGTATTCCCTTAACTAAAAATGGTAAAGTTAATAAACACCGTGTTTTCTCAAACCATTATACCATAAAACCCACTATTTTTTTATGTTGTAATTTTAGGACATTCTTCCGCAAGTTGAATCTTCCAATTAGCTTGAGAATAACCCATACAACGCCGTTTTAAAGAAAATTAATGGAGTTTGCGAAAAGCGACACGTATGCCCAAGCGTTGTTCAATATTTAAAAGATATTTATGAATAGACCGTTTTATGGCGTCTTTAAGTTTTTATTGATAGTTTTTTTTTTTTTTTAACTTGTAACAAATATCTCTAAAATATATCCCTTTGACACCCTGAGGCCAACGCCCTTAAGCTCCTTCTGCTAAATTTTATTTTTTTTAGTTGTGGGAGTCTAATCATACTATTGAGACAGATCGATTTTGACTCAACGCTGATAGTGAACAGTCAGGTGTCAGTTAATGAAAATGACATGAGTGAAACAGCTCACTAAATATATCTGTTTACAATGTTTGTCTCTTCATATGCATTTCCGAGGATTTCCTATCGGCATATGATTCCTAGCAACTATTTTATCGAGGTATCAACGATAAAATCGCTGTCACTGTCACGATAAATTATTAAGGGAAAAATTGTATCTAGATCGTATTAACATGACATTAACACGTTCAGGCCGGGACTGTTTAATGCTTTTCGCTCTATCGGGCGGGAGCTATTCCAGGACATTATGCAGTATTGGCAATCTAACAATAATAAAATAAACAATAAAAAATACTATCCTACTAGTTATGTTTATTATTCGGTACTAATTATTATTGTTATTAAAAAATAAATGTTTATACGTTTATAAGTATATGAATAAAAATGTAAATAAATATAAAAATAAATGAATTTACGTTAAATTTTCATTATTTTAATTTCTAGCTATATAGAAATTATTTCTACTTCCTTAACACTTTGGCTGCCATGTCACCTGAAATCGAGTATCTGTTCTCTTGTCAGAGAATTAAATATTAAAATTGTGTCGGAACGAGAGCGCGACTATCAGGTATTCTTTTTTGACAGTGTTAAAGATCTAATTATTTGGCAGAGGCGGCATTCTAGTGTGAGCCACCGGGGGTACACGCCGCCCGATGAGGCAGTCAAGTGTGAGCCACCGGTGGTACACGTCGGCGTGATGTTAAAGATAAAGCTGTTGAACTGATTACATAATGTGTTTGCTACTGATGACGTATCAATCGCCGCAAAGGCAGACTGATATATTATAAATTATTAAAAGTTGATATTTGAACTTTTTTAATGCACAGAAGGCATTGCTCTTCATCTTATCTAATTCAATAGCTAAGAACTATTTAAACTATTCTACTGCAGTGTCGAGGTGTTCAGAGAAAAAATTAAATAAAAAATAGTATTATAATTATAATAGATTTCAGAATATGAACATATCGATCTTAATTAAATATGAGAATTATTTTCGACATTACTTCATTATTTTATTCCATGGGATTCAAAATGTATTCATATTTGATAATCAATATGAGAGAAAAGGATTAAGCCGTAGGCAGAGGCGGAAGGTCGACAAACAGACCCGATAACCGCAGACTCGAATGTGACCTTGTATGACTTTCACACTGCACTAGACACGGTTCTGATCAAACGGGTTTCAGAGCAAGAACTATTTGAACACATCCCGTTCCACGGTCATTAGAACAAAAGCGAGGATAATAACAGCACTACAAAGCATGAAAAATTAAATTAGTAGTTTAATTGATCTGTGAAACGTGTTGAACTAATCTGCCTGTTGTACTGATTTAATTATAAGTAAGGAAATGTCAACCATCTGAAAAATCGGTGTGAGTTTGGAGCGTGACTAGATTAAAATTTATATCAATTGGACTTGAATATAGAAGAGGCTAAGACTTTTTTAGTAAAAAGATATATTACACTGCGAAGAAAAACAATTTAATATAAACAATAGCAGTTGGTATTTTTCTAGGCCTACTTGGTCACGACTAGGCCTCGGGTTAATGAAATAAAAGTGCATGATAAAAATTACACACGATTTGATTGGAGGAAAAGAAACGAAAATCTTACACCTAAGAAAGAAGTAAGAGTGTTTAAAATATTAAAAAATAAATCAAAACTAATATAATAATAAAAAAAATACAAACCAAAATAAATAATTGCTGAATTATACGAAAAACTTTTTTCCTTTGACGTTTAAGAAATTCATTAAAAATTAAAACATATATATATATATATATATATATATATATATATATATATATTACTTCATTTATACATCACTATTACGATTAGCCTTCTGTTCAGATAATTTTTTAACATCAAGAATAACTTAAAACATTATAGACTTGTGCGGATTTATGAATGATATATAGGATATATAGGAACTTACTGCGGTAGGATGAGTCAACTATTTTATTTTTAAACAATTATAATTATAAAAGTGAGGGAAAATGGTAATAAATACCTAATTTTACGGAGTCACCTGTGATGTAGTGGTTGGCATAGCAATTTACAATACTGTAGGACGCGTTTAAAGAGAGTATAAATTCCTTGGCTATTCCGTCACTCGGATAGGACGTAAAATGGAGGTCCCGAGCCTGTACGATGTCAGGTAATAGTTAAAGATTCCTATCCTAATTATATCTAGATAGGCAAAATTTAGGAATCCCACTCTATCGTCGTCCGATTAGCCTTATTGGCATAAAGTGAAGTTCAACAAACATACCCAACCAAACCTAATTTTATTGACAAGCCATTATAGATATGGTGTTTTTAACAAACAATTTTTAATGTATAGAACAATATGAATTATCAATCAATCGCATGCAGGATTGAGGAGGACATAATGCCTGAAACATATGCTATTATAAAATAAACATAATTTGTTGAGACTAAATAACAGGTCGCCTTTCAATACTCACATTAAATTTATAGTTTTATTTGAATTTCTAAATTTAACTTAAATTTTATAATACTATTCTTTTCCCCCTTTGCGAGAGTAATATTTATATGGCTAAGAATATAATTACTATTTCAAATAGCAAAGCAACTACAAAGTGTAATTAGATTATGGTCGGAGACGCTTTTAAAATCAATTTTTTTTATAAAATAGTATCTCCGAAATCTGAATTCGCGATCTAAAATGTTTTAATCAAAACTCTTTCGCCTTCTTTTGAATTTTTATTTTGAACCAAACGATAAACATCGTTATAATTTTGTATTGAATATAGTTTGGTAGTTAAGAAATAACAAAGGTTTCTTAGAAACAGAGGCTGATATTTGAGGGGAGGGGGAGGGGGTTGTAATCGACTGAAGAGAACTTAAAAATTACAGATAAACAAAAAAATATCAATCGAAATCTATATTTCCACAATATTTTCAACTAAGTCACTTCACAACTGAAAATAAGAAATAATTTATGTATTCGAGCCCTTATACTCGCTGTTGTGGTAATGTTACAAATATTACTTGATAGAATCAAATTCTGAGTGGAATAGATATCCGATAGTAATAGCCAATAGATTAGTAGATGAACCAGTAGTAGCGTAGTAATCATCAGACAATGGTACTATTGGTAGAATGGGCGGACACTCCAACACTTCATCATTGAAAAGGCTTTGGAGAGGGTCCAAAGCTACAGCCATCAATTGTTTTCTTGCTATATGATTTGCATTCAGATGTTGTAAAGGCTATTGTATATTTTAGTAATATAATTGTACCCGATCGCATTTTAGTGTCGTTCATCTAAAATGTGTAATTCATACACCTTCACAATTTAGCAGAGGTTAAACTACTTATCAAAAATATTCATCGTGAAATGTACTAAAGAAAAATATTTGCTGATAAACTGCGAAAACTTTCAATTTACTGTTCGTTAACAGGTGCAGATTGATATATTAAATTTATTATTTGTTTATTGATAATCTTCAAACTTCAATATTCGTTCAGGTTAACCCATTTTTTGCCAAGGGAAGAAATAATAAGATTTTTTATATGTTTATATTGATTCCTATAATAGGATATGCATAAAATATATATGTAAATTTAGCAATTGTTGCCTTTCAAGAAACATATTTTTCGGAAACGCATTTCTGGGACTTTGAGGGGTCATAAGTGTAAAAATATTTTTTTTTTCTTTTTTTTTCGGTTGGCACATTAGGCCTAATGAGACCTTTGGCCGCGCAGTGTGGTCTTCTTACAGACATTTGTGTTGCTTGCGGGAGCACAGACAGCCTGGAGGGGGTAGCCCAAAACTCACGTTGCTGCAAGCCACGATGCAGCGGCGGACTGCTCATAGCTCCATACCAATCCCATTGGGGCCAATTTGACAGTGTCCTTCCTACCGATGGTGTCAGCTCTCTCGGGTTCAAGGACAGTGACAAACTGGTCTAGGTCCAAGGATTACGGTAGCCCAGAGGACCTATATTTCTTTCCCTGAAGCATACCGTCCTTGTAACGAACCTCCGGGCGGTTACTAATATCCTGGAAAACCACACCACGATTCTCGATGGAAGGTACATCACTCCTACGCCCGGTCGGTGTGAGTCGCCTCCAGTAGGCTGACGGGTCTCCCATACCCAGGGGTGGGGGTAGGCTTGGACTGCGTGGCGTTCATTAGCGGGTGGTCACCCGGATGGAGCGGTCACCCATCCAACTACTAACCACGCTCGACGTTGCTTAACTTTGATTACCTATTGCAAGCGCCTATGTCCACCCGGCCATCCTGGCCCCAGTGTAAAAATATATCAGTCCTATTTTTTAAAAATTATGACACTCGTTTAAACAGGATTTTTAGTTAAAAGAAACATATAGTTTGAAAAAATTACGTCTCTTTGACTTAAAAATTAGAAGTGTATACATTTATTAATAAAAAAAATCTCATAATAACATACTGAAAAATATTTATATCAATAATGAGTAAAGGCATCTCTGGTAGATAAAATGTGTTTAAGAAAAGTTAAAAAAAAAATAAGTTCTATTAATTGTTGAATAAATGTGAATGGAAAAAATCACACAGGTGACCCACGTAGGTTATATATGTATAGATAAATGAAGAATGTTGCGATATTAATATAATTTAAAAAATCACTTTTGATGCATCGTAGTGCAAATAATTATATCCTAGTTCGACGTTCATTAAAAAATCTTACTTTATAAGAAAATTAAAATAAACTATATTTTTAATACTGTAACAGTATTATGGGTTTAAATAATTTTTATTTGACGAAAATAGTAATTTACATTGTCATATATACTATAAAAACTCAAATAATTAACAAGTTTGCAAAAAGTATTAACTTGTAAGGATGCAGTGATAAAGAAGTAACTATACGATTCGATTTTCAGCGCAAGGCTAAGGCTTTCAATCCGTTGCTCCATAATTTTATCTTCTGAATTAGAAGATTCTCGAAAAGTCACGAACGTGTACAGTAGCAGTTGGTAACAGTTCCAATAAAAAGTCTAGAACTCTATTAAATCAAATGGCTTCTGTTTTACCTTACAATACGAAGGATATAACAAGGGATTTATTATATAAAATAAAATAATAAGCTCATATTAAACAGAACATAAAAAAAATTCTATTTTGTATATATAGACGCTTGTGATGCAAGATATAAAGATAAAAATGTGACAACAAGAATGACTACCACACCCGTTTTGCTCTCAGTAAGGCAGAGGAAGTAGGACTTGCAACGTCTCGGAAAGGACATTGGTGAGTTAAACTAAACAACCGTAATACATAATAAAAAATTCAATAAATAATAATTTTCCTATTATATAAGTTACTGGTTTAAAATATTCAAAATAAAACAAAACTATTCAACGTTGTTTTTTTAAAAAAAATATAACGATTAAACTCACTTTAAGTGTTCAGATTTTAAAAAGTCTGTCATATTTACAAATTAAATTAAATAAAATTATAATGAATGTAAAAGAAAAAATAAATAGTTGAATATAAATAAAGCCAGTCCTTATATGATCAAAGTCAAATTGAGTATTCGTAAAAGAAAATAAAGGTGAAAGGGAATACATTATTATACGTGTATTTTCCTTGTAGAAAAATACGTTCTTTTCATAATAGTAGGTATTGATTATTTATTTTCCAATAAGTATCAATTTTCATCTTTAACGCTAAGTGATTAAAATATATTCGAATAGTCACAGTGAGAGAAAATATAATCTTTTGTTGTAATTTTATAATAAATAAGTTATTTTAATAAGAATCCGGCTTTATTAAATTAAAATGCCAAAATGTTTTGTTATTATTTTCTTTTTAATCTCAGTGCCGTCTCTTGGAAACTGATATTTGACTCAGTGAACGAAAATTGTCCTATATGTAGGAAAATATAAATTTTTGGTCCGAATGAAGAGATTTATGTTTTGGCAGGTTGTTTCATATCAGAAATTGTAGATTTTTCTCAGACACTAGCTTATGAATTTTTTTTTTCTCTTTTTGACTTATTTGCTATATTCTTAAATAGAAATATTCTTCAAGGAAATTAAAGTGCATTTGAAATATACATGGATTATAATTCAAAATAAGTGATTTAGAAATCCTACTAGAATTTAATACGCGAATCATAATGAGTTTCCAAATAGTTTCCATACACTTCCATACATTAAATTGTCAAATAATCTACCTACGAACATTTTCGAAAGTAATTTTTTGCTACTATTTCGATGGCTCACTAACAAACCTTAACAACTAAAAACATCAAGGTTCGGAGATAAACAAGCTTAAATGTTTTTAAAAAGAAGTTTGATTGAATTCAACTAATTATAAATTTGATAAGGAAACAATTTGTATTTATCCTTGTGCAATTGAAATCAGATTATCACCCATTTCAACAAGGAAACAAGTCTAAATGTAGCTGTTTGAAACTTCATTTAAAAATTAAATTTAAACATTCACACTGAAAAATCAACTTTTTCACAGCTTCTGAATTTAGACACCTTCCGTTATGAGCTATGAGGAAGGGAATGCAGGTTATGCGTGTCAGTGGAAAACAGAAAAACACTGATTTTTTTAGTTCTTTCGGTTTCAAATTGAGCCATCGATATAGCCAATAAAATAGGGTGGGGGGATGGCCGAATGATCTAGCACGTAAGGAGATACAAGTGTTTGATAAACCAAAGATAACCAGTTCGAAACCTGTAGTCAGGAGACATTATTTAATAATCGGGATTAATCCCCCACTCTCTCCCAGGAAACGTGAAACAGTGAGAATGGGTAGGACAAAACAAAAAAAAATTCAGCTTACAAATTCAATTTTCTAAATAAAATGTTAAATCCTATTAACAGCAGTGAAAACGTGTACCATATGACATTAGTTTAAGCATTTAGAAATTAAGAATTCATTTTTTTTTTCATGTGTATCCAACGTATGATGGGATGAAGCTACACAGACCAAAATATTTTTTTATTATTACAAATTACAAATCTATGATTTTTACTTTCACTTACCTATATATGAAATATATAGTAAGTGGAAGTATTGCGATCGTGAAAAAATTCGACTTCCGGTTTTCAACGGAAATACACGTTTTGGGGTCCCCTAAGTCGAAATGACCAAGTCCCGCGAAATGGTCTGTGTGTGTGTGTGTGTGTGTGTGTGTGTGTGTGTGTGTGTGTGTGTGTATGTGAACAGACTAGCTCAAAAACTATAAACCGTGCGATCCTGAAATTGGGTATTTATTGTAAGTATATGCCCGCGATGTGACAGCATAAATTTCATCAAAATTACTTAAAGGGAGGGGGTACTTTACTTAATAACTTTTTAGGTTTTTTTCGATTTTCTCAAAAACGGCTCTAACGATTTTGATTAAACTGAGTATTTCATCTATTTATATGCCCGAGATATGACCGTAAAAATTTCATCAAAATTGATTAACTGGAGGGGGGACTTTACTTAATAAATTTTGTAACATTTTCACGTGTTTTTTTTTTATTTACTCTAAATCGGCTTTAACGATTTTGATCAAACTGGGTATTTGATGTATTTATATGCCCGAGATATGGCTGTAAAAATTTCATCAAAATTGATTAACCGGAGGGGGGACTTTACTTAATAAATTTTGTATCATTTTTACGTGCTTTTTTTATTTACTCAAAAACGGCTTTCACGATTGTGACCAAACTGGGTATTTGATGTATGTATATGCCAAATATGTGATAGCCAACATTTCATCAAAATTGATCAACCGAAGGGGGGACTTTACTTAATAAATTTTGTATCATTTTCACGGGGTTTTTTATTTACTCAAAATCAGCTTTAACGATTAATAAAAATAAGATATGAATGTAGAAAAATGTGTGACTTTGGGTAATGATATTTAACAAAACACGTCAATTTCTTATCTAAGTAAGTTGGTAAGTGAAAGTTGTGTGTTGCGCGCACGCACCAGATTTTTATATTTTCTTTCCAAAATTCACTTCTTGGAACATAGCAGTAGAACTCCTCGATTGACGAGTTCAAACCATTTCATGCACACATGCTAATACAATGATATAGTATAAAATATTCAAATAGAAGTAAACTGGATAAACTACCCCCGGAGTGAATTCGAAATTAAATTTGCTGCAAGTTCCGTTAGCTGCACGGCGTTGGGCGTAGCCTCCTTATGCAACAAAGAAAAAAAAAAAAATCCACCTTCCTGGCTCCTTCAAGGTCTGAAGAGAATATATAAACACCCACCTCAAGAAATAGTCAACTAGTTACCTCTCACAAGGCAACGGCGACGTTATAGATGAAAATTATATTAGTAAGTACTCTGAGGGATAACAATAGTTCATAATAAATATAATTACTAAGCAACCGACAATAATGATTCTATTAGTAATAAATAGTTACATAAAACAGAAATGTTACTGGTAAAAAGTTTTCATGTTATAAATAAAAAATATCTCGCAACAAATTCAAAATTAAAAAAATATAATCTACTTCTTTTTCTCATACTTTTTTTCTTAAAGAATAAATAATATTTTTGTGAAACTCGGGTCTAAAAAAAAACAGATACAACTCTTAATTTATTTATGAACAAAAACCGCAAAATATTGAAAAATATTAACTTTCATTGACAAAAAATAATAATTTTTGAGATGTAATAATTTATAATAATAATAATCATGTTTTATTTTATTATTATATTATATAGATTCCAGATATAATTAATAGAAGATATCAATACTGAAATATAAGATATTTTATATTTAAAAAACAATTGATTAAATTTGGGTTGCGTTGGAATTAAATTACTAAGTTGATAGAAATATTGAATAATTAGAGCAACTTATAGAGTAAATCATGGTGATGCACCATAGGACTAAGTATTTGTTGGTTTTTTTTGACTAATTTAAGACACGTAAATAGTATGTAGTATGGTCAAGTAAAAATGGGAAGTTTAAATTAACAAATATATTTAATTTACTGAGCTTTATCATATATATTTCAGTAGTTATATAAATAAGTATAATATAAATTATTATCATTACTTTACATAATTTTATTTCATAATTATATGAAGGCTCTGAGTTTTAACAAAATAAATAAAATTTAAAAAAACTAAGCCATAAAATTAATACTATTAAGAATAAATGTAATTAAAATTAATGAAAAAAATACACCTGTAAGTAATATAGTATTTTCTGTGTTTCCTCGATTCAATTCATTGAATTGTTTCTGTATTTCATGTAAAAGAGGTATTCTTGAAGAAAGGAAAATCTCGTGTTTCCTTTTGCCTCGCTCCTCCCCCCCCCCCCCCAAAAAAAAAAAAAAAAAAAATTTCTGGTTCTGGAAGGGTGGGTTCAGGGTCAAGATTGCATCGCTTTGCGGGTCACTAAACGTATCAGATCGGATTAAAATCTGGACTGGAATATTCAGCTCAAAGTCTAGCTTTGTATTCTTAGAAATGTAAAAGAAATCATTCGTAACTATAGTTCTGATTTAATTATTTTTTTAATTTTTAGGCTACAATTTATAACACATTTATTTATAAATATATATTTTTATTTCGGTGATAAATGAATTCAAATAGATGATTTTCATCAACTACCTATTTTGTATACGGATTAGGGTCTGGCCACACTTGTCCGCACCGGATCCGCACCGTAGCAATAATACAGGTTATGTTCAGAATATTTTTAATTTAACTTACATATTACCTTTAGTAATGCCTAAAGTTCAAGCCACACATGTCAGACATAGGTCACTTTAGGCATAACTAAAGGTAATATGTAAGTTAAGTTAAAAATATTCTGAACATAACCTGTATTATTGCTAAGGTGCGGATCCGGTGCGGACATGTGTGGCCAGACCCTTAAACGGACAAAGAAACTTCTTGCAACATATCACATGTAAAATTAGTTATGCTTTATTAGTTAAATAAGTTAAGTATTACAGACACTCAACATCGAAGGTCCTTTATCGAACTTTATATTTTAGTCCTTTTACTGGTCTGATTTTGTGGAGCACTTTAAATTTCTTTAAGAATTTGCTTTCGCTCGCTACTACCATCCAGCAATTAAATTTCTTTATTTTTTATCCGTACTCAAACTACGGAAATAACCTGCATTCAGAAGCATATTTCTGGTCGATGCTAATTCTGGCAACTCCCTCTTCTATAACGAAATTCTTTTCAGGTTTTCGTATCATTCGTGCCATGAAACAGTTGTTTATTTTTTAGCTGGTTTATAAACAAATTATAAACTTTATAAATACTCATCATGTGTCCTTTGTTTCAGGTAAGTTTGTTAGTTACGGGGGTGGCGCTTGCGTCGCCGATCGTGGTGCGGGAGCGAAGGAGCTATTACGATGGCCACGGGCTCCTTGGAGCGGTGCCCCACGGGCTCTTGGCCCCTGGCTTCTTCTCCCCCGCCTCCGCCATTCTCGCCGCCTACAGCACCGCCCCCGCCGCCGCCCTCCCGGCACCAGCCCCCGCACCAGCACCCGCAATAGTCAACCCTGACTACGACCAGGACCAGAGCTACGACGACGGGTCCTACAACGACTACTCCAGCTATGACGTAGCTGCCCCCGCCGCCCCCGTTGTTGCCCCAGCAATCTCAGGCCCTACTGCTGTAGCCCCGGCAACATTCCCACCCCTCGACGCCCCAGGTACCACCCCCGCCCCAGCCCTCGCAGGTCCTACACTCGACGGACCCACCGTTCCTCCACTTGTCATCCACGGACCATCCGGTACCATCAGGAGCGGACCCCTGTCAACCGGAGCTGTATCCCTGGCTGGCCACGTACCTCCTTCTCACTAACCGAGGAGGGACTAGATAGATTCTTTTTAAAGGTGTTCATATTAAATTTATTTACAAGCAAGACTGTATAAGCAACTATAAAAAACAACATGTAAATAAATATTATATAGAACAATAGCGAATAGTAAGGCACCTTTTAAAGTAGAAATACACCGATATTTATTTATTTGTCTGATTACCAAATAAACATCGAAGTACGATTTCAATGATTTAATAATCCATAAATTTAATTAATAAACTTATAGAAAAACAAACCATCCACTCCCCCCCCCCAGAAAAATGATGTATATTTTAATCAATGTTGAAATTAAGGAAATTCCATCAACTAAAACAAGCTTTAAATAATCAGCATATGGCCAATTCCGACGTGGCTGGAGGAGGCATTTCTATATTCCATTCTACACTATTTGACTACTTATTAATAGATATATAAATTTTTCAGAACAAATGAAAACTGACTATATTTCTAAATAGTTGACTAAAAATTCAATTATTTGTATAATTAATTGTAAAAATAAACAATACATTGATAATGCTCTTAAAAAATATTAACAAAAAAAAAAGGAACAGGAACGCTTTCCTTTTTTATAATCCAACCAATTCGTTGTCACTAAGCCTCTTCTATGATCACCTTCCTTAGTCGAATCAGACAGAAATTACTTGACAGTTTAAAATGCAAAACATGTAGTTAATAAACATTACATAAAATAAAATAATTCTCTAAAATACACATACATACATGATACTAATGTATCATATTATATCATGTATCATACTAATGTAGAAAAAAAAAGTACAGAAAATTGAAGCATATTAAGTAAAATTTTAATCTAACCTAATAATTAATCTTAAAACACGCAATGTAGAAAAAAAAAGTACAGAAAATTGAAGCATATTAAGTAAAATTTTAATCTAACCTAATAATTAATCTTTAACCAGGTGCTAACATCTGCCCATATTAAAATTGCATAACTTCAGCCAATAAAGGGTATATTCTTTATTGTTATAAAAATCGTTATGATCTCGCTCTACACTGGTTCTTACGAAATCGACCGTTTGAGTCGAAACAAGTTTCATTTTATAGATTTGAAGAGGCCAATAAGGCCCGGTAAGGCTAGGTCCAATAAGGACCCTTGTCCACGCATTAAGGCTGAACGATGAGGGGTAAAACTAAAAATATAGTATATCCTAAAGCTTTAGAATAATGATCTATGAGTGCTATTTTTATTGAATTTTTTACTTTCACTTACCTATATATGAAATATATAGTAAGAGGAAGTATTGCGATCGTGAAAAATTTCGACTTCCGGTTTTCAACGGAAATACACTGTTTTGGGGTCCCCTGAGTCCAATTAACCAAGTCCCGCGAAATGGTCTGTGTGTGTGTGTGTGTGTGTGTGTGTGTGTGCGTGCGTGCGTGCGTGCGTGCGTGCGTGCGTGCGTGCGTGCGTGCGTGCGTGCGTGCGTGTGTGTGTGTGTGTGTGTGTGTGTGTGTGTGTGTGTGTGTGAACAGGCTAGCTCAAAAACTATAAACCGTGTGAACCTGAGATTGGGTATTTAGTGTATGTATATGCCCGCGATGTGGCAGCAAAAATTTCATCAAAATTGCTCAAAGGGAGGGGGTACTTTGTTTAATAACTTTTTAAGTTTTTTTTCGATTTTCTCAAAAACGGCTCTAACGATTTTGATTAAACTGAGTATTTGATCTATTTATATGCCAAAGATGTGATAGCCAACATTTCATCAAAATTGATCAACCGGAGGGGGGACTTTACTTAATAAATTTTGTATGATTTTCAAGTGTTTTTTTTTTATTTACTCAAAAACAGCTTTCACGATTTTGATCAAACTGGGTATTTGATGTATGTATATGCCAAAGATGTGCTAGCCAACATTTCATCAAAATTGATCAACCGGAGGGGGGACTTTACTGAATAAATTTTGTATCATCTTCACGTGTCTTTTTTATTTACTCAAAAACGGTTTTCACGATTTTGATCAAACTGGGTATTTGATGTATGTATATGCCAAATATGTGATAGCCAACATTTCATCAAAATTGATCAACCGGAGGGGGGACTTTACTGAATAAATTTTGTATCAATTTCACGTGTTTTTTTAATTTACTCAAAAACGGCTTTCACGATTTTGATCAAACTGGGTATTTATGTATGTATATGCCGAAGATGTGATAGCCAACATTTCATCAAGATTGATCAACCGAAGGGAACACTTTATTTCATAACTTTTTTTCTAATTTTTAGATTATCTCAAAAACGGCTTTAACGATTTTCTTCATATTCGTCATGTTTAATGAAAATTGAGTGTTATTTAATATCAGGTAAGCGTTATCATTATTAAAATGTTCTGAGGGGTTTATAGAGCAAATGAAAACAAAAATAAGAAATGAATGTGGAAAATGTGTAACTTTGAGAAGTGGCATTAACAATACGCATTAATTTCTTATCTAAGTAAGTTGGTAAGTGAAAGTTGTGTGTTGCGCGTACGCACCAGATTTTTGTTTATAGTAAACGATAAAATAAAGAAAACGAAATCCATACATATACATTACACTATTATCAATTTATATTTTACCCAGCACCACTTCTAAATAAACTATCTCTCTCTCTCTCTCTCTCTATATATATATATATATATATATTCTATCTTCTATATATTACTATCTATTTGGGAATTCTTTAGGGTAAAACATAGCACAAATTCTTTCCAAAAGTTGGTTCAAAACCAAGGGTGAGAGTTCATGCGTGAAGGGTTCCGGGAAGCATACCCTGGCATCTGAATAATGGATACCTGACCCTTCAAAAGATAGAAAAGAAAACTAAAAACCCATTTGTTTTGTTAAGTTGTTCAAATAAAATATATTAATGAAGGATTGACGAAAACATGAATTTACAGAAAACTTTATTTCTTTTATTAATATGAAAATAGGGTGGAAATAAATATCTAAATAAATTTTTCTCAATATAATGTTTAGATAAAATGATATCATTATTATAGGGCATAGAATCAAACGTCTATACAGTTCTGATAAAACTGTACTTCAAAATAAAACAAATGATATCTCTTTATTGTTATTTAGTTATTAATTGAAGCCTTTGGAGGAATTTGTTAACTCGATTCTAACCAAGGTTTCTCGACCATGAAAAATTTAAAAATATACTGCAGTGCGCGCCTCACACAAGTTCTACTTAACCTCCTTTCTTCAAATATAAATAACCAATTTTTTTTTAATGGCTTACCTAAGTGCTACTGGAAAGGAAACACGAAACTTGTTTTTTATAAGACATTGCTGTTTTGTTTATTCTATTGGAAAGCAGGCACCGTCTTCAATATATAGTTAGTCCATATATAGTTGTTTACCAAGAATGTTTAATTGCTCATGGTCCTTCATAAGTTCCGGGGATTCATTTGAACTTTTTATATAAACATTTTTGTAACGGCTTTATCAAAATAAAAACCGAGTTTTAGACCGAACGATCGAGCTTTTCGATGATATATCGTAAATCAGAATCCATAGGTGAGATTAATAAAAATTTAAATAATGTACAATTAATTACATGAATTTATTAATACAAAATTAGAACGCAATGCAATTTATAAACACCTATAGTTTATTTTAACTCTTTTTTTTAAATATAAATTGAGATAAATTTCGATGAAATATAATTTTATTTAGAAACAATATTGTTATATTTCAATCTATTAAAACTAGAAATTCAGCAACTGACAAAAAAATATAAGCAGCCCACAACTACAATATTATAGTATTGAAAATATCTTGCATCTTAATGTATACTTGACTTTAGTTAGGTATTTACTATATACAGCTTATATATGTACCACATAATTTAATATTATGTAAGAAAACTGATTTAATCAACGAAGACTTGGACATTTTATGTATTTAACAAAATTTGAGACTAATTATTTTTGAATAGATTTTTTCCAAAGAATATATAATTAATTTATTTTAATTAATGTAATCTCTCTTTATCCCTTGGAGGTCTTTTGAAAAACTAGTCTGCGAAAAGGGGGAATTTGTTTCCCCTCCACCAACGGATCCTTCTTTAGGCAGAATAAAAACTGCTAAGTGAGGTAAAGAAGAAGAGGGTGTTGATTAAAGAGGAAACAAGCAAAAAATAGTTGAAAGGTTTAATTTGGAACTAGGAAGCTCATCATTACTTACTAATGGAATTCAAGCCGGGAAATAAAATCGGTCTAATCGATTTTTTTTTTTTTTTTTTTTACAACTAATAGCATTATTTGTTATATTGTAAGCATAATTCACATACACTGTGCAGACAATGATAAATATAGTAATTGTAATTGTAGTAACTGTAAATATAATGATTGAAAAAATCGCAGACAATGCGATGATAAATATAGACACAATTATAGCTTAAATATTTATAAACTGTATAATATTTGATGTGACCCACACATAATTATTTGTAATTGTTATTATGATGTATCGTATGAAGGCTATTATATAAATATTTTGTATTTAGATTTAATGATAATGATTATGATTATTTTAATTAGATGGCCAGATATATAATTGAATATGTTAGTTTATTAATATGATAAGTAATAACATAGGGCCAAACTTTGTACCCTAAGCCCTCCTAATCGCCCGACTCCAAAAGGCACCAGAGACTAGTCTAGAGAAAGTCTTATACGAGTCTTGATGAGTCTCTAAGAGAGACTCATCCCCCTTCCCTTATAAGGCCTGTATTATTTAAAACATAAATTATATTTCTTATATGTATATATCATTTCTTAGAATGAACACATTTCCTTCCACTGCGTTATTCTGTGTTTTTGCCTGTCCCAATTAATTGATATAATTAAGATCCACGGACCTTAACAGACCTTCATACTAACCCTATTGATATAAATAAATAAGGGACGTAGCAAATATATTTACTTATAAGATATTCAGTTCTTGAGACTATATTGTTCAACAGGATATCAAAAAGGGAACCAAATTAGTCTCAACAATACATTTTTTTATTTATAAGACGTTTCGGCTCTTTTGAGCCATCTTCAGTTCAGCAAAACAGGCAGACAAATCATTTGAAGTCACACTCACCCTGAGTGTTTTGGGTGTCTTGGGGTTAGGGAACATTGGTTGAGAGTTGTATCTGCCTTGTGTGACTTCAAATGATTTGTCTGCCTGTTTTGCTGAACTGAAGATGGCTCAAAAGAGCCGAAATGTCTTATAAATAAAAAATGTATTGTTGAGACTAATTTGGTCCCCTTCTTGATATCCTGTTGAACAAATATATTTAGTTAAGATGCATGTTTTTTTATTTGAAAAATCCTATGAACACAGCAGCATATAAAAATCCAGGCAACACAAAAGTCATTTGAAAAATTCTGTTGGGTTACATTTTAGATAATAACACATTTGAGTCCTGCCATTAAAATAACTCATTACCAGTAACTAATATGAATTTACTTAGCGACTAATCACTTTCGCTAATACACCGAGATAATGTTGATTTCTGAAACATTTTAACTAAGAAACTTTACTATCCCTCCAGAGAAATCTTTTTTTTTTTTCTTTTTTTTTAAGACCTTTCTTGCATTAGGTAAATGGGCAATATGTCCCTGTAAGAATTAATCATGATGAAATCATGATGCTATTTTAAAATAATAATAATAATAATTAAATAATTAATTAATAATAACAAATAAAATGATCATTAGAGACAAAATTTCGTTTTATAATTATTTCTAAACACATTGGAAACTAATAAGACTGAAATACACAGCTTACAAAAGTATAAATTACCCTTTTTTTTTTCTTTTTTTAAATTTGTTGTTAGTAGTTCCGTTGCAGATTGTTTTTTATGTTTAGAAGCCGTGAAACTTTAAACAATCGTTCATAAAAGGTAATATCCAATTAAACTCCCAGATTGGCTATTAAAAATTAATGGATTATTAGAAACACTAATTAACCATTAAAGTTAGTTAAAACTGCTTTTGCTTGTAATTCATAGTTCATTAACGGGTTTATATCCATTATCCTTAATCCGAATGGGATTCTGGTATTAATTCATTAAAAACTGCTATCTCTGTTGAAAAAATAATGAGGGAACGACGTTTTGCAATGTAGAAAATTTCTAATTCGAAACATTCAAGAAGTTTAGGTCCATAAATAAACCTAAATATGAAAAATATAAACGAGATACTTAACTTATGGTATTAAAAAAAGAAAAAGAAAATAAGACTGACAAATGGTAAATTAAGATAGTAATTAAAGATAAATAAAATCAAAGCAACAATTAATATATAATAATAACAATATATTGTTGAATATATTTTGTAAATTACAATTGTACTTCAAAAAATGAAAATACTTTTACGGCCTAATTTAGCTCACCTACCAGGAAATTACGAAGACGTCATTTCCTCTAGTGGAAAACAGGGACATCTCGTAGAAGTAATTAAAACTTACCCCAAAATAGATTGTAAAATTTTCCTTGAATTGAATTACATTAAGGAAAATAGTGAAGTTATTCTAGTTTTAGATCTTTTCCATTTAAGTTTATCCAGAAACTTTATTTTGCTATTTACTAAAGATTTGCGAATACGATTTGAAGTTATTTAGAAAACTATTTAATTATTATATGATTATTAGAGAACCAGGATTACTAAATAATATGTTCAATTAAAGAAGGGAGAAGGAACAACACAACCAAAAAATAGTGAAAGCATCGTTTTGGTTTTCTGATCAACAGATAATTTTAAAAATCTACAAGGTAAATTTAGTTTTCATAAATTGTGACCTAAATTTTTAACTGACTGATTTTTTTTTTAAATTTTTTAAATGGTCGCGCCCCTTTTAATGTCAGTTAAACTAAAGGGACAAATCAAATATTTAAATCGTTTGAACTACACATATATAAATTTATTTTATGATATTCATTAATTTTATAGTACCAACTTGATTTGAAATAACAACATGCCTCTTATATAACATTAATGGCAAAATTCCTTAGACATACGACTCTTAGGAACGGCAACGCCATCTATGAAACGTGACTTGAGGTGAGACCACCGCTTCCGCATATACTTTCACTAGAGCAACTAGACTACGATAGTTCAATGCTAGATCGGGTTCAGGGTTTCAGAGACATAAAGTGCTCTCGAATAGGAAGTAACTCCACCATTATAGATAAAATATTACTTTCATCGGGAAAAATACTAGAGTAAATAGCTTCAAGTAATTATATACATCTGATGGAGGTCATTAATTAACATTAACTGCCTCGACAAAGGTATTATTGAACTAATGTGCATACCTTCTTGAGCCAAATTGTAATGAATCAAGTGCATCTTCTCATAATTTTTTTTTTATTGAAATTAAAAGTGAACACTTACTCTTATCTACTTAAGGGTCTGGCCACACATGTCCGCACCGCAGCAATAATATAGGTTATGTTCAGAATATTTTTAATTTAACTTACATATTACCTTTATTTATGCCTAAAGTTCAGGCCATACATGTCAGACACAGGCCACTTTAGGAATAACTAAAGGTAATATGTAAGTTAAATTAAAAATATTCTGAACATAACCTATATTATTGCTGCGGTGCGGACATGTGTGGCCAGACCTTAATAAATGGATACTCAGAAAGGATATATAGATTTTATTTATAGAATAGAATTTAAATTTATAGAATTTATTTAAATCATAATGCCAAGACGGTAAAGAAATTAATACAATTGAAAGTATAGATAAGACAAAACTGGGCGGATTAAATGCAGAATAAAAATTAAATAATAAAAGTTAAATAAATAACTTAAAAAAATCATAAGCAAGATTTTCAGTATTTTTTTTTTGCATTTTGAAAATCCAACGTTTCGATCCAACTTGTGGATCTTCATCAGGGCTTCTGAGTCCAGAGTAATACAAAGGCTGAGGGTCTCCCCCTCCAAATCCCCCTACCAGAAAGGGTAGTTCCTTTTGTATTTTTAATATGAAAAAAAAAAACTATGAATCAACCTATCATAAAGAATAACAGTTAACTATTTCTCACCTCCAATTTAAAAAAAGAAATGTTAATCGGCGTAAACGGAATGACTAAATTTTTGGACTAAACTTCTTAAAGAAACCGACTGTTTCATTTGCGCGAAAATGGATAGTAACGGTTATTTATTTTTCATACTGGTGTTATACTACTTTAAAAAATGTAAATATAGGGTGGACAAAGTTACCCTGAGAAAGGGTAGTTTTATTATTTTTTTTATTTTAGTTTTTTATTTTTTATTTGAAAAAAAACAACAACATTACAATAGCTAATGTTTATTTAAACACAAAAATGTTTGAAAAATCAAATCTGCTGAAAAAATAAAGAAAGATTCAGAAAAAAAGGGAATCCCCTCCTTTCACATGTAGGACGTGCTTTAATATGGTCTATTAGGAAATTTCAATTTTTTCCTCCATCTGATGGTCGTAGGTAAGACACAAGTAAATCTCCATCACACCTAATCTTTAAAATTGTTGCCATATAATATTTAACGGACTTTTTTCCCAATTAACTAAACAACAATGAAATCACTAACATTGTGACTAGGGACAGTTCTACGCAATGATATGGTTTATTTTTTCTTTTATCTTCTCAAGTTTGGTATTCCTCTTTCTTTGCTGTTGTCCCGACAGCAATTATCTTTTTCACAAAAAATGGACAAAGTACACGGTATGAAAAAATACTTATAAAAAAACATAGTTAATAACTGGAACAAAATATATAAGGATTTATATTCTATAGCTATTTTCTATATTCATCTTTATTTTGGAATAAATAAATATTTTAATAGAAATTTTAATAATATATCTGATATTGTTCCTTCTTGTTCTGATTTTTCTAAACGATAGCTATACTTTAAAGCGCGTGTTTGACGATTCATTTCGTATCTCCACTTGGGCTCTAGAAGGGCACAAATCGTTTGGAAAAATCGCTATTACATGCCTTAGCAGTGTAAGGAAGGAAAATCCCTTGAAGCTACAAAAGATGAAGGGCACAAATAAGGACCCTCATACGATCCACTCGTAGTACCTTCAGGACATCTGACATAACCCTAAATTGGGAAGCTGGTCCCTCTTGCTCAGAGCTCGTGAGGGTCTTCTTTGAGTTAGAGTCAATATAAAAAAATATTTTTCGTAAACGGAATTACTTAACCTCATTATTCCCAAAGCTTCTGCTCAATTTTGTTACTATGAATAATTGCAAACAAGTTTCGTAAATTACTCGTAAATAAAAATAATTATTGAGATGAGCTAAATAATGAAGAATTGAAATAAAAAATTAGGCTGTAATGTTAAAAAGTAAGTTTATTCAACTGATAAAAGTTATAAATTCTGCTCTTAAAAAACTATAGCTACTCACTAAAATATTTTACACCAGACATATTCCCAAAAAAAAGAAAAAAAATATATAAATATTCTGTTTAAAAACATTTTTTAATTATTTTGTTTTGTTTAGATGTATACTACATGTTTTATTTACTATCCAAAACAAAATGTGTTTTTACCAGTCAAAATCTATCCCATCTGTACTCGTCACCGTAATTTGAATATTAATTACTTATTATACTAATTATATTTGTAATTCTGTTTATTCTTCTTAAGAAGTATTAGGAATAAATCGTGTTCCACTGTAAGTAATGAGTTTATTAAAATATTGTATTACAAAGAGATAACTATTTAATAACTTTACCGATTAGCTCACCTGTAAGTAATGAAAACGATTTTAAACTCCTTATATAATTGATGCTCAAATCACAATAGAATTAACCAATCTGAATATTGCAGTTTATATGAATTGAAACACATGATATAAATCACAGATTTATACCTTCCCTCCTCAAGTTACGAACAAGGTTAGAGAGAATTTGGCCTATGCTTGAAAAACATTAAAATTTAGAATTTATGACGGATTTAAAATGAATCGAATAAATAGGGAGCTAATTACTAAACGGTATTAACTTTCTGATGTGAAAGAAGTTTGCTTCTTTACGTCTTCTACCACAATTTACTTCATATATCGAATTCGAAACCCTCCTGGTAATCCTGAATGGACCGCTTCTGACCTTATCTAGTTTATTTCCGTTCAATTTATTCCCATTTTCAACGTAGACCAGCTCGCCTTCTGCAAATTCGTTTTCATTACTTACAGGTGAGCTAATCGGTAAATTTATTAAATAGTTATCTCTTTGTAATACAATATTTTAATAAACTCATTACTTACAGTGGAACACGATTTATTCCTAATACTTCTTAAGAAGAATAAACAGAATTACAAAACGATTTTAAACTCCTTATATAATTGATGCTCAAATCACAATAGAATTAACCAATCTGAATATTGAAGTTTATATGAATTGAAACACATGATATAAATCACAGATTTATATATTATTAATTACTTATTAATATTATTACTTTATAAGCAATCAATAATATTAATATCAATATCAATTATTATGATCAATAGATAATATTAATATTAATATCAATTATTATAATCAATCGATAATATTAATATTAATATCAATTATTATAATCAATAATATTGTTAATATTAATTACATTATTATCAACCGCTGGGGTTGATTTTTTTTTCTTTAAGTTTCGCAATATAATCTGCGTGTTTACATAATTAAGAACTTTCTGTTCTCGAGCAGGTTATTTAAAAACGGATTGAATATTTTCCAAAATCATAAGAAAAAAACATCACGAAAAACAGAGGAAAAGAGTACAATAGAAAAAGAAATTGACTGGTACAATACACCTTGCTTTAAATAGTAAACATATGTTCCAACATAAAAAAAATGTCAATAATTTTAAAAAACAATTTTTTTTAATGGAGAGTGAGCTTAGTGAGCAGCAATAGCATAACTTTATCTCAAGAGGAAGCGAAAAAAAAAAAGGTTATCTTGTTTGAGCAAATAAATATATTTCTATACAGAGCTATAGCATTGTTGAAAAAATTATTATTAAGTAAATAACTAAGTTAAATAAATCGATACTTTGTATGCAACGTCCAAAAGGCTTTTCCTCGAATATTTATCAGTACTGACAAATATATTTAGAACCTCTTTCAGATCGAAATACCTGTTCTGTGAATAAACGCTGCTATCAAAGGTTGTGTTGTGTCCAATGTATTTCACGGATCGTCGATCACACGCATAAATTAATTGAATTGAATTCAACATAAATGATTTTATTTGTTAAAGTTGATGGATTGGTAAAAAAAAAATTAATGACTAATTTTTGAAACTTTAATTTTTATGTACTTCAAATGTTTCGAAAATATATTTCCGCTTTTTCTTCTTTCAGTCAATTTATCATTTTCAAAAAAAAAATATTTATGATAATTTTACTAAGTACCAAAATATTTTAATAAATGAAGCTACATTCAATGTATGAATACATTAAGTTCACAATGGAAAGGTCAAAAAGAAATGCCTCTTAAAAAAGTCTGAAGCCTCTTAAAGCAAATATGATTAAAAAAATATTTTAGTTCAAATAGTTTATTGTTATTTCAAATTAATAAAAAAAAAAATTAAACATACCAATTTACAGCAACTCGGGGAAACTCGTAAATTAAACCAAAACTACCCTCGATCAATGATTAGAAGCTATGGAAACTCATACCTGAAACAAATATTTTAAAAATATATATTAAAATAATGCCCAATTAAATTAGATATAGGTATATTTTTTTCAATGTATATTTTGGAATGTATTTCTTTTCTTTCTATGTAGAATGATTTGTCTTTAATAAGAAACTTTAACTTAAGAAAGTGATAGCTATAAATCAACCTTAGACAGTTTAAAGAGAAAAATAAATAACAAGTATTATTGCGTTATCATCATGCACGTCTAAAATTATTTAATTATTATTCATTATTTTGGAATGAGAATGGTTCATTTAAGCAATTATATAAAAAACATGTATTACAAACCTAAACATTTTTATTTTATCTTTTATGTTAGTGTTTAATATAAAATTTCATTTCACACCATTTCCCCATCATCGATATCCCTCATTATATGCATAAATGAAATATACATATATTTTTCTTGAGATTAAGGCTTTTCAATGAAATGTCATGGGGTTTAATGATGACGTATTTTCTATAGTAATTTCATTTCTTTTTTGGAATTTAAATATAGTGAAGAATTCTTTTTTATCGTCTTCTAGAATTTCTTGTAATGTTTCTAAGAGGCAAGATTGTATTTTTCAACATGTATGTATTCGTGGCATTCTAGCATAAAGTATCAATAGATTATTTATGTGTTATTTGGAAAAAATTTTATTTGCAGCTTTAACAAGACCTATTCCTAGAAAAATATAATTAATTTCATTTGATATTAATATGATCAGTTACATCACAGGCGCAACAGATATTCCTTATCTTTGAAAAAAGACCTTGATTTAAAAAAAAAAAATAATAAGCAAAGTCTTAATTATCAAATGTTGATGACCTTAATCCAACATCTACCAAGTAGGGAACCAACAAATAAACTCGTAACAAAAAAATATTATTTAAAGCTCAGTATTGCAAAAATATTCTGCATACTGTATTTCAACTAAACCCACTCTACATATTGTGTATATATAAACTCGAAAATATTATATCCATATAAAATAAAAAACCTGATATTGTATTTACATGAGTAGATAATTACAAATTATTTCGGCATAAAATAAATCCCATGAAACAAAAAGTTCATAAAATCATAATTAAACTTATTTGCCTGTTTTATAATGCATTAACTATATCAACATGCAAAAAATGTTTGTATCATTATTATAATATATTATGTTAGCGAAGTTAAATACTTTATTTCGTGATGTACCAATCTTAAGTGATTATCATCAGGGTATTATTAAACATTTTATAAACAGACAATAGGCAATGTAAACATTGTCAAATAAAATTAAAATTCATACCTAAAATAATTTATTTTTATAAGCATTAAAACAGAAATAAAAGTTTATTAGCATTTATTACCTTCTAGGCACGAGCTTGGAAATTTATTGCTCCATAACTTTTTTTCCCATTTTTCGTAGAGAAGATATTTTGAGATTTTTTTTTTTTTCAAGCTTTGATTAAATTATACTCAATAGTTCAATTATACTCAATTATAGTATAATTTATAGTATTTTATATAAATTATACTGAAATATTTTACGATTTTCTTATCTAAAGTAAGTGGAGGCAGCTTTATTTTTCATTTAATTGAATTTCGTTTTTATAGGAAAGCAATAATACGAATCTTACCTAAAATATCATGAAATGAAATAAAAACTTTTTTCTGGGACCTTTAGCACTTTGAGAACAATATAATTGAAATTTATTAAGGTTGAATTTACCTGGCTGTACTATATATGTTATGTAAATTAAAATCTAAAAACTAAACTAAAAAAAAAATGAAAAAAATATAGTTAAGTAAGTTGAACATGTAAACATTTCGTAAAAATATGAAAAATAGAGTATTACAAAAAAATAATGAACAAACCTAATAAAAACAACCTTCCGGACATTTATAAGGAATATGCAAGTTATAGGAGAATCAGAAATAGAAGATATTTTACTAAACACATTTAGCTACAAACTAAATGATAAACTAAACCTTTGGAAAAGCTATCAATTTCTATTATTTTTTTGTTAAATCATACTTCAAATGAATTATTAGTGGGATATTATACTACTTAATAGGTAATAAAATATTTAATCAAGTCCTCATTCATTCATATTTCAATCCCTTATCACAAAATAGTCATTTATAGTTTAATTTTTATAATAAATTTGTATAGTTTTATAAGAGCTATTTATAGGTTAATTTTTATTTTTTTAAAGATCTCCATGAGAATAATGATTTATTAAGTAAAGAATTTCCTACACTGTACTTCATTCATTTATCTGTTTTTCCTTGTCTGCACTGTTTCTTTTTTTTTTTTTTTATCAAATATTTAAAAAAGAAATGGAAATTATAAAGCAACTAGTATTATAATGCATAAAGAACATTATATAAATTGGTTGGTATTATATTCAATACAACAATAAAGAAATCGAACATTTCAAAAAATTATTATTTATAATTAAATTATTATTTCGAAATTATAATTAATTTCGAAATATTTATTCAATTTTATCATAAGCCATTTATGAAACTTTTAAATTGCTTTTCACCTGTTTCCAGAAAAAATACAATATAATAGTAATAATAATAATAATAAAATTGAATCAGTCTTTACTTTACAAGTTTTTTTTTTTTTTTTTTTTTTTTTTTTTTTTTATACAGTTTATTATAATATTACCGGTTGACAAGAATTGAAGGTAAAACAACCCAAATTTAAAAAAAAATTCCGTATGCACCAATAGGTAAGATTGAAATAAAGTTTTAAACGAAATAAAGTGCAATACTGTTAGCAATACTGTTCACTATCTGTTAAAAGTTTACTGACCGTAAAGAAATACTGTAAGAATGAAAATTTATGTTACAATTCATGTCGAATATACATTTTTTAAAAAGTTTGGGGCAATTTTATTTATTTTTTTGGTTCTATGAGTGAATGGGTGATGCTAATATTTATTTCATATTCAATGTTTTAATTCAGTCTATAATACTGAATATTTTAAAAATAATATTTAATATTTTAAATAATATTTCTCCCATATTTTTTTTATACTTCAAATTTCTTAAAAGTCTTGTTTTTGAGAAGAACCATATTGGTTAATAATTAATTATTTTATGTACCTAATAAATAAACAAAACTATATATCAGTACTTTTCTAGTAGATGAATTAGTAATAAAATGATAAGTTTAGATAAAATGTCTGAATTAAAGGAAAAGAAAATTCTTTTAATTGTTATAAAAACTAATATTTTTCGCCGGCAACCTTCAAGTAGAAATACGACATAACACCGAGAGTATATAAAAACTGAAATACAAGGGTACAAAGGATGTCTAATACAAAATGGACTGAGTCAGAGCACTGAGAATGAAGATATAAACTTGAGATGTAGATTATAAAGACGGAACTTAGAGATAGGGAGGGACACATATTAAAGGGCAATCCATTTTAGCCAGCACAGCACCTCCCAACAATAAACCTTACTTCTCCTTGCCTACACCAATTTATTATAATATCTCATTTCCTACAATATAAGAAATTTTTATTTTATATAATTTTTTAAAAGATGGATTATTATAATTGAGCATATTATGATAATAAAACTATGTCAATATATTTTTTCTCTAACTTCACTTACCTATATAGGAAATATTTAGTAAGGGAAATACATGTTTTGGGGTCCCCTAAGTCAAATTAACTAAGTCCCGCGAAATGGCGTGTGTGTATTTAACAGACATAGCTTACAATAATGAGGAAAACCACCATATTCTCCTTTCCCTTGGGTTTTTATTTAAAAAAAAAATTGGATTGAATAAAAATCTCAACAACGGGATAAAACTTTTCGGACACTGTATGCAAATCTATTTACGTTGTTAGTTACACAAACACGGGAGAAGGGCGAGCGAAATGCGAAAAAGTAAATGTGTAAGGTTACACCTGGCGGTGACAGCGCACTTGAGCCGATGGGCTCCCGTTTTCACTTCGCTTCTATTTAGATCCCTGCTCGTTATGTTTATTTACCCCTGTCCACACTGCCCTGGTCAAAAGTTATTTTTCCCGCTAGAAATGTAAACTCGGCCTTTGTAACTAAGTGCGACCAATTTTCAGGTAAATATTTATTTTATTGAGACTCGTTTCAACAGGAAAATCCCATCCGATATTAAAGATTTCAGTTGGTTTTGTCAACAACCATCACCATCACTTGCACAACCTGCAATTGTTAAAGGAACTAAAATCCAAAGAAAAAAATACGAGGGACAAAAAAGGAGCTATAAATTTGCCAAACTTAAAGAATTTCTAAATAAGCGGCAACAATTTTTTTTGAGACATACAAGCTATTAGTAAACGACTTAACTCTATCAAATGCCCCTAAATTTCGGCTACACGATGAAATCACGATTAAATTATAACCTGTAGTTTTTAACTTTTACAGTTTAAGATCTGTTCAAGGTGAGCCCCATCGCCGAAGTTTACAATGATATTTACAATACTCAATATAAATTACACGCAATACAGTGAAATTTAAAAAATAATGTTTAAAAACGAGGACACCTTAAAATGCTTTTTGCAGTAAAAGGGATATTAATTGTACAGTCCAATTGATAACTAAAGAACATGGGAGAAAAAGGGGGGGGGGCAACCAAGTACATACGGATATAAAATTATTATTAATACTGTTACTAAACGAAAAGCCTCTCAGGACTTAGTAGAAGAGAGTATGTAGATATATGCATTCATGTACGATGGGAGAGCTAATTTTCAATAAATAAAATTTATTTTTTTAATTTAGCACAAAAAAATCTGTTGATTTAACCAACATACGATTACCTTATTTTCTTTATTAAAAAATACGGAGAGCAAACATTTCAATATATTTTAAATTACTAACACCACGTTAGTAGATTTTAAATCTAACTTAGAAACATGGATTATGTAAGATTATTTAACACTTTGATAATGTTTAATATGTACGATTTAACAAAAAAAATCTGGAAAATGGTGCTCCGTACCTATTAAATGGATTCCCTGGAATCAAATCTAATCCATAATTACTTTTCCCAAAGACTTAAAAATTTTAATAAAAGAGCACAATTTTAATGCTTAACGTAAGTATTAGGTTAGTTGAGCTGAAAAAGGTTGATATTCATGAGTATTATCTAAAAACCTAATTTAGGATATGATCTGAATCGAAATGACAACTTTAATCATTTTCATTAGAGACCCGTTTATACTGCTTTTTTATATGCATCGTTGCAGAGGAATTTAATGAGATAAAATATAAATTGGCATCGAGATGGATTCTATTTCATCTACTTTCTGGGTTGAATCATAATATTTATACATTTTTTATATATTTTTTTCTTCTCTCTCTCTCTCTCTCTCTCTCTCTCTCTCTCTATATATATATATATATATATATATATATATTTCTTTTTAATGAAATGAATAATACAATATGTTTGGATCATTCCAGGACTATCTGGATGGTTCCATATGGTTCCACGATCGACTTGATTTCAAGTGGCTTATAATTTGAACCAGGGCAGCGAGGAATACAGTTAGTTACTTTTGGTTTGCACTATTCTGTCACTGCTTTAGTTCTCATTTTTTTTAAAATATTTATATTTTAATTTACGTAGATAAAATTATTTAAACCCGTATCTGTGTTACAATAGCATGAGGTTGAATTGAGAAAGCACGACCACTAGCATATCACCTTCACGGAATCGGGTTATTTGAACCCAACCGACGTACACGGTGGGGTCACAAAATGGTTGATAAGAAAATCTGCGGAATCTTTTCTGAGAACAGCATAGGGGTCATGGGTTCCGTCAACTCACTGCATCTCCTTATCGTACTGATAATTCTTAAACTATCTTCCATTCTTTTATTTTTATTATTTGTTTAAGAACTGAACGAATAAGCCTTTGCCATCAGATCTGTCGAATTCTAATATTTTGCAATATAGAAAATAGAATAGAATGGAATATTGTAGGATTTCAAGATGAGGGCCACCTTCTGATAGTACCGGAGAATGCCAGGTAGGTATATAAAATTTGTTTTCTTTCGTTTTCCCCTCATTCAAAATAACATAAACTTTTTAAAATGTTGTTGAATTAAAATGGATAAAAAGTTATGGAGCATTAAATAAATAGATCTATATAATAAAATGATATATAATAAATACAATAATAAAGTAATATATTACAGAGGAAACCAAACTAATTTTAACATTCCCTTAAATTCGACAATACCAAAAAGTAAAGAACCCTCATTAGATCTGACAGAAAAGAATGAATAGAAAGGAGCTTTGTCAAAATATACAAACTACATATGGCATAAGTTGTATTAAAGTTGTTAAGAAAAAAAAAGAAATCAAAGAACTATTTGTACTTTAATATGTTAAATGTTAACCTTATATGTTAATAACGTTAATGTTAAAATAAAGGTTAAAATATTGACTAGATATAATTAGATAGTCTCGTAAACATAAGTATTTTTAATAAATCAAGCTCAGCAAAAGAAAAAATCTGGTGCGTGCGCGCAACACACAACTTTCACTTACCAACTTACTTAGATTAGAAATTAATGCGTTTTGTTAATTGCCACTTCTCAAATGAACAGAACGGCTTTAATTATGAACAGTGGCCTGTCATTAAATGCGTACTCCGCATGCTTGGGCT
Source organism: Aelia acuminata (assembly GCA_911387785.2). Classification (NCBI taxonomy): domain Eukaryota; kingdom Metazoa; phylum Arthropoda; class Insecta; order Hemiptera; family Pentatomidae; genus Aelia; species Aelia acuminata. The sequence continues at coordinate 64,400,796 of OU426982.1, read as the reverse complement.
CAACGAGTTTTATGAGTTGACTGAATATTTTTATCTTTTTCTCCTCTTTATGTTTTCTTTATTTTTATCATATCTCATATTTAGCCATTTCTTATTTTCAGGTGTAACGAGAGAGAGTTAATTTCTCCATATAAACAAAAACAAAGGCACTTTGTAGGAAACAAAAAAAACAAACAAACAAAAAAGGCCCCTACCCCATATAAGCCCCCTCAGAACATTTTAATAATGCTAAAGCTTACCTTATATTAAAGAACACCTAATTTTCATTAAACATGACGAATTTTATAAAAATCATTAAAGCCCTTTTTGAGATCATCGAATAAAAGGTAAAAATTGGAAAAAAAATATGAAATAAATAAATGAAAAGAAATTAAATAAATTATTTAATAAAAATAAAGTAGAAAATAAATAAATATCCGTTTGACCAATTTTGATGAAATGTTGGCTATCACATCTTTGGCATATACATACATCAAATAGCCAGTTTGATCAAAATCGTTAAAGCCTTTTATGAGTAAATAAAAAAACTCGTGAAAATGATACAAAATTTATTAAGTAAAGTCCCCCCTCCGGTTGATCAATTTTGATGAAATGTTGGCTATCACATCTTTGGCATATACATACATCAAATACCCAGTTTGATCAAAATAGTTTAAACCATTTTTGAGTAAATAAAAGAAACACTTGAAAATTATACAATATTTATTAAGTAAAGTCCCCCCTCCGGTTGATCAGTTTTGATGAAATTTTTACAGTCATATCTCGGGCATATAAATAGATCAAATACTGAGTTTAATCAAAATCGTTAAAGCCGTTTTTGAGAAAATCGAAAAAAACATAAAAAGTTATGAAATAAAGTACCCCCTCCCTTTGAGCAATTTCGATGAAATTTTTGCTATCACATCGCGGGCATATACATATTCCAAATACCCAATTTAAGTTTTGTACGGCCTATAGTTTTTGAGCTAGTCTGTTCACACACACAGACACACACACACACACACACAGACCATTTCGCGGGACTTGGTTATTTCGACTAAGGGGGTCCCAAAACGTGTATTTCCGTTGAAAACCGGAAGTCGAAATTTTTCACGATCGCAATCGTACAATATATTTCATATATAGGTAAGTGAAAGTAAAAATGACAAAATAAACATGTCATTTTCTATCTTGATAGCTTATAACAGGATAGAATCTGGTATATATATTTAGAACTCTGCCTAAAGTTGATATAGACGTAAATTCGATGATTTTTTTACAGTCATATCATAGGCATATAAATAGATCAAATACTCAGTTTAATCAAAATCGTTAGTGCCGTTTTTGAGAAAATCGAAAAAAAACTTAAAAAGTTATTAAATAAAGTACCCCCTCCCTTTGAGCAATTTTGATGAAATTTTTGCTGCCACATCGCGGGCATATACGTACACTAAATACCTAATTTCAGCTTCGTACGGTTTATAGTTTTCGAGCTAGTCTGTTCACACACACACACACACACACAGACCATTTCGCGGGACTTGGTTATTTGGACTCAGGGGACCCCAAAACGTGTATATGTAAGTCGAAAATTTTCACGATCGCAATACTTCCACTTACTATATATTTCATATATAGGTAAGTGAAAGTAAAAAGTAAAGGGTTTCGGGGAAGCTATAAATCCTCTTCGGAATCATTAAAAACAAAATGGGAATAATAAACAAATGTCTATGATACAATGTTTGATGATAAAAAAAAAAAAAAAAATTATAACAAAAAACAAGGTGTCGAAAAATTGTAAATTATGATAATTCTGTAATGTAATAAATATATAAACTTAAAATATATCTGTATGACACCGTATAAGATTGATAATTAGCATAATTCATAAAATACTTTCAAGGATGTGTAGACGCAATAACAGTTGTGCTATAAATAATTAGATATGTTCGAATCGAAAGATGCATGTTAAGAAAAACAAATGATTCTAGTTATAATAAATATATATCATGTACCCTATCTGAGTAATCTTGATAATAAATCTATTCAAAGCAAATACAATAAATTTAACTTGTTAATAGATGAACGTTAATATATTGTATAACTATGCATGGTTTCTGATAACAAATATGACATGAGAGTCCATTCCAGTATCATATGGAGTAATGTATAGCAAGATTTCTACAATGCAATGATCTAAAGAGATTATTAATATATATACTGATGCTTAAATTATCTTCTTCGAGGTTTCAAAAGTATTTATAAAATAATATGAAATTTTAACATAGACGGAGGGGAACATTTTATACACCCGTATGAAAAAAATATCCAAACTGAGGCGGTTTATTGGATGCAATTGCAACTTTGGCAAATAGTAAGTATATGCTAAACATATAAATGAAATAAGCATTTAGGATATTTCTGATAATAAATTATATGAACGGTTATGAAGTGCGGATAATTATCCACTAATTTTTAGTAAAATGTTAGGTATGAGGCTATTGAATTAACTGTTGTTGTTTTGAAATGAATTTAGTAAAAAAAATATTGTATGTGGATATTTATGCTCGCAAGACAATCTACGAATTTTTCGACATCACTATATTGAAATTCTTATATTCTTATCTTCTCTGAAATTATATTTTTTCATAAGACTATTATATAATATTTTGATGTTGGTTCTTATAAAAATAATAAAGGTTTTATTCTTTGCGGTTAGGACTAAGGCTTGAAACTGACAAAAATATTTTCAAGGAATAATGGAACCTATCACCTACGTACACGCAAATGGAAATTCCACTATTCTTGCCACCACCCCCTCCCCCCGGTCATCACACCATACTATCGATAGTTTTATGTCCGATACTATCGAAACTATCGATAGCGGAGGCTATAGATAGTTTTATATCACTAATTATAATCATTTCTGAAAAATGGCTTTGGCACATACAACAATTTGGCAAAAAAAACAAACTTTGTTTTATTTTTTGGGCACATAGACCCTTATGCATTTCCACGCTTCAATTTATAGAACAATCAGTTTTAAATACACATACGGGCGTAAAAGTGTTTAATGTTAGAAGCTACTAAACCAGTTTAAAAATGGAACTTAAAATACATCGATGTTGATAAAACATCAGATACAATAATTTTAAAAAAGTCGTTGTTTTTTGAACAATCAGAGATGTGTTGGAGACTTCTACATCTTTGTTACATCAGGTAACGATTTTATTTCACTGGTGTTTGGTCAAAAGGGGTTAAATCATCGAATGTGAAGCTTAAACATCGATTTACCAAGCTATTGAAAATCATTATAAAATCTTTCTGATTTTATTTCTCTATTCCAGAATAATAAACGAAACCATATCCTTTCAACAGAGACTCTAATAAATTATAAATAAGGAATACATTATAGTCAATTATGAATTTTAAGAAGACAAGACAAAACACATTTTTTATGACTTAAGCCCTTTTGCCCAAACATGAATGATTTATAAAATAGAAAATATTTTCTCAAAATTAACTCAACCTTACCTTTGTTCTTGTTTTTGTAAATTAAAAAATATTAATCTCCAAACCAGACAAATAATACAAAATTTCATAAGCTAATAGTCAACATTACTAAAAAAGTTTAAAAATGGATCTAAAAAATTATTCTCAGAAAATTATACTTATAGTTTATAAAAACACCGGTGTTTTGTTTGCCGATTTCGCATCCTTAATTGCTAGTTTAAAACTTAGGTAGGACCCGATTATTATTAATTATTTTGGGTAGAATAAAAATAAAATAAAAAACATCAAGAATAATGTCCAACTATGGTGCATTTCAACAAAACAAATATCTACCCTTTTATTATGAACTTCAGACCTATTCCAACCAACTTGTTTAAAACCTTGCTTCCTTTCCTATTGAAGATAATCCTAGGCGTCTGAAACGAAGATGGGTAGTTCCCCAACTAATCTATATCTATGGTATAGTTCATTTTGTTGATTCCATTTACTAGTTTAATTCTAGTTTTAGTATGGATATCAATTTCAAATAATAATATATATATAAAGAAGGTGTACCTCGCAGAAAAATAATATGAGAGCAAATTTCAATAAACATCCTGGCTCTCTTATCGGTTCACCGCATTAAATTGTGGCCTCTTTTCACCCTGGAGACGGGAAAGAGTTGTGAACCCGGAGTAAGGAATTAAGTAGATCCTGGTATTTCCCTGATTTAGAACTCTTCGGGGGATAAGCCAAGATATACAACTCTCTATTTAACACGATGGTTCCACTACTTCTTATTACACCCTGGCGCAGGACTCTTTTCACTTTATCGTTTGTCTTTTATTGTGTGCCATTCCTTTTAGAGTCCTTTTTTTTCCCCCTCTCTCTCTCTTTTTTACATTCTCCTTGGAGAGGACCTAAGAAGGGAGAGAGAAGCAACACAGCCTTGTAAAAAAAATTGTCGACTTCCGAGCTACGTCATAAATTCTCACGTTTTTATAGCCGACGATTTATTCTCGCCGAAATGGCCCAGCAGTACTCATAAGCCTGAATACATATAGGAGCAGGTAGAATTATATGACAACACAACGTGGGTATGGCATAAAAGATAAACAGATGTTATAGCAGAAATTCAATTATATTTCCCTGAAAAATATGCCTGTATGAAATAATACAGTTCCAAAGCTGATTATTAAAACTAAAAAAAAAATAAAAATAGTGCATTATCAATAATATTAAAAAATTCTCTGAAAAATATACCTAAATGAAACAATAGAGTTTCAGGGCTGGTTATTTAAAAATAAACATTAAAAATAATGAAGCCAGTCCAAATAATTTAATTCACCAGACACAAGGAAAAAATGCCTAAATGATCCACGCTCTTATCAAGAAAATAAATCATATAAATTTACAATGTTCATTTAAGAATTAATTGAAACAGCACTAAATATGTCGTGAATATATCTTCCTTAATTAGTGTATTACAAAAACCTGGTAAAATGGACAATAACAACTATGTTTTGTTAATTTTAGAAAATGAATCTGCATTAACATATTGTTTTTAAATAATAAGATAAAGATTTGTCCAAACAATGATACAGTAGACTTAGCTAACAGTAAACAGTAGGCTAATTTTTTAGTGTACACATTTTTTGTGATATTAAAAAGCTTTTGATAATGGTTCAATACAAGCGAAACCTCAACTATACCATGAATTTACACAATAAAAGTGTTAATGATCAGACTACGTTATTTCTTGAAACTGTTTAATCTAAAGACGTCTAAAATATCTTGTTCTTTTTTTTTTTCGAAGTTGCAAGCCACTATTGACATCAAATTAAAATCATTATTATTGATAAAAAAGTAAAGAAATCGACATACATTTGTGTTGGCTTATCCACATAATCTTGCGTGCCTTCGAATTTAACTATAAATCTTTAAATTTAAATTTTTTCACGAATCAACACAATCACGGTCATTAAACGACCTTGCACAGAGATAGTGGTGGAAAATTGGAAGATAATTCGTTAGAAATATATAAATAATCTGCGATTTCGAGTTAGACAAGCCTTGCACTGAAGGAGCAATGAATGATATTATTTATTTACAAGGCGAATTCTTTTATTTAATATATTTTCTTTTTTTATCCAATTTAGCTGTGAATTAAAATATGATTTAGTTGATATGATAAACTATGATACTAATAGCCGGATATAGCCATGATGAAATAAGTGAATTCAAAAATGAATTTAAAAAAGTAGATTAAGTTTTCAAGATTCTTTTTAGTTTTTTACCTTCGCTCAATCCAAAACACAAAATATCAGAGAACGGTTTAGTAAAGTTCTACTAATAATTTCAGGCAATGATTCATTATAAAATTTAAAATAATAATAATTTTAGGTATGAATCATGGTCTAATGTGGCAGATATTAAAAAAAGACTAGGTATATCTTAGCATACCTAAGTTCAAACAAACGTGGTTTTAAAAGAAATTCTCATATACGGTTATCTATTATCTTAACTAATAATATTTGAAAAATTATTTCCTCGGGAACATCCATGCATGTCTTTAAAAATAAAGCTAGAACTCGAGAATTCAATATTTATTTTTCTTTCGATAGGAAGAGGGCACACTATAAGGAATAGGACGCAAGCTATATTTTTCTGTCTGTGTTATTGCATTCTTGCCTGAGAGCGGTATTTCCTTTAGGAAACAAATCACGGGATTGGTTTTGTCGCTCTAGTTTTCCAACATACAACTATATTTGTCTAGAAGGAGTATTTTGAAAACCGGACTTATACAACAATAACAAAAGCAATAAAAAAAGAAAGCATAAAATTTTATAATATAATTAATATTTTAAAAATAAAAATCTTAAAAATACATAAATAACATAAAATATTTATTAATTACTATCATGTTGTTTCTAAATGATATTATTTATTATATCATTACTATTATTTATTATATATTATATTTGTTATTGTTGATAGAATAATTGTAAATAGTTAAAAGTATTATTTGAGTAACAGATGTTAATTAGATTTAAAAAACCTTATGACTTGAATAAAATATCATTATTGATCTTGGCTATACTAAGAAAAGTTGTTTGATATAACTAAAAATATTTAGAACATAAAACAGTTAGATAAAAGTTTACTAATACCTTCTGTCACAGAATTATGTAACTTTAGTTTTTTTAGTATCAAAAGAGACTGCCTAAGTTACCCGAAAAGAAACACAAAAGATCTAAAATGAAATTAACTCATTAATTTAAACTAAAATTTAAATAAAAATAGGGAAATAACGGTTAATTATACAAGTTTGTTCACAATGGTAGATGGTAAATTGTGGAGCGCTCTTACGGAAGAAACATGAAGCCAAACATGCTCTATATGTGTAGCATCTCCAAAATCGATTAATAATCTACCAGCAGAGTGTTATCCTAAATGGCAAATGAAAAAAATTGCCGTTCCGGTCTTTCAACTTGTGTGCGAGGGGATCAAAATATTATAATGTTTTTAAATATTATTTATTGAACAAATATTAAAATATGAGCTGAAAGGAGTGAAGAAGATTTACATGTGATTATAATTCATGTTGAAAAAAAGAAAATTAGAAATTCATAACAGTATTTGATATTATAATTTAACAAATATTTTATTTTGAAATTGTTTTTTTTTAATTTTATAATTAATATTTTGTTTTACTGTGATTTTTGGAATAATACGGTATACTTAATATTAAAATAATTTTTATATTATATACAATTTACTTAAATAATTTTACTTTATTTTTTAATGTTTTAAATATAATGTTTTTTATATATATCCTTTGTCAAAAACATTTTTTTTTACTTGTATTTATTAATCATGCTTAATTTAAACGTTTGGAAAAATCAAAAATGAAAAAGTCGCTTCTAGAATTACTTCCACATCGATATTCCATCTGTACCACTATTCCCCGATCCATATTAATAAATTTTTAAACACACATATTTAAACAGGAGAAAATTTTATTAACAATTTATGCCGATAGATACTAACGTACATACGTTTTTTTTTATAATACGAATAATAATCCAACCCTTAGATAAACCCTTAGGACCTAGATAGCATGCAATAAATTGCTGATAAGGGCTGGACTGGTCGCTGCCGTAGCCGTTGAGGAGCGAAGAGCAGATCGGCATTATTGCTAAACGACCCGTAATATCTTTCCTATATACAAATGCATCGATAATCGATTTGGAACAAAGGGGCATAGTGATGACCACACTGTTGAAGCATACTAATGACATCCCTCCAGGCTTAGTCCCGAGATCCCATGCACGTCCCTATGGGTAATCCTTGCTCCTAGCTACTTGCCTTAGTGGCATTACGATGTGGATGGGTAGCTGCATTAGAGGCAGAAGTCTACAATGAAATCTACTCTTGAGTAGTATGAAGATTTATATTAAATAATAACTGGGACTGCTTATAGCAAATATGTTTAGGTAATCAAGCGTCCTCAAACATATTAAGTGTGTATGGAAATATGGGGTGAGGATGGGTGGGATTCGAAAACCCTAGATAGATATTGTCACTGACAGAAATATCGGCCTGTGATTTTCGATACTATCTAAAGTAAATATTTGTAATAGAAAAAGTAATCAAATTCATTACGAATTGTAAATTAATAAGCCAAATTTAGTTATATATGTTTCTACTATTCTGTAGATGCATTATTCTTAATTTCCTTTTTTTTTTTTTGGTTAACTATCTACTTTTACCTAACTATTTATATTTTCCCTATTTTTCTCAATTAAGTCTAAATTTTGAAGCACATTTTGCCATACCAGCGAGCATCCTACCGATTATTTCTTTCTTATACCAAAAAATTTTAATTTATAAAAATTAATCTGTCAGTTTGCTTGTTGTAAAATTAAAAGAATAAATAAATATCGTTATTTCGATATTAAATGCTATCGATTGATAAACATACAACGCATTATGTCCATTACATAACTAAAAGTTTTTATGGTGGGGGAAAGAAGCTTTTAAATGCAGTCTTCGTTTCGGTACTATTTTAACTATGACACAGCAAACTTTTAAATCCATCGCTCATATCCACACCAAAGAATTTATAACCTTTCATTTCAATGTTTCAATATTCCTTCAATCATTCAAAGAAACTCTTATAGAATATTGCATGTAAATTTGTTCCGAAAACAAACTTATGTTTGTAGGATGTTTTCATTTGTTGTAAATTCAAAATTACCTTTATGTACCTCTTACAACTCAACTTCTCGTCACAAGGGAAGCTTTTTCTTCATGTTATAGGAAGTATTATATTACAATTTTATTAAGTACGAATAATTCTTACGAATTGCACATGATGAAAATTGAACATTTATAGTCGATGCCAATCTAACAAATATTGTACCATTATTTACTTGGTTCCGACTTACTAGATCCCAACCTGGTATTCATCCAGATATTAAATTATTACTGACTTATTTACTGACATGAAATTATTTTGAAAATAATACAATCGCCGTGTTGACAATTGTTTTGGCAGTTAAAATTGTTTAAGAAAAATTATCAAGACACAGCTTTTATTAAGAACTAATTTAATTAATTGCCTTCTTTTTTTACTTTCACTTACCTATATATGAAATATATAGTAAGTGGAAGTATTGCGATCGTGAAAATTTTCGACTTCCGGTTTTCAACGGAAATACACGTTTTGGGACCCCCTGAGTCGAAATAACCAAGTCCCGCGAAATGGTCTGTGTGTGTGTGTGTGTGTGTGTGTGTGTGTGTGTGTGTGTGTGTGTGTGTGTGTGTCTACAGTCAGTGTGTAGTCAAACAGACTAGCTCAAAAACTATAAACCGTGGGAACCTGAAATTGGGTATTTAGTGTAGGTATATGCCTGCGATGTGACCGCAAAAATTTCATCAAAATTGCTCAAAGGGAGGGGGTACTTTATTTAATAACTTTTTACGTTTTTTTCGATTTTCTCAAAAACGGCTCTAACGATTTTGATTAAACTGAGTATTTGATCGATTTATATGCCCGAAATATGACTGTAAAATTTTCATCAAAATTGATCTACGGGAGGGGGGACTTTACTTAATAAATTTTGTACCATTTTCACATGTTTTTTTTATTTACCCAAAAACGGTTTTAACGATTTTGATCAAACTTGGTATTTGATGTATGTATATGCCAAAGATGTGATAGCCAACATTTCATCAAAATTGATCAACCGGAGGGGGAACTTTACTTAATAAATTTTGTATTATTTTCACGTGTTTTTTTATTTACTCAAAAACGGTTTTCACGATATTGATCAAACTGGGTATGTATGTATGTATATACCAAAGATGTGATAGCCAACATTTCATCAAGATTGATCAACAGAAGGGGACACTTTATTTCATAACTTTTTTTCCAATTTTTAGATTATCTCAAAAACGGCTTTAACGATTTTCTTCATATTCGTCATGTTTAATGAAAATTGAGTGTTATTTAATATCAGGTAAGCGTTATCATTATTAAAATGTTCTGAGGGGTTTATAGAGCAAATGAAAACAAAAATAAGAAATGAATGTGGAAAATGTGTAACTTCGAGAAGTGGCATTAACAAAACGCATTAATTTCTTATCTAAGTAAGTTGGTAAGTGAAAGTTGTGTGTTGCGCGCACGCACCAGATTTTTTTCTTTGATTATTAAACATTTCTAGGAAGATGAAAATTATTAAAAGCATAAAAAACAAGAGGAAAACTTCGTGAGAAAAACTTATATTCATTAATTGAAAGTGCGTTGATTGTATTCACTTTTATAAGTGTGAAGAGAAAAAAAAATCATTTACAATCATAAATAAATATTCGAAAAACGTATTAATGTATGTCGGTTTGTTAACTAACCATCCAAGTTTCATGAGAGTCGATGTCGTAAGCAGGATTAAGTAAATGTTTGGCGAGTAGACCGATTGCTAACCTCATTTCAACGGGAAGCTAAGGTAGGTAAGCCAGGTTGCAAACAGGTTGCCTCGTTTGTAGCTCGGAATGTAACTTATATCTTGAGGTTTAGGAAAGACGAAAACAATTTTATTTATTTCTATAGCACAAATTTGAATTTATTTTTTTAATCTGAGGAGAAAAAAAAATCATTTGAAATCAGAGTAATAAAGGACCTGAAGTCTGTGAATTGCAAAATTCAAGTATTTTTACTTTAATTTACTGAAAAATTAAAACCTTTAATTGCGCTTTACTTATTAAGTACTTTTAACAGTTATCATTGATTTTTTGTTTTATAAACTGATCATCACCTTCGAGCGAGCGGGAATCCCTTCTGGCGACTAGCGCATTTTCCCTAAAATTATCAATAACTGATTATGTTTTTATTTTATGTATTTATGCACATCTAAAAATCAATAGGAATCAGTTAACCATAAAAAAATAAGGGGGAGATGGAATTTTAATAGTGCACTATCATTCCTTCAGATAGATCATCACTCTTGGCTGCCTGCGTGTGGCAACTCCTCTATATATCATAAGTCTCCCCACCGCATCCCCAACCCCCTCCACACAACACTTCAATTAACGCTAAACCTGTTAGTTCATCTTAAATAAATGATCTCTTCTTTACATTTGTTAACAATAACTTCCGACTGCGCGCGTAAATCATATGTACAAGACAACTTTATAAGGTTACAAGAAGTAACTGGTAATACTTGAACTTTAATAAAAAATTAACTGGTGAAACTTGAGTAATAAAGCCTCGGATTTTCCACCATGAATTACAATACTATAATAAACAATTCCAATGAACTGCCAACTTCAATAACAATGTGAAAAACATTCATTAAGCTGTCTCTTCATAAGTTACGAAAAACCAATATGTAAAGTACTTATCATGCTGATTAAATCGATGGTGTTAATTTTAAATAAAAAACCGGACATTATAATTATTTTAACAATTATTATAAACCTACTACCTTTTTATGATTCTGAAAATCAGATCGGGGAAGGAAAGGGATCACAGTAAGATTATATTTTTATTTTTGTCGAATATATTTTTATAATAACTTGGTCTGGAGAATGAGACAGGCTGCGATAACTAGGACTAAGGAAATCGAGGTTACATTAAAGGTTGTAAATCCTTGCTGATTTTCAATTGCGAAATTTTTTGGATCACGCCATCTGACTCAAAACTTAAAATTTACGTAAATCCTATTCCTCAAAATGTCCTTTTGTTTATGAGCAATGTGGTCGCTTACATTAAGAATTAAGGATTTTAAAATCATGTACTGATTTGAATATTTGGTCCGAACAACGACGAATCAATGGAAACACCGATATGAGCGAGCTTTACCCGGTATTTATAATAGAGGTGATAGTTTACACCGTATAATGAACTGTAAAGCAGTAACAATTACACTTAATATAGGTACATGAATAAATTTATAAAGGGTTCATTCAAAATCTAACTCGACTTGTAATGACACCAAAGTGTTCACAAAATGGACTGTTTAAGCAGCCATTTTCAATTAAAATAAAGGTTTAAATTTATTGATCTCGAATAAAAATATATATAAGTAAATATTATTAAACCTGTATTTAATGAGATGGTTGCCTTATAAAATAGCAATAAAATACAGCAAAATATAATTTTCACATAATATAGATTATTATACCCAAGATATATGGTAATCCCAATGAGGGTTTAAACAATTTTTTTTTAATCATTACATGAAAATGTCAAACTAATAATAAGAACTCCACATAGCAACAGGGTTACAAAAATGTAACTATCAGCGATCTCCGAAAGTGACCTTGTGCTTCGATGTTCAAGGCACAAGACACTACTCGATCACTTTTTATATTTAGTCTGAAATGGGCCCAGCCAGAAAGGCCATCGGAAACATGTGATCACGAAATAATAAATGACTTTAAGTGTTCCAGGCGATTTTAAAATATAATTATATAATTCGCAACATGCAACAGAAATAAACATATGTATTTGGTTTCACTTCATAATATTAATCCTAAATCCTCCAGCGTGGACACTTAGCTCTCCATTTTCTATTTTTTATCACTGGGTATTATTACTGTGTGGGTCGAAACATTGATAAATAATTAATAAATAATCTTTTTCATGTTTTCCAATTTTATCTAACTAACTCTAAAACGACTTCCAGCTTTTATACTCATACATACATCTTATGTATGTATAATGACAATTCTAAACAACACTAAAACCTCTTAATTATGGAAATCAGGCAGCAATGACTGAAAATTGTATGCCATCTAGAAGCAAGTGAAGAAAAAATTATTCCTTTAAAATGGTAGGAGGGAAGGCGGGTTTGAGTTGTAGGCTTCTTGTATTATTATTATAAGAGGTAAAGTTGAACTGACATAAGCGAAAGTTTTGGAGGTGGCACCGGTGCTGAGGTAAGAGGCAATCAAGAAGTTGAAGGATAGAACTAACTAATGGACGGGAGTTGCCCATCAAATTCTCCCCCTGCTTGGCTAGGATCCGATAATTTCCCCGCCGATAACATGAAATGTAATGTAAATTTTAACTTTTACATGAATGACAGTTATTTTGGCAGTATTTGTCTGGCTGTATTGTAAGCTAGTTACAAAATTTTTATCAATAATTGAATTCAACCCTTGAACCCCGTTGTTTTCTTCCTTGATTTCCCTCCTCGATCCCTGATAATCCTGCGAGGTGTCTGAAAAGAAGGAGGTTCGTGACCTTCTAATTTAGAGATACTATATAATTGGAAATGTATCTACCTAATTAACATACATTAAGCACTTTTACCTGCTATTGGGCAATTCCACGTCAAATCAACACAAAAATATATCATTTTGAACCTCACCGTTTCAGATTTTCTTGAAATTTAGTATATGTGTACTAGTTGTATCTATTAGAACAATTGTGAAATATTATTGAGATATGTCTTCCCGTTTTTGAAATATTTGTCTCTAAAGGCCTCAAAAATAGGTCCAGAACAGAAAAAATCATGATTAAAAATAAATGTAGACGTTTTCCAAATTTGACTAGGACTATGAGATTGGTATCGTTTGACAGCGAATTCCATGCCGTTTCAGATGATATGCAACAATGTATAGGTTGGTACTAAAGAAATTTCTTAAAACTAAATGTAAAATTTTAATTTCAATTTTCTCAAAAAGGGCATTTTTTAAAAATTTATATTTTTTTGTAAAATAGGTAGTATTATTTATATTCAGACGGCAAAATATAAAAGTGGGATGAAAATTTCTTCATCACTAAAAAAATGGAAAACTAGTAATATAATTTCATAAATCTAGCATTTTATGATTAAAAATAGTTGCAGGTGTTTTCCCAATTGGACTAGAACTATGAGATTGGTGTCTTTTAACAGCGCATTCCATGCCATTTCATATGATATACAGCAATGTATAGGTTTGTACTAAAGAAATTTCCTTAAAACCTAGTATAAAGTTTTAATTTCAATTTTCTGTAAAAGGGTATTTTTTTTTTTATTTTTATATATTTTTTTTAAAAATAGGTCATACTGTCTATACCTATCCATTGTTCTATATCATATGAAACGGCATGGAATGCGTTTGGAATTAAACGACACCAATCTCATAATCCTAGTCAAATTTGGAAAACATCTACATCTATTTTTAATCATAAAAAGCCAGATTTATTGATTTTTATCACTAGTTTTCAATTTTTTTAGTAATGAAGAAATTTTGATCCCATTTTTATATTTTGTTGTATGAATAGATATACTACTACCTATTTTTGACAAAAAATATAAAAAATTTAAAAGATGCCCTTTTTGAGAAAATTGAAATTAAAATGTTAAACTTGGATTTAAGAAAATTTCTTTAGAACCAGCCTACACATTGCTGTGTATAATACGAAATGGCATGGAATGCGCTGTTAAAAGACACCAATCTCATAGTCCTAGTCCAATTTCGAAAACATCTGCAACTATTTTTAATCATAAAATACTAGATATATAAAATTTTATTACTAGTTTTCAATTTTTTTAGTGATGAAGAAATTTTCATCCCACTTTTATATATTGCTGTATGAATAGAAATAATATTACCTATTTTTAAAAAAAATATAAATTTTTTAAAAAATGCCCTTTTTGAGAAAATTGAAATAAAAAATTTTACATTTAGTTTTAAGAAAATTTCTTTAGTACCAAACTATACATTGTTGTATATCATATGAAACGGTATGGAATGCGCTGTTAAACGACACCAATCTCATAGTCCTTGTCAAATTTGGAAAACATCTACAGCTATTTTTAATCATGATTTATTCTGATTCTGGACCTATTTTTGAGGGCTTTAGAGACCAATAATTCAAAACCCGGTGGACATATCTCAGTAATATTTCACAGTTGTTCTAGTAGGTACAAGCAGTACACATACACCAAATTTCAAGAAAATCTGAAGTGGTGAGGCTCAAGCTTGTGTTGAATTGAAGTGGAATTGCCCTATTGTCTTTCTTACAGTTTACTGTATAGATTTTGTATCACATATGCGCATCTAAACAGGTGTGATTTTCTTCTTTTGATTATTGATTGAAAACATGTGACTTTTCAGGCTGCATGTGTTGCCTGACGTAATTATAATTTTAGCGCAGGTACGATATTTAGCAGAAAAGTGCACCTATCTTGCCGAAATATGACCACCACATTTGAGAGCATCGCTATCTCTTTCACCCACAAACCCCAAAACAATTAACCAAAGATCTAAAAACTGAACACAAAGGGCACGATAAAGTTGTTTTCCAACCATTTACTGTTTTTTCTTAAAAAAGCGTCCTCATTATATGACACTTCCTTAAAGCATTTATTAAAATGTCTAACAAATCTTTTTTTTATTTACGAAATAAAGGTAAAGGTCCGAAATAATTGTAAATAAGGGCTCACCTTCCACCCCTGGAATTAATGCTGGTAACGCCTGCTCTAGCGACGAATTCTTATTCATCAGCATATCACATACATCGCAGTAGGTAGTATTTATTCATAGTAAATTTTAAATAAATGATTATTATGATGATGATAAATATTTCACTATCTTCGCTGAGAGAAAACTGAGGCAAATAAACAATTGTTGACATATTGACAAATCCATTTTGATCCAGAAGTGTATTCGTTTTAACGTATGCAGTTTGAATAGAAGCGTATTAGCGATTGAAAACATTGCACCTGGAAGAGGGGACACTTAAGCAAACAGCACTCCCGGTCACGCATTCCTAACTATGAAATGATCTCATTCAACGATTCGAACGTTTTCGGATCTGAAATCTTTTGGAATATCTTCAGCGATACCTCTGAATTAATTTAATATCAACCAGAAGACGGAGGTCGACGGAGCTAGCATTGAAAAAGACCAATAACCATATCACTTATGACATGTATCAAGGGATCACCCAATTCTCTTTTCCATCGGCCCTAAACTTTTTTTTTTTTAAATATAGGATTAAATACCTTTTTTTTTCAGGATGTCTAAACAAGATATTTTCGAAAATTGCGGCATTGGAAAAATTTAGGCTTCCCTAAGATCACTTCAAAATAGGAGGTTAACAAAAGTGTTTTCGTGTCATTCCTACAAGATTCCCAAAACTGCCTTATTTTCAAAGGTTTAATGAATTTTAATCTAAAAAATTGGCGTGGATCCTTATTATAGAGGTATTTAGGTTTCAAAAAATATCTCTAAAGTTCTGGTTTGAGCACCTTCATTTTTTAGGGTTTTGTGCCTATCCGCACCGCTGTGCGCCATACGTTTTTTTTTTTTTATTTGCTTATCGGTTTAACGTTACAATATGAATAAAAATTATCAAAGAAAAATAATTTCTTACTTTTTTTTTTAATTTACATTGATAATGCATTCTATCAAAACATTTATTTTGATGTTTACGAGTAAACTATCGACTATTTCATTTCGTACAGACCTATTAAAGGGGTTCATCATATGGCACGGTTCAAATTTTTTATAAGAGAATAGAAATAATGCCTGTGAAGGGTAGGAGGGAAGAAAATGTTTGATAAAATAATGCTGGGTGCGGCGAAAGAAGGACTAGACAGGTGATAACTTATTCAAGCGCAGGCGAGCAGAGGTGTCTCTCAAGCTTCACCTCAAGATAGGCCATCCTCTTCCAAATTCTTCTGTAAATGCTAGAAATAATAGAATTTCTTGCCAACCTAGACAGCTATCAGCCTCCTGTCAATCCAAGAGAAAAATGATAGCAATGTTCTTGTAGTGTTGCAAATTTAATTTTATCTATCTTTTTTTTAAAAAAATGAAATATATTTTAGTTACGAACAAAAAATTTAATTTAACTGATTTTTTTTTTTTTTTTTTTTTTTTTTTTGTATGCGTAAGAAAGGAAAAATCGTGTCACCGTTTAAAACACTTTCGGGATTCCAAAAAATATTTTAAAATTTAATTTACCTTATTTATTGATTATGTCCATTATCACGGATTATTTTGATAGATTCCAAAATATTTATACTTTTTGGTATGTTATATTCATATATTTTATACCGATTTTAGATATTACATAGTTATATTAGTTAATTAATTGTTAATTTAAAAATATTACCTCTTTTTTCAACTAAATGAATTAAAATATAATTTTGTAACATTATAGAAATTAAACAAAAACAGAAAATAAGAAACAAAGCTAAACATTTTTCATCTGATTCATGCAATGTAAATTGCATCATCAAATCATACTTGATGAACACTACCGTTTAGGTACCCAATTACTAAACTATTTAAATTAAAAGTCCAGTACAAGCCATCAAATCTGCTAAATGTAAATATGATGTTGACAGGCTCAGATATAAAAAGGGAGTAAAAAAAAATTAATACAGAATCTCATTTTTAATTATCATATAAAACCTGAATATTTTATCTATACAGTATAACTATTTAATTTAAAAATATTATTATGAAAGTTAAATATTTTTTTAAGAGAGAATTATTATAACACATGATATAAATAAAATAACACAAACAGATAAAGACTCGTTGTTATGTCCTTCCAATTTAACAAAAAAGCGTGAGTAAAGCGTTCGTATGTGTTGTTGGATAGTCGGCTGTTGTAAGTCTGTATGTAGAGCTTGGCTACTTACGTATCTTGGAGCGTCTGTAATTAGTCTCAAAATTGTTGATTGGAAAGTTTGTAATTTTTGTAAGTGCGTCTTTTTAGCTGATCCGAAAATCTGTGAGGTAACACATTGGCACATGGGTGATTCTCTTATGTATTGACCATTTAGTGTCCCTGAACTTAACATTCGTTTTTCAGAAATTTTTTTGTATCCAAAAAATTTTTTTTGATATTTGTTTTATAGTCTTCTGTTATAACAAAACGATGGTAACATTTAAATGAACCTAGGCATCATAATAAACAAAATATCTCAATGTAAAATTTGAAAATGTCACGAATGTTACAGTCCCCAAGCTGACTATGCTTAGTTCACCACACCCTGAAATGAACCCCTGATTATTGTTTAAATTTGTACAATGAAGTATTTCATTATAATACGGTGGTATTTCAAGTTATGAATGATATTTTTAGTTCCCTCTAATACTTCGAATATGAATCAGGAAAATGTATCTGTCCCCAAGGTTAATAGAAAAATTCATGGCGAGTGTTGTCGGCTGTTCTGGGCAACACTGTTCTTTGAAAATTTTGGGAATGGTCATGATAACCTTTGTTTATAATACCGGCTATCAGTCGATGTGCAAACTTGTTGAAGAAAGTATCGAATAAGCAGTTATTTGATATCCAATGCAAAATAATATATATCACAAAAATTAGTTGTCACGAGTGTTACGTTAATTGTATGTACCAGCGTTCTTGAAAAATCCGAATGATACGGGCAAAAGATGTGGGTTAGGGACATTTATTCGAGTTCATCGTCTCATATATGTCCGACACTTGGATTAGCGAAGGATAGAGATTTTTTGTAAAAATGTCATGAGTGTTACGTAACACTCGTGACGGGAAAACAATTCTGGGCAAGTGTTGTTATTGTTATGTTTACATGCCTACATGATTCATTTCTTTTGAATAGCCATTTTAACAAGCTGTAGAAAGGAGCAATAGGGAAAAGAAAAATTTGACTTGGGACATAATGCAAAATATATTCTTAATAAAAAATAGATGTTGGCCAAGAGAAAGAAAATAAGCAAATCGGGAGCTTGTAAAAATATTCAGTCTACTCAGCTTGTAAAAATACCTCTCAGTCTTTGAATTTGACCTACATGTAAAGCAGTGAACGAATTAATTATAGGTGAATCGGTGACACTGAACTGAGTAAAAACTGTGCACCATAATCATACATATTTCACAACGAGATGATCAATGAGCTGTAAATACCCGACGAAAAACCTAAGCCTTGACAGAACGACTTATTCATAGGTCAACTAGTGAGAAAATATACGCTACTAAGCTTGGCAAGTAAAGGAGTAGGAATATACGCCAGCCTAGTAATTTTTGCACAACAAAAGGAAAACAAGATTCGATGCCTTACAAATGAGTTTTTACGCTGTGATATGGAGTGACGAGAGTGAGCGAGAATAGAAAAAACAAAAACAAAAAAACATTACAAAAAATAAATAAATGAAAATACAGAAGCGCTCATCACAAAACTCATTTTTGAGTAGAAAAAATAATAAAAAATACTAATACTGAACGAACTGACAAACTTTGTTCACCTTTGTTTTCTTGAACATCTTATTGATGATATTAAGATCAAATTTTATCCATAAGTTGAATTTTTTCAAACCCAAAATTCAATTTCTAAAAAAGTTAAATGGTCAAATTAAATGAGAATCACCCACATATGAACGCTTTACTCACGTTTTTTTGTTAAATTAATTAACCACATGGCCACGGCTGACATGCCAGTTAGAAGGCGGCTAAAAAGAAGCTGGATGAGAGACCTCCTCACCTGAATTAGTGTCAAGCCCGGAAAGAAGTGCTGCTGAGCACCTTCCTTCCCTTATGTCTTAATGCCTTACGTTTTAATGCGTTGCTGCAGACCACGAATTTGCTGATTGTCGCCGATTGCTGACAGGTGCGAATCAATGTATGAAGAGAAAAAAAATAAGATAAAGACCCGTGAAAACACACATCGCTGCGGCACGATTACACTATTGCAATTATTTAATTTTAATATTACAAACAAACAAAAAATTATTCCAATTTTCTGACAAGAAGGATCCAAAGTTTGAGAAAGTAATTTATCATTTTGACTTTTGTTGATTTAAAAACACAAAGAAATCACTTAAAGCCCACCAACAGTTAATTTTACGAAAACGTAATGCAAAAATTTAATTTTTATAGATGTTTAATTGTACTTCCGAAGCAGGGACATGTACATCCTCATCTTTCAATTGATTCATGTGTATTTTTTTCATAATTTACGTGTCGTGAAAACGTACTTTTCATCAAAATTTGTAAAGTATACGTTAAGCCACATTATACTTATAAGCTTTGTGCTTAGAACAAATAAATGACGAAAAAAATGTTTGAAACTAACATGCGACAAAACTTTTTAAAGATGATGTCTCGGATTGCGGAAGGCGCGCGAAGTATACAATACCGCATAACAAGTAAGTTGCGCATAACATGGCCCATATAATCTTGCAGGGTAAGGGAATGAAGCTCAATTATATTAAGAAAATAAAATGAAAAATAACAAATATAATAATATTACCAATAATTAATTACCTATTATTGGCATGTTAGTATAATTTGAAGTATATTTTAATTTATTACGTTTTATTTTATTCTTCTTACTATACATCAATAATTATCTCGTGTTTAATTTTAATGATTCTTATCAAAATAGTATTTGTTTATCTAATAATAATGTTTATTTTTTTATGTGATAAGTTGGTATTTTCCTTTATTTCGAGTGATGTGTAAGTATCAAATTCTTTTTTTTTTTTTTTTTGTGTGATTAATTATTTTACTTTAATACCATATTGCTTCCTTATATTATGGTTAAATTTATGTATTTTATAATATAAACGGTAGACGAGAGAATAATGAAGATGAATTTCATTAAAGAAAAAAAAACATTTAGCAAAAAAAAATAATTTATTTTGAAAAGCATTATATGCTAATGATATTAATAAACATTTTTTTTTTTTGTCTTTTTAGTTTAATGTCTCTTTCAGTTAGTGTACTATAATATTAAACATGCAAGAATGTTATATGAGGTAAAAATGAAAATAAATTAAGAAATTATTAAAATAAGTTAAACATTATTTTAAAGGGAGAATTAATTACAGAATAAGATAATTAAATTATCATAAACTGATAAAACATTAAATATTCCATCCCTGTACCAGATATAATTATATACAATCTTAAGTTAAAAAGTTCTAAGAAAATCTAAGTACAGTTTTCTTTAAGAGGAAATACAGAAGCAATTTTAAACGAGAAAAAATAATTACTTGAAACAACAATTTCCTCGGAGCTCTGAAAAAAAAAAAAAAATCGCTCCCATTCCAGATAATAAACCCTTCTAACTGTTCTAATTAAAATAATAAATATTGCGAATTTGTCTTTAGCCCATTAATGGAACATTAGTAGTTGGATTAGGAAAATGAATGGCTGGAGATTATTGGAATCGTACTCCTAACTATCTCATTAGCAATTTGAAACAGATTAAAGCAATTGAAGGCACAATCTTTAAAAATATAAATATATATTTTTGAAATTTCTTACCATACTAAAACGTTAATCCTTTTTGTTTGTTTTTTTTTTTTTTTTTTTTTTTTTTTTTTTTTTTTTTTTTTTTTTTTTTTTTTTTTTTTTTTTTTTTTTTTTTTTTTTTTGGACGTTACCAGAACTACACGAGTTATTTTTTTTCATTTTTTTTTTTCACTATATCATCGCTTTTTACGCATATTTTTAGTATTCATACTTAAATTCCTAGAGTCGGAGGGAACAAACATGAAAATAAACCAGGAGAGAGATGTCGAATATGGCCACGTATCTGCCTGTTTACAGAACAATATTGGCTCTAGTCTACTTGCTGTGACATTGCAAAAGTGAAAAGAGGTTGTCAATAGAGACTCCCCCGCTTCGCTCTATATATTCCATTTTATCAAATAATATTTCTCGTCTGTCTCTTACAACAGCTAATTAAATTAAAAAATAACAATCAACGATTATGTACGTTTGTAAAAAAAATAAAAAATATAAAACTTATAAATACGTCGAACAATTATTTATAATAAATCAAATATAAAGATTTTTAATATAAAGACTGTGCACTTTACTATATTGCCGTATGTCTATTAGTTATCTTTTTTTTTTGCTTTAGTAGCTTATTACATCTTCGGTTTGATTCTATATATTATTTTCTAATCTTATAGGGGTACACCAGGGATCAATAATGGCTCCACCATTGTATTATATATGCAAGACCACAAAACCTCTTACAATGTATATTAAAACTTAAGAAAATGGACAATTAAAATACAAAACAAACCTTCTCAATTTTAATACCTGAATCTGGGGGATTGAATGAAAAATTCGAATAAATAAAAAAAAATGATTGAATAATATAATCATACAATTATTTTAGTCTAAACTTTAAAACTGCTATTGAAAACAACTGCTTAGATTTTTTTGGGGGTAAGTTTTGGGTTTAAGTAGATATACATCAAAGCTCATTTATGGCATGATAATAAACCTACCTAAGTAGCTTTCATAAAAAGTACTCTTTACCCTGATATTCGTTACCTTCTTTTTTAAACTTTAAATATTTGAATTTTCTGTAAATTTTCGGCTACGATAACTCTAGTGGGTGACTTAATAAAAATCTCATTTTTTTTACATGTTATGCTACCATCCAACATAAAACTCCCATAAAAATTTTCACCTGTATTTTTAAAAGATTTAGTAGCTACGATTTTTTGAAAATGGTCCTTTTCGTGCTTATTTAACAAGGCATAAATTTGATTATAATTCATTAAAATTTTATTAATTGTGAATTTTTGCTTTTGATATTTTTATATTGATGAACATGAGTTATACACTATGCCAACAATTCAAATAACGCATACAATGAAATTTACTGCTTGATTAAAGTGTTTAGACTATGGCTCTCCGCGTTCAAATGAAAACATTATAATTTTTTTAAAGAGAAACTATATTAACTTATTCTTTAAGCAAAACTAAAAAGAGTTCTGCATAGAATATAATCATTTAAAAAATATATATAAATATTGGAAGATTAAATAAATCAGTACGTGTTCAGGCATACATCCAGTGCTGCTATTAAAAGGGATGTATCCAATATAAATACTCCATTCTGTTTTTACTGATCCTAATCTGAATCAGTTGAATCAGCGGGATAGGATTAATGCAATATATTTACTTTTTATATTATTTTTTCTCATAAATTTCCAACCATACACTTTTTTTTTTCTTGATTTGGCTAGATATAAGATTTATTCTCCATTTAAAAGTAGCATATTACTATAAAAATATGGTTGTTAGTTCAAGTTTTATGTATTTCAATAAATACTTAATAATTCGAAATATTTAATATTTCTCGATACTTATATGGGAAAACAAATGATTTTGTTATTGCATTTTTATTCCTCAATAATTAAAATAATTGAATGGATCTGCCGAAAAACGTTCTAAGCGACAAAATAGCCGAAGTGGCACTTTTGGGTGAATGTATAATAGAATGTCATAGTATGATCTAGTACTCCAGTTGTGTGTCACACGCGCAACACACAACTTTCACTTACCAACTTACTTAGATTAGAAATTAATGCGTTTTGTTAATTGCCACTTCTCAAATGAACAGAGCGGCTTTAATTATGAACAATGGTCTGTCAATAAAGGCGTACTCCGCATGCCTGGGCTCAACGAGTTTTACGAGATGACTGAATATTTTTTTTTTTTTTTCTCCTCTTTATGTTTTCTTTATTTTTATCATATCTCATATTTAGCCATTTCTTATTTTTAGGCGTAACGAGAGACAGTTAATTTCTCCATATAAACAAAAACAAAGGTACTTTATAGGAAACAAACAAACAAAAAAGGCCCCAACCCCCCCCCTAAAAAAAAGCTCCCTCAGAACATTTTAGAAGAACATTTCAATATATTTCATGTATAGGTAAGTGAAAGTAAAAATTCACCTACAGAACTAACAATAACTTTAGACTATGATTTTATTTCACTGATCACTCAACATTGCATATTTGTCACTTTGAACGTTTTTCGGCGGATCCATTCAATTATTATCCGTATAGTTTAAAGCTTCAGGGATCAAATTTAATCCTATTTTTTACAATTATTCCTTTCGTATGTGACGAACCGTTATGAAGATAAAAAAGGTTCTAAGCAGAAAGTAGGTAGGTAACTTGATAAAAATCCCACAGCGAGATTCAACATCAAGAATAAGAAAGAATTCTTTAAAAGATATTAAAACCTTTAGGCTAAACATATGAACTAAAGAACACTTTACAATCGATATATTTTTATAATAATAATTCTAAATTGAAGATTTATTTATAAGTTGCCGACTGAAATGCAAAGAAAGCTCTACGGCAGCCTGGAGGACCACCCAATTCTTTATTTTAATTCCCGACTTGGCCATCTCAGGGAAGAACGAAGAAGAAGTTGCTGGAAAATTGAATTCAACACAGAAACGATATAATTGTAGAACTTTGATAAAGTATAAAATAAAATTAAACTGGGGAGTATGGCATAGTGTTAACAAAATTATTAGACAACAAAGTGCTAAAAAAAAGAAAGGGCAACTTCATAAAAAAAAAAAAAAAAAATCAAGTGAAAAAAGAATGATAACAAGGTACCTCATTAAGTTCTATCTTTGTTAAGGTTCTGACGGAAAAAAAGTGTTTGAAATGACATTGGATGTTTGGCTCTACAAGTTTTCCTTTTTACGATGTTTTAGTTTAGAAAAGAGATGAAATAGACAGCAACACAACTGACGAAGCCCTCAAGAGAAAAAATTATTTTCGTGAAAATCTGTCTTTGGTTACACCTGATGGTTATGTACATAATGAATTCTAATTAATCCTACATGCTATTTAACATTCGCTTTTTCCTTATACAAACTTTTTTACTTTCACTTACCTATATATGAAATATATAGTAAGTGGAAGTATTGCGATCGTGAAAAATTTCGACTTCCGGTTTTCAACGGAAATACACGTTTTGGGACCCCCTGAGTCGAAATAACCAAGTCCCGCGAAATGGTCTGTGTGTGTGTGTGTCTGTGTGTGTGTCTGTGTGTGTGTGTGTGTGTGTGTGTGTGTGTGTGTGTGTGTGAACAGACTAGCTCAAAAACTATAAACCGTGGGAACCTGAAATTGGGTATTTAGTGTAGGTATATGCCTGCGATGTGACAGCAAACATTTCATCAAAATTGCTCAAAGGGAGGGGGTACTTTACTTAATAACTTTTTACGTTTTTTTCGATTTTCTCAAAAACGGCTCTAACGATTTTGATTAAACTGAGTATTTGATCTATTTATATGCCCTAGATATGACTGTAAAAATTTCATCAAAATTAATTAACCGGAGGGGGGACTTTACTTATTAAATTTTGTATCATTTTCACGTGTTTTTTTTATTTACTCAAAAACGGCTTTAACGATTTTGATCAAACTGGGTATATGATGTATGTATATGCCCGAGATACGACTGTAAAAATTTCATCAAAATTGATCAACCGGAGGGGGGACTTTACTTAATAAATTTTGTACCAATTTCACGTGTACATATTTTTTATTTACTGAAAAACGGATGTAAAGATTTTGAAGAAACTGGGTATTTGATGTATGTATATACCAAATATGTAAAAGCCAACATTTCATCAAAATTGGTCCTACTGAGGGGGCACTTCATTTCATGACTTTTTTTCCAATTTTTACCTTTTTTTCGATTTTCTCGAAAACGTCTTTAACGATTTTTATCAAATTCGTCATGTTTAATGAAAATTAGGTTTTCTTTAATATCAGGTAAGCTTCATCATTATTAAAATGTTCTGAGGGGGCTTATTTTTGGGGGGGGGGGCTTTTCTGTTTGTTTGTTTCTTTCTTATAAAGTACCTTTGTTTTTATTTACATGGAGAAATTAACTGTCTCTCGTTAGGCCTAAAAATAAGAAATGTCTAAATATGAGATATGATAAAAATAAATAAAACATAAAGAGGAGAAAAAAAGAAAAATATTCAGTCAACTCATAAAACTCGTTGAGCCCACGCATGCGGAGTACGCCTTTAATGACAGACCATTGTTCATAATTAAAGCCGTTCTGTTCATTTGAGAAGTGGCAATTAACAAAAGGCATTCATTTCTATTCGAAGTAAGTTGGTAAGTGAAAGTTGTGTGTTGCGAGCACGCACCAGATTTTTAGGTATATTAACATAAATAATTAAAAATTTAATTATTTTCATTTTCAAATTCGAAAATAAGCTAATAAATTTAAAAAATTGGCCCTTTGAATTTCTATTTCACACAACATATTATTTCTAATATTTAGAAAATTTAAAAAACCTAGAGTCTGACCAATGACAATCTAATACATAGTTTCTTCTTAATTAAATGATTAACAGTTTTTTAAAATGGTTAATAATAATTTTTTAATATAAAATTTATATTTTGAAGCTATTAGATTATTGATTATAAAAAAAATCACGATCGGAACGGACTCACGGTTAGCTCAGTGGTAAGAGCGCTGCGACGTAGATGCAGAGGACCTGGGTTCGATTCCCGGCCGTGGTCGAATCTTTTATCTTCTAATAAAATAGTTTAAAAACTACAAATTAATTATCTAACGATAACTAATTACTACATAACAAAAAAATAAATAAATAAAGCAGGACATTCCAATATCTTTTCTCAACAACTGATATCAACAATATATTATGATTTAAACAATAATAGTTCTTTTTGAGGAAAATATTTTTTTTAATCCATTTTAGACAAAAAATCATTTGTTTTTTTCTGACTGTTTAGTCTATGAGAAAATATTTAAAAGAAAATTTATGAGAAATAAATGAAAAATATACCTAAATTAACTTCAATTCAATTAAAATTTTTTACTATTTTTCAAACAATGATCAAGAATTACGATCCATTCAAAAAAGAGTTATCTATTAATATCTTTCATGCTCTATGAATGCCTACCATTTTCAGACAAAAATATAGAACAATTAAAGGCAGAAAAAAAAATTGGTTTTAGTTAAAATTGTTAGAAAAAACATTAATGTTTCTTCGCTTTCGGATCGTAGAATAGGGAGAAATAAATGAAAATTATACCTAAATTAACTTCAATTCAATTAAAATTTTTTACTATTTTTCAAACAAAGATCAAGAATTACGATCCATTCAAAAAGAGTTATCCATTAATATCTTTCATGCTCTATGAATGCCTACCATTTTCAGACAAAAATATAGAACAATTAAAGTCAGAAAAAAAAATTGGTTATATAAATGAAAAACGTTATGTAAATGAGAGTAGTATTCATGTGCTATATTTTATAATCAAGTAAAAGTAAAAGTGAAAGCTACTAGAAAGAATATTTTTGTAATTTTTTATAAAAATTTATTTAACACTTCAGGCAACCATAAGGGCTTGATATGCATTGTATAAAATATAAAACTCATTTAGGATTTTTAGATGAGCAAAAGTGTTACTCGTGAGTTATGTAACAAAGTGGAATTTCATCAATACAATAGACATAAAAATAATTCCTGAATAAAAAGTATGAAGCTTTTTAAGAAATCCAAATGAAATTAACCATTTAAAGCTAACATATAAATCTTAACTAATTTATTACTTTCACTTACCTATATATGAAATATATAGTAAGTGGAAGTATTGCGATCGTGAAAATTTTCGACTTCCGGTTTTCAACGGAAATACACGTTTTGGGGTCCCCTGAGTCAAAATAACCAAGTCCCGCGAAATGGTCTGTGTGTGTGTGTGTGTGTGTGTCTGTGTGTGTGTGTGTGAACAGACTAGCTCAGAAACTATAAACCGTGGGAACCTGAAATTGGGTATTTTGTGTAGGTATATGCCCGCGATGTGACAGTAAAAATTTCATCAAAATTGCTCAAAGGGAGGGGGTACTTTATTTAATAACTTTTTACGTTTTTTTTCGATTTTCTCAAAAACGGCTCTAACGATTTTGATTAAACTGAGTATTTGATCTATTTATATGCCTGAAATATGACTGTAAAAATTTCATCAAAATTGATCAACCGGAGGGGGGACTTTACTTAAAAAATTTTGTATCATTTTCACATTTTTTACTTTCACTTACCTATATATGAAATATATAGTAAGTGGAAGTATTGCGATCGTGAAAATTGTCGACTTCCGGTTTTCAACGGAAATACACGTTTTGGGGTCCCCTGAGTCAAAATAACCAAGTCCCCTGAAATGGTCTGTGTGTGTGTGTGTGTGTGTGTGTGTGTGTGTGTGTGTGTGAACAGACTAGCTCAAAAACTATAAACTGTGCGAACCTGAAATTGGGTATTTAGAGTATGTATAAGCCCGCGATGTGACAGCAAAAATTTCATCAAATTTGCTCAAAGGGAGGGGATACTTTATTTAATAACTTTTTAAGTTTTTTTCGATTTTCTCAAAAACGGCTCTAACGATTTTGATTAAACTGAGTATTTGATCTATTTATATGCCTGAAATATGACTGTAAAAATTTCATCAAAATTGATCAACCGGAGGGGGGACTTTACTTAGTAAATTTTGTATCATTTTCACATGTTTTTTTTTATTTACTCAAAAACGGTTTTAACGATTTTGATCAAACTTGGTATTTAATGTATTCATATGCCCGAGATACGTCTGTAAAAATTTCATCAAAATTGATCTACGGGAGGGGGGACTGTACTTAATAAATTTTGTATCATTTTCACGGGTTTTTTTATTTACTCAAAAACGGCTTTAACGATTAACAAAAATAAGATATGAATGTAGAAAAATGTGCAAAACACGTCAATTTCTAATCTAAGTAAGTTGGTAAGTGAAAGTTGTGTGTTGCGCGCACGCACCAGATTTTTTTTTATTTACTCAAAAACGGTTTTAACGATTTTGATCAAACTTGGTATTTAATGTATTTATATGCCAAAGATGTGATAACCAACATTTCATCACAATTGATCAACCGGAGGGGGGACTTTACTTAATAAATTTTGTATCATTTTCACGTGTTTTTTTTTATTTACTCAAAAACGGTTTTAACGATTTTGATCAAACTTGGTATTTGATGTATTTATATGCCCGAGATATAACTGTAAAAATTTCATCAAAATTGATCTACGGGAGGGGGGACTTTACTTAATAAATTTTGTATCATTTTCACGGGTTTTTTTTTATTTACTTTATTTTAACGATTAACAAAAACAAGATATGAATGTAGAAAAATGTGTGACTTTGGGAAATGATGTTTAGCAAAAGACGTCAATTTCTATTCTAAGTAAGTTGGTAAGTGAAAGTTGTGTGTTGCGCGCAGGCACCAGATTTTTTTTACATAAAGGACAGTGCATATTTAATCTTAATTAATATTTAGTTTCGTTAGATTAATAATAAGTGTGTAAAATATGGAGTTTAGTGTAGAGCGTTAATAATTGTGATAGTAGATGCAATAGTAGCTTGTTAGAAAGTTGTTGGGGAGATAAAGTTGACACAACAACCCTCAGCGGAAAGTTCTCAAATGAAGGTACAGCTAACGTCACCAACTACATGCCGAGTTAACATGTTTCAAACTACATCTCTATGAAATAATTAACATGGCTCACCATATTTTTCCGGTTTGATTTAAAATAATTAGTTCAATAAATATTATTACAAGAACTAAGCGGAATAAATTGTAAAAAAAAAATATAATAAGTATCCTTATAGATTTATATATTATTAGCTACATCCGGTCACGCATTGCAATGACATAATAAATGTTTTCCGGTGAAATTCACCCCAAAACATCATTACAGATAATAGCCTGCTTTAAATTACTGTGGAAAGGATTATAAATGTTCACTGAAATTTTAAGAAAATTATATGTTAAGATAGTAACACTACTCTACTGAAAAGAAAGGCATGTTTTGTATTCCTTAGAACAGACCTTATTTTTTTTGGATCATATACAAAAAATATGATAAAAAATAAAATAGGTTCTAATTCTGTTAATAATTTGGTTAAGCAGCATAGTTATGTAAATTTTCATATTTATCAATCCGCTAATTTTCGAATCTTGAGGTAATTAGTACACAGCCCTTATATTTGTATATACATGATATCAAAACACATGCTGCTCGCCAAAGCAGTTATATTAAAAGGCTAAGATTTTAACCATTCAAAAATTAATTTTCTAGTAAGCTGTAGCGTACTAAGCATATACTTTTTTTTAATGGACTAGTTCAGACGAAGCCGGCTGGTGCAGGACAGAAATGCATGGATTGGGTTCTATAGAAAAAAAAATTATGGTGGGATAAAACCTTCTATTCGTTTATCAGATTAATGAATAATTATTTTTTCGAATGAGAGCATGCGGTATTTTTTGTAAAATCACACATATTTTATGGTATTATGAGAGTATTATCTCGTAATACATATTATAAGTAGCTACACTTGTCATTTATATTTCATCCCCAAACATCCCTCTCGGTGGGTTTCAACCCATTAGATATGGTGCTTTCTTAAGTCAGCCAAATATCCACTACCTTCGGCAACCGTAAATTTTAATTATTACTGTAGATCATATGTCGGCAACAACGTATCCGGCCCGCTGTAGATTTGATCCGCCCTACAAGATATTTTGAAAAAAAAAAATTAAAAAAAATATTACACTACTTATGAGTTATGAGGGCATAACTTCGGTGTGTATCGGTACTGCTTTATTTAAACAACAATAATTTAGGTACGTTCAAAAAAATTATGCGCAAAAAATGCACTACTTTTGAAAGCGACCCGCGAACGCACATTAAAGTTTGGCACACCACATGTTGCCCATACCCACTATAGATACTAGTAGGCCTGCGAGCGAGCGGTTTTCAATCATTCTAATAACAAAATAATAATAATAATAATGTGATATTTATATATTGTAAAAAGTTGGTGAACTTTTAATCATCAACTGCTCTCTTCCAGAACAGAAAACCCAGGAAGAGGGCTCTCGATACGAGGATTTAGTAGTTAAGTGTAGGGCTCAAGATAAAACAGGCTTCTTCAATAACTCATAGTCAGAATAGACTAATTCAATGAGCATACAAACAGAACAATAAATCATTTTATAATGATATTCAATTTTACTGCTATACTTGGTGGTTTAATTTTGAAGTATTTCAATCAGAGGACAGCGGATATTAAAAAAAAGATAAAATAAATAAACGCTTTGAGGGGAGGACGATCTCTTTGATGATGGTTTGGTTTTATTACCAGAGGAAAGTAGAATAATTAATTTCCTTTGGCAGCCCATTATTAAAAATTAAATAAGCCAATCAAAGGATGAAGATAATACCATTCAATATTACCAAAGCTGTTGGAATTCGGTATACAGGATCGAGTTTCGACTTGATTTTTATTTTCTAATCATTGACATATATATTATTTCTTAAAGGTGCTTTTTTATTTTTTCGGTACGCCACAACTTTTTTTTTTTATATTCGATGATTGAGGTATCATGTTAAATACCCATTTTCTTTTCCTCCAGGTGGGAAAAATAACGCCAGGAAAAAATATATTGGCGCATAGATCAAAAACTATCGATTTTTTGTTGATCATGCATGTGCAAAAGTAAAAATTCTTTGCATTTCCTATAAACGAAAAAAATTAACATACAAATTGGACGGGTATTTCTTTAAGAGTAGTCTCATCATAGCTTTAACAATAAAATATATCCCTGCAGAAATTTGATCTGACTATTTCTTCCACCTGGAGGGGAATGAATTAATATGATACCTCAATGATCGAACATGAGCTAGTCATTATGAAATCTGAAAGGCTCGTATAGAAGATTGATACTGTTCTGGTTTTCATTGTAACCAACCAGATAACATTTACATAGTTTTTAACGTAAAAAACATCTTTCATAATATGGTGTTAGAATACAAAAAAAAATATATCGTAACAGATATTCAGAAAGAGAGAATTTTTGTAAGAATATATTTCATGGTTAAGGCCATGATGAGGCTCCTGTTATAAAAAGACACGTCCGATTTTTATGATTCTTTTTTTTTTAATTTGTTGGAAATATACAGAATTTTCGCACTTACATGCTCGGTAGATTTATATTATGCGCAAATAAATCATTCTCCTTTTATCAACTTATTCAAGTTTGGTGATTAATTAAATAGGATGAAATAAATAAATATTAGGCCATTTTTCACCAAATAAAAGTCACAATTTTATTTAGCTAGGCAACGTTTCGGCTTCTAGAACCATATTCATCAAGTCACATACATCATGCTTGATTATTAACTGAGTGATCGGACAAAACTATTGTTACATTGTAAAAAAAATATGATATGCGAATTTTTCGCAAAGGCTTCTGGACCTCAAGCCTTCTGGACGAAGAGTCTTTTGTGGTGCTATATCTATCCAAATAAATTTTTCCATAAATGTCCCACCTTTTGTCTTTTTAACAATTAGGATCATTCATAGTTGCGTTTTAGCTTTATTATTAATTACTTCGAGTTTAAATACACAGCGCATAGTAACCTCCCTTCCTTTATATCATGAAATATATAAACAACAATTTTTAAAGTCAGTTTCTAATCAGATCACTATGACTCCGATTTTTTTCTAAGTCTCTTACACAGGTTTCGTCGCTCTCTTACAGCTACAGACTCTCTCTTACATCTAGTGTTTAAACTCTTACAGCTAGTGTTTCACAATTTTTAAAAGCGAATAAAGCATACAGAGTTTTGCAAAATTGCTATGTATTTAGGGGATATTACACATCTCCTTTTTTTTCCCACTTTTATTATTAAAAAATAAAAGCATCCGGAATATTTTATAGGTAGTCCTTAGGCAAAGTAAAAATAGGTTTAGGGATGAGAGTTATAAAGGAGTTGAGAAAAAGAATATTCGACAACTGAAAGCCGTAGGAAGAACAAGGTAAGGACCTTAGAAGATCCAAATTCAGTGCAATTCTTTCCCAGCTGGCCACTGAGCCGAGCTGCAGGGCCACTTCACTGCTTAGAAAGCACTGTTAATTGGGCCTCCAACTTCCAGCTTTTTCTTCCAAAGCTTTTGGCTGCGAACATAACAACCGAGGGGTAAGTAGTGCGGTTAATTTAACATCATGCAATAATACATTCTTAAAACTAAATTTTAGATTGACAAATATAAATACAGTCTATCAACATGGAATCATATCCAAAAAATGTAGATAATCACCCCAACATACTATATTTAGCCTACATAAAATCATGTTTATATCCCTTATTTCTGAAGTATTAGCTATTTGTATGGATGATCTGTCTGGTGATAAGGAAACCTTTAAGTAATCATACAAACTTTTGTAAGGATATATTGGTGGTCAGTAGATGCTTAATAATTCTATATCTAATACAAATGATATATTCCAAACAGTTCAAAAACCCTGACAATATAATAATGTAAGAAAGCAATTACAATCATACATGTGCCTCTAGGACTCAAATACATCACCTTTCAAAACCAAATAATTGATGCACAAGGAAAGTTCGACTCATGTCAAGTAAAGCTTTACATATCAAGCACAATTGCATAAATAGAAAAAACGCAAAAAATTCTCAAACCCATTAGAAACATGAATTTTAATAATATATTTAAACATAAGGATACTATAGATATTCAAACATTAAGATATAAAAATAAAATAGTCTTACCAAAAGTGGATTACTATTCTCTTACCTGAAACATAAAAATAAATAATGTTATTAAAAATGAATTGTTAATGTGAGTAATGAAAGGCATTTCTATAAGAAAGAATTTAATTATGAATATTCTTATTTATTTTATTTTTGTTTGTTTGTTCCTTTATACTACTAAGGCTAATCGGACGATGCTACAATGGGAGTCCTAAATCCTGTCTATCCAGGTATAATTAGAATAGTGATCTTTAACGATTACCTGACATCGTGCAGGCTCGGGCCCTCCATTTAGGTTCTATCCAATGGACGGCAGGGCCAAGGATTTTTTACTCCCTTTAAAAATTCTTTAGTACTATAGTACTAAAGCTATTAGTACTAAGCTAATCAAGACAGGTGACCCCAATTTCCTTTTTAAAAATTATTTAATAAAGTCTTTAGTGACAAAAATGAAACATGCAAGTGCATTCAATTAAATTGTTTTATTATTGCCATGGTCACAATTGAGGAGTTAGGTGCAAGAAGGGCACTTCTCTGAAAATGAAGTTTCCAGAAAATTGCAGTTGAAAAATTGAATTGATCACAACTTTTTAATGCTTATTGATAAAAATTTAATTCCTTTTGGAAATTAAAATACAAAGTCTCACCTTGATTGTCTAATAATAATTAAGTTTGAAAATAACATGCTAATATACTAAAAATTAATACTTCTAGTAGTTAGAAAGTGCCCTTCTTGCATAAAACTTCATTTAGGTGAAGCAGAAAAGTTGATATACCATATTTAACATATATTATTAGTCAAATGATATAATTATTCATGAAAAAATATATAAAGGGAACATAAATTTTCAAAACAATATTTATATACAAAGAAAGTCCAGAAATTAATTCACATTATAGGGAAAAAATTAATATTAAAGTAGATCCTCTTCTTCCTCTCCATCCGATATTATTAAATCTTCAACATCTTGGACAACTTCGACACTTCGAAAAATATTTTCCTCGTACCAGTTCTTTTCTTGTGATGTCAAGTATTCCATTAAGGATTTAAGATCTTTTATTTTTCCTTCACTGACAACAGGTTTTTGGAGCTGCCCAAAATCTAGCAGGTATTGCTGAGTTTTTTTTCCAATATTGGAAAGGGCAAAAATATTTTGAAATCATGGAGCTTGAACTCATAAGTCCAATTACAGGTTCTTATCTTATCTCGTATCTTAGGTGTAGTAGTACGTTCTTTAGGCTGAACAGGTGTCATGAGAGTACCTAGGTAACTGTCTTGGGAACATTTATCACCCATTTTATTAAAGGATTTAAAACAGCTATTTTGAGTAAAGATTCCCACATTTAAATAGCATCGTTTATAGCAGCATTTTTCAACAGGTTTAAACTTCAGTTCCTGCACAGTTGATCCACGAGTAGATATATAATTCTTACCTTCAGCTCTCCTATGTTTACTTAGATTTCTCTTCCACTTACTCTCCTGCCGTCTCTTCTTCAACCCTCTAGTTGTCCGTGGTACTGCAAACTCATTTCCAGAAGATGATTCTTCGCTCATGATAAAATAAAACCATAAACGTCCCACTTTTAAGTAATTAGCACAACCTGGCCACAAGCTAAGCACAGACAAAACTAAAGCAATTGTTAATCCTACATTCCAATTATCATTGAACTTTGATCCCTTTGACATACAGCCATAGTCAACTCAATAGTTAGAGAAACAGGACGAAAATAAAGAAGTTACTGGGTTTTATGCAAGAAGGGCACTAATTGGACTTAAAATAATTGCTTCTCCTGAATTCTAGGAATGAGATATTGAACCCAAATTTGGAAGGTAGGCACATCAGGAGTTGGTGATTCCAAAAATCCATTTGACGTAAAAAGGGCACTTCGGGGTAGTGCCCTTCTTGCACCCAGGTCCTCAATTGTTCACTTGGTTCTCCGAAAGGCCAGAGGAAAGGAAACGAGGAGTAAAACGACATACGTTCAAATATGATTTCTTTATTAATTATCTTACAGGGACCAAGGGAATAAGGACATTTATCTTTCATTAACATGTAATTTCGTTCATACACACACACATATATATATATATATATATATATATATATATATATATATATATATATATATATATATATATATATAATGAAATGTACTTTCCTTATTTGTTTATTGTTATCGATGAAATAATGTTATAGAAAAATATAAATAAATATAGTAAGGGAAAATTTTGATATCGTGAAAAATTTCGACTTCCAGTTTTAAATGGAAATACACGTTTTGAATCTTCTCTGAGTCTAAATAACTAAGTCCCGCGAAATGGTCTGTATGTTTGTGTGAACAGATTGTCTTAAAAACTATAAACTGTACGAACCTGAAATTGGGTATTTGATGTGCCATATGCCCACGACGTGACAGCAAAAATTAGATCAGAATTGGTCAAACTGAGGAGGCCCTTTATTTCATAGTTTTTGTCTAATTTTTATTACGTTTTTCTTTTGGATTTTCTCAAAAAAGGCTCCAACGATTTTGATTAAACTACATCGCACCATATTTTTATTATTAGTGCACTTATGTAAATTTAAATGTTAATTATATAAAGTATTTTTTATTTTAAACCTAATTTGTGCATTTAATAGGCACAATAAAGGATAATAATCATTCAGATACCGAACTCTGTGAAAAAATAAGGACAATTTTTATTTTATTTAATTAATTTTTTTTCCAAAACATAACAAAAAAAATAACTAACACGAATATAGGACTATTCACAATTACAACTGAATATGAATACAACTGTAATAAAATCCTGAATAAATCAGAAAGTTTTCATTATTATTAAAATTTTCATTTTTATAAAATAATCAAAAGTTCCAGCCCTTTGCATTGGACACTATAAATGGTAATTCGAGTTGCCAGTTGTGACCAGTAGTAACTCTAGTTTGAATTTCCCCTTTTTTTTTATCTCTTGTTTAATTCATGTCATTAGCCTTTGAAATTCGTTCAATGCTGAAAGAACCTCCGAACCTCCCTTCAAACTCAAACTTCCAAACAGCGGGTAATTTCTCTAAAATTGAATTTTCGATTTATAACTCAATGAACTTTTCTTAAAAGGAGCAATGGTAAAACTTGGTTTAAAATTTTTTTCATAGATCAACTTCAATAATTATAGGTTTTATGAAGTGTTATTAGTAAGGGATAAGCTGCCACTGATATTGACGTTTAGTTTTTTAATTTTGCAGCATTTTTTTGTTTCTGTTCAACTCACATAAACGGTCGGTGAAAACATCAACTGTGTTTCTAAAAAACATTTTTTTAGGTAGCGAAAATCACATTTAACGTTTTAATTTCCTACATCGAATAACGAACAAAAACGCTGTTGAAATAAAAATTTATTTTTCAAAAAGGCAAGATAGAATTTTTCCTATTCATTAACATTAGAATATTCACTTAATAAAACTAGTTTTTTTCTGTTTATCTTTTTATTCGCACCTGGAAATCAGAAAATCTGACGATGTGGTATTATAATATAGATATATCATATCTATGCAAAACTTGTCTGTTATACATTCTATAAATATTTTTAAATCATTATAATAATAATGTCCTTTCTGGTTTGAGTATACAAATTTATATCCCTCTTTTACTGAATAGAGACAAAGGCAGGGGAGGAGCTTTTATAAAAATAACCTAATCATTACAAGAAACGCAAAACTTCCCTAAGCACTCACAAAGCTTTTTAAAAAACCACCCCTAATGGTGGTTAAACCAAGGTTTCTTCGAAAATTCTTCATATGAAAAATCCCAGCCTTCATTTTATTTTGATGTACTATTAGATGTTTCATACAGCACTAGGTTTTACAATGACTATATAAAATATATTATTGTTACTAAGCATATTTAAATTTTAAATTTATTTAAAATTTAACCATAAATAAATTTAAAATTTATGCATTACTGCATGTCTTATATGAGGTGACTGAAAAGGAGTTGGATGAAAGACCCTCCCATAAAACAAGACTGGCGTGATGTGCTGCTGGGCACTATCTTCCCTCATGCTTTAAAATGCCATCACCATAGTAGTTTATATCTCATTTGCAGATTGTCGCTTCGTTCCGACAGGTAAATAAGGTAACTAAATATAACAGGAAAGGTAAATAAACGAAGTTAAAAAAAAAAAATTGTTGATTGAAATTGACAACCGTTGTATATGCAATATTTTCTGTTTTAAATTAGATCTCGATTA
This sequence comes from Aelia acuminata, assembly GCA_911387785.2. Classification (NCBI taxonomy): domain Eukaryota; kingdom Metazoa; phylum Arthropoda; class Insecta; order Hemiptera; family Pentatomidae; genus Aelia; species Aelia acuminata. The sequence continues at coordinate 64,363,179 of OU426982.1, read as the reverse complement.
TGATATTACTGAAACCAGTGGAGAGGAAAGGTAATAGAAGTTGCACCAATTTCCAATAAAACTCTTTTCCACATTCCTACCATTAACTATGTGGCAATGCCTGGTACGCTTCGATGCTAATTGCAGCTTAAATCAATTAACGAATACTGCTAACAAAAAGCTTATTAATATTCTGTATTTTGATATAACTTTTTCATTACATATGATTACCTCATATTTTACTTTAAAGTATGTAAGTAGGTACGCTGTAAAGTAGACACAAACGGATTAATTTTTGCAAAATAAGAATAGCAACCATAATATGTGGTTTTCCTGGTCTAAAGCTTACAAGTAAAACCATTTCTCTAAATTATGAATAATTCAAAGCTATGTAGAACCCGTAATCATTAGTTTAGATGTTGCTTAAATTGATATTAATCGGTTACCCTATAATCGACTTTATACACGATATCGTTCAATGAAAGACAGGAGATCCTTTCCAATATAAAAATCGATACAATATTTTATGTTACTCTTCACGACACAGCTCTACAAAAAAAAAAAAAATATATATATATATATATATATATATATATATATATATATATATATATATATATATCAGAGTAAATGAAGGAGGAAATTCGAACAAGGCCATTTTCCGATTTCCCTCAGACTGAGTGATGTATCAATCCCAAAGACCAGCGGCTTAGGTGAATGGAAAATAAAGCGGAATGTCTTCTCTGCAATTTCCCTTATCAGTGAGAAGCAATAAAGTTTACAGTCATCCCCCATTCTCTCTTTGGAAAGCATCGTCACGACCAGAAATGTGCAAGCAAATCCTCATACCACCCTTATGCCCCACCGACTTCTACGTTTCACTTATAGATGCCTTTCATCCGGGATATTTTTCCAATTTATATTTCCACGCTAGAGCTTTCAAAATAAAATATGGTAGGCACCATGGAATACATTTTTTTTCCATTTCGTTTAGAACACTTTTTTTTTTTTTTATGAAATAATAAATAACTCAGTAAAGAAAACAGAGACATGGAAATTTTCTGAATGGCTAAATTATTGAACTGGTAATTCTTTGATTAAAATTAATAATCGACGACACCAACACTCCTACAAATATGTTTTTCTTTTTTTTTTTTTTTGTTTAACGTTACAATATAAAAAAGTTCAACCTCGTTTAGTCAGATATCTGGGACCAGAGGCAATATGGACAAATTGGTTATCTGGAAAGTACGGAATTAATAATAGGAAAAAAATCCCAGATAAGCTTATTTTAATTTATTACGATTAAAACCATGTTTCTATCAAAATTGTGAAGAATAGTTTTTATAAAAATAAATATTGAAAAAAAAAAAACAATTTTATTTCAAAGAATCAATCTTCTGTATTTTGTTTCCAACAAGAGTTTGAAATAAGCACGGTATCAATAATACCTAAGTTCTACTACTAGTCCTCTTTCATACTTGCCATTAGTGTAAATAATTATTTTATATCTGAATTTTAATTAAAAATATTCAGATATAAAAATTAACGATTGCCGGATAAACTAGGTACCACTTAATAAATTAGGAAGATATTAAAAGAGAACCAAGAATATATATTACAGATCATGCTAAATGCTTGGAGACGACCTATAATTGCTTTTCTAGGTGTAGCACTTATCATTTGTAGGATAAAATCTATTATAAAACACATACCTATAACTCAAATAAAAATGTACAAATATCTGCTTACCCCCTCTTAAGAAACATATTTTATATGTTTCTCAAAAAAAAAATTTGTTTTCCATCCAGCTGAAGTCTCCAATCCTTTTTTGATTGGATTGTTATACGATTGAAAACTACTATAAAATGAGCAGTGCCCTTTTATTTCGATTTTGTTGAATTATTGATAAAAACTGAATTAAAAAAAAAAGCTACCAGCAAGAATTGTGCTCATTATTCATTCCTCTCCTGTCCCGAACAAAAGAATATCCCCACTTGTGTGTGCGGGAATCGGAACTGGTATCGTTATGATGTTCTTAAATTCGAACGGGGTGAAACGAGTGGGGGGACTATTAAGTATATTTAAGCGCTGTAGGTGACAATAGGCCCAATCAATTTCCCCGATACCCCATTCATTCTTCCCTACTGTTCTTCCCTCGCTTTGAAAGAAATACTCGCTCAGCCGGAACCGGACAATTATTTATGAATGGTCATTGTGCTTGATCCTGATAAACGTCCAACGATGGCTAGCAAATCAGTTTTATCGTAGGGTATTGTAGAATTTGTGGGGATAATTTCCTACATTTATCAAAGGTCGTTTTTAATTTATTTTTAATATATATATTAAATATATATTATATATATATTAAATATATATTATATATATATATTAATAATATATATATTAAATAAATATATATTATTATATATATATATATATATATATATATATATATATATATATATATATATATTAAAAATAAATTCCATTTTTAGAAATGTACATATGAGCGGCTGCGGACTTGAACTCAGCAGAAACGGTTTGCACGTTTCATTGATTTCTATTCATACACAGGATAGCTTTCGGACACCTACTTACATAGAGACTTCAGGAAATTCCAAATCGGTTAGTATTGAATAATTAAATACATATTTTTATTAATCCATAACTTTGTTTTGTGACTTTCATTATTAATTCGCACCTGTCAGCAGCGTGCAATCACCAACGTCAGCATTATCAATTACGATTGTTGTTTGAGAGATGAGATCTTTCCTTCATCGCCTTCATTAAATTAAAATTTAAATATAAATTGACAAATTTTTAATTAATTTGACAATAAGAATTCATATTAGAAATTATTTAACAAAACTGACCCATATATATGAAGCTAAGAAGACAAGGTGTCTAATTGGCATTCTTGATAAAATTGAGACAGCTGCGTAATGTGCAAGTAAATATTCCTATTTTGTTTGGTAAACAGATTGAAGCGATTTAATGACAGAAATTAATTATCACTTTAAATAAATATGTGAATTAATTATCAGAGTGACATAATTCATAGTTTTGAAAAATCGGCTGACCCGGAAAAAATTAATTCACAACAAAAATGTCTGCAATAGTTTTGTAGAACAGTAATAGTAGTAGACCTATATTATTTATTTTATGTTTTATTTTTCACAAATTATAAATAATACAAGAAACGAAAGTATTTTATAAAATCATTAAAAAATGTAAAGACGTAGAGCATGAAGAAATTTGTATCATTTCTTTACGATTTGAAACGTTCCTTTCATTCCATGCCCACAACGAAATGCCACCTGTATTCCATTTTTTCCTTACAACAGAGAACCAAAGAAAAACCTCATCGCGGTGAAGGAGGATATACAGCGGTTTTAATGAGTTTTCTTTTACAGTTCCTTAAAGTTTCTGTTTGGTCTCGGAGTGAAAATGACTTCTTCAATATTTCTTCTTCCCCCCCCCTCCCGGTTGATTAAATTCCAACCCCCAATTGCTTTTCAAACTTCGGAGCCGGAGGAGACAAGCGGTATGTACAGAAATTCGAAGGAACGCCGCCAAGAAATATCATTTATCAAAATCTTATTTGGAAACTTTCTTATCCTTTTTACAAAAAATAAAATATTTCACATTATCCAACTTTTTTAATCCCTTTTTTCGTTTACTTTCTCTGGAGGAAATATGCATATTTTCATTGTTATTAAATTCTTATGAAGCGGGATAGCTCAATGGTAAAACACTAAACTGCTCGAGGTCCCGAGTTCGAATCTGGCTTTGACGGGATATCTTTAAAATTTGGCCAAGCATGTTTTATATGCGGTGAAACCCCGCACAGTGGTCCAAAAAAGCTGAAAATGGGAAAAAACCTAATATCTATTATAATTACACTGTTAGCGGCTTTAAACCGCCCATGTATTGATTTTTGAGGTGCCGAATCTAATGAAATCAAAATCAGTGCAATGGGTCCACCAAATCAAGCCCACATTTTAGGTCAAAAAGTCAAATATTCGTGTTTGACATAGTCTTATATGTTTTTTGAGGAGCCAAATCTAATGAAATCAATATCAACGAAATCAGAGCATCAGATCAAGTTAAAATTTGACGTGAAAAATAAAAATTTGAATAGATTTTTTTTTTAAACATTTTTATGAACAATAATACAAATAGGATATAATTATTTAATCTTGTTTAAATAAATTGTATGCTTCCTCGGTTAGCTCTTTTTTCTTTTTATACTTGTATACTGGTCTTAAATCCGTAATATATGGGTCACTTGTTACAAATAATTGGTGGAAAACATCATCATTTGTTGCGACTCGAGATATCTTCCTGGAATAATGTTCCCTTTACTGCTTCTAATATATGTTCCTACTCTCCACGAGCCTCTTCTGACAGGGAACCGATACAAAGAGCTGCGTGCTCAATCATGTCTGCTACATGGAAAAGAATTTTGTGGTCGGTCGATGGGAAATAGTACCAGGGGTATCGAGTCACTGCCATCTCAGCCGTTTCCGCTGTATACTTGCGAAATGCTGCAGTATTAATCGGGTACAGAGAGCAAATCACATCTAGTACTGTTTTTAATCTCATTATTAATTCTTCATTTATCCCTGTAATTTGCGCGTTAATAAAGGATTTTCAAAAAACTTGCAACAATAACAGCATCAAACTAAAATAAATGTACCGCCTCAATTTTCAGGGGTGAGAGTTTTAGTGCAAGGGATCACCATGCACTATAAGCAAACTGTGCAACTTCAAACAACCTACTTGTAGTTGTAGTTTATTTGATTATTTAAAATACAAAATAAAACATTTTTTTTTAGACTTATAGAATTAAAATTAAAATAATTTTATTTAATTTTAGTATTTTTGAATTAAAATGAAAATAACGTGTGATTTATTTTATTTTAATTCTAAGCCAGTCCCTCTACCGTAGAGACCTATAGTTCCTCCCCAAGGTCACCCGCCTTCGCCACTCGAACCGTAGCTGAAGGTTTAAATCCTTATAAATCCCAAAGTTGGCCGAAGTTGGCGCTGAAAATTTTAAATTAGTTCCTCTACTACCTACAGTTACATAATAAACCATTGCGACCTTAACGCAACATAACGCAAGCGTTTTATAAACCAACAAAGTCAAAACATCATACTTATTTCAGCAGCGATTTCGAAAATTAATTTCTTCTCTAACTATTGATATTATTTAAAAATGTTTAGTCCATAACAGTGCACATAAAGATGACACACTCCTGAAATATTGGGAGATATTTTACTGCTAATCTTATACTGCGTAAAAAAAAATTTTTATGTTGGTAGAAAAGTACGATTTTTTCAATCATTAAAAAGTTCAATTTTACTGGTACACATACATTTTAATTTTGAACTAGTTAAAAATATATATTCTTCCCATTGTTTTACAAGTATCTAAGTATTCGAAAACCAAGAAAAAATTAGGTTTGGGCTACGTTCATTTATGAGGTTTTTTCGCAGGTTGGACCACTGTGCCCCGTGGCAAGCGCAGCCTCTGTAAAGTGGTTGAAATTAAAGTCTGAAAAGTGGTTAAAACATTAAATACAAACATAAGGAGGAAAAACATAGGTTTCATTAAATCAGAGCTGTAATAATTATTATATGATGTGAAAAATATCATAAAACAATAATAACAAATCGTAAAATTAGGAGTATACTTATTTAAAGATTTTGTGTAAATTAAGGCCAAAACCAATATACAATGTTAAAGATGTAGATCTGGTGATCTACATCACAGAGATCACTACACTACATAGATCAAATCTTCAGATCTATGTAACAATAATAATTTACATGTGTTCTAATTTTATCAGAGGACTTTAGCACCTTATACCTCCTAGCACTGTGAAAAAATTATAACTAAGTATGGCAAAAAAAAATTTATGATACTTTAAATATTTTTTCCAAGGAGTAGATTTTACATGGATAAAATGTAAACCGAAAATAAAGCCAAACATAAAATAAAAAAACTTTATAATCTGTTTAAATAAAGATGAAATTCTGTTTGTTTGTTCGTTAAAGAAATCTATACCGTTAGACCTAAATCCCCCAAATGCCGCTCAGTGGTTCTACAATACCAGGTGCGAACACCTATTCATATTAAAATTGCATAACTTCAGCCAATCTCTGAGTATATTCTTTATTGTTATAAAAATCGTTATGATCTCGCTTTACATTGGAGACGAGTCGAAATTCCCCGGGTGAAATCGGGATTTACAGCTAGATTATCTATATAAATAAAGATGAAATTCTGTTTGTTTGTTCTTTATAGAAACCTATACCGTTTGTCCTAAATTCTCCCAATTTCGCTCAGTGGTTCTTTCATACCATGTGGGAATACCTGTCCATATTAAAATAGCATAACCTCAGCTAATCTCTGGATATTTTCTTTATAGTTATAAAAATCGTTATGATCTTGCTTCACATTTTTTTCTTTACGAAATCGACCGTTTTACTCGAAAGAAAAATGAAATTCCCCAGGTGAAACCGGGATATACAGCTAGTAAAATATAAAATTAACTAAACGTATAACAACAACTAACTATCCGAGTGGGAGACCTAACCAAGGATAAAAGGATTATCAAGGAGAAGGAATAGATATATATGAGGATGTTTTTGTAGCAAAGTGCAAACAGAACATTGATTTGCCCAAGCTGTCTTCCCGGCTCCATTAAGGGATCTGGAATTAGTGAGTGTAAAGAATAATAGCACCAGATTTCGTACGTCTATAAGTACAGTTTCCAGCCTAGTTATTCATACTTAAATAGAGTCTACAGGATAACGTAAATTATTTCTAGTAAATTTACTCTAAAACAAATAATATTTCTTTCAACTACAAGCAGTTGTTTGAGTAAAGCATTACAAAGCAAAGAACTGAAGCATTGTCAGGAAGGCACCCCGCGTCGCTCCTACAGTCGACGTGGACTAAAGTCGTTTTTTACAATGAAACGCTTATCTGATCACTAGAAACATATATCAACGTTATTTGAATACAAATTAAGTATTTTTAGGGTGTTAAAATTATAGTAACGTGAAAAAAAATCGGGTGACGATGTCTGTTACATTGAAAAGGTCCAGAATTTTTGTTGAAATAGCTATCTGTATAAATGTATCAGTACGTGTTCTGGATCTTTTGACAATCTCCCATGCCTTTCTGTAATGTTCGGTCCGGACTAAAAAAGCAATGGACTAGGGGCTAAGTCTGGATATGTACGTCGAGGCATTTGATTAATAACTTAATTTAATTTACCTACGAGTATGTATGAAATATATAGTCAGGGTATGTTGTTATAAAGCAAAGAACTGAAGCATTGTCAGGAAGGCACCTCGCGTCGCTCCTACAGTCGACGTGGACTAAAGTACAGGTAAGTATTGCGATCGTGAATCAATGGAAATACACGTTTTGGGGTTCCCTGAGTCCAAATAACCAAGTCCCGCGAAATGGTCCGTGGGTGTGAACAAACAAGCTCAAAAACTATAAACCGTACGAACTTGAAATTGGGTATTAGGTGTATGTAACCCGCGAGATGACAGCAAAAAATTCATCAAAATTGGCCAAACCGAGGGGGTACTTTATAAAGTTATATCATAACTTTTTACGTTTTTTTTTTTTTGGATTAAAAAGGCTCGAACGAAAAAGGCGTCGAAAAACGACGAAAACTGGGCATTTGATGTTTGCATGTGCCCGCGATTCTACAGCAAACATTTCATCAAAATTGATCAAACGGGCACTTCATTAAATAACATTTTTTTTCCAATTTTTACGTTGTTTTCTATTTTCTCAAAAACGGCTTTAATGATTTTGATAAAATTCGTCATGTTTAATGAGAATCAAGTGTTCTTTGATATCATGTCAGGTAAGCTTTATCATGAGTTTATCATGAGGGCTTAAATGGGAAAGGTGCCTTTTTATTTCCCTATGAAGTACCTTTGTTTTTGTTTATATGGAGAAAGTATCTGTCTCTAGTTTCGCCTAAAAGTAAGAAATGGCTAAATATGAAATATGGAATAAATCAAGTTATAATACAGCAGAAAACAAGAAAAGTATTCCGTCAACTCATAAAATAAGTTGAGCTCACGCAGTACGCCTTTAATGACAGACCAATGCTTAATCATTAAAGATGTACTGTTCATTTAATTGAAATTATTTGTTTCATGGAAAACTATACGAAGTTTTCAACAACTACTACATAGAGAATTACAAAATCAGAAGACTTGGAGGATTGCATTAACGAATTATCACAAGTAAATACTTTTATTCAATAATAAAAAAATTTGGTGTACTTTAAAGAGTAAATACAAATAAAAATAAGTAAATGAATGTGGAATAATATGTGACTTTGAGAAATGGCATTTAGCAAAACACGCCAAATGCTAATCTAAGTAAGTTGGTAAGTGAAAGTTGTTTGTTGCGCGCATCGCACCAAATTTTTAAATTTATTGATAATTATTGATTTGAGCTTTTATTGTTTTTTCATTTAGTTAATTAACATTTAGTTAAACCCAAATTAGTGTAAATATTATTATTTATTATATTATAATAAATATTATTATATATTAAATATTATTATTTATTATAGTATAATAAATATTACTATATACCTACATTCTTTTATTTAATTTTAATTTTTTTTTAACATGATAATTTTATATTTAGTCTCTGATTGTTAACGTTCTAATTGGAATAATGTGAATATTATGGATTATACTGGATAACCTTGAAATAAAACTGAATCTACACTCTAATTAATACCTATCACCTAATATACTTTTAATAAATTTTCTCAATGTTAAATTTCATAAAATTAATATCAAATGTAAATTAAATGTTATTTAAATGAACATTAAATTAAATAATTAATGTTCTCAAAATCAATTTTAATTATTTATTAGTTTTTTGTTGAAGCCAGTATTTAACTTATTTAACTGCAATCAATCATACACTATGGTATCATTTAAAATTTTCCCCGCTGAGAAGTAGTTAACTGCCATTTTTTTTCAACGCCAAATCATACATATCTGTTTTTTTTAATTACACGATGTCTAGAACCTGAAGGCGCAGGTTTTAATTTTTTTTTTTTAATATTTTTTAAAACACAAAATGTTATCTGATATTTTTGAAAAAAAAAATTGTTCAAAGTTACTAACGGTAAAACGGATAATACAAACCTTCTTGAAAAAATGACTATAAAAAAGAATAATGGCTAAAAGAAAAAAATATTCTTCACTAAAAGACGCTATTCAAAATAAACTGTTTACTCTTTAAGATGAATTTGCAAACCTCCACTTAAACCTAGGATTTATTTCGGTATTTTAAATCATACGCCGGTTATCAGTAAACATTACGCAGCTTGCGTTATCTATGTTTGCATTTTAGGGGTTCTGCGCTACGTGATGTCAAGTAAAATGATAATAATATATAGAGGGAAGCACCCGCATTATACATATATATTGAATTATTTAATTCGAAGTATTATACAATAAATCATTTAATTAATATCAGGCTGTTTTTTTTTATTTTAGTTTTTTTTTGTTTTGTTTTTTTTTGAGGGAATAGAAATTTTTTTAAACAATGTGCAAGTCAAAGAACACTGAATAATTAGTTTAAAGACAGTTGTAGTTGCGAACCTAAATAGATTTACACCTGTACCAATAGAGAACGTTATAAATTGTTAAAAATGAACATACTAAGTCATAACAAGAATGAATGGATTTTTATTACCAGTCTTTTCATAATACTCAAAAGGATTTTTTTTTATATATTAATCAATGCGTATAATAGATTAGGTATAGAAACTATGCTACTGATCGCGAAGTATAATCAATAAAAATTAATTAAGTAAATAAAAAATTATTATCTGTTTAAAGCATCAATCAATCATCAATGCATCAAGCAATCATCGCATTTTTTGCTAAAACGCTTCCTTTTTGAGATATTTCGTGTTGCCGTTTTATCCTGACAACACTGAATAAAAGAGAGGAAGTTACATTGCTAGTTAAAAACTAACCTCATGGTAGGAAACATAATCAAATAAAAATTATTCAACAAAGAACTATCTATATCAGTCTTAGAGTATCTCTCTAACAGTCAGGAGCTTAACTGTGCGCCTCTCGTTCATTTGTTTTAGTTCTACTACCTTTCATTTATTTTTCTCGATAGTTGCGGTTTAAAACACCGTATATACAGCATACAGGTAGTTTCTTGCGTTATTACGAAAAACTACAGTCGTTTGGCAATTACCGAATAAATAGAAATTAAGTGCCTGTAGCCAATGCAGCGGAGTTGAAGTGGTGGGGAGAGCGCGTCTGGCAACAACTTAATCCCATCAGTCCCGGCACAACAAACAAGTTTGGTATTGTTTTTATTTCATCAATAGCATTTTATAGAAACTATAAAATAAAAATTTAAATTAAAATGGTCAACTGCAAATTATGTAACAAATCAGTGAGCAGGGACGAGAAAGCTAAAGTGACTTGCATTATTTGTCAAAATATTTTCCATTCCAAATGCAATAATATTGACTGTTCAGACAGTGAAGTATTGAAAGAAATATGTAAAAAGTGGACTTGTCAAGATTGCGAGTCGGCTACGCGTCCTTTACCTGCCTCCGACCCTACTTCAATAATCGGTCTACTGAGGGCGCTGACTGAGGAAGTAAAGGATATGAAGGCCAAACTTAAAGGGATAGACGAGCTCAAAGACATAAAGGATACACTACAAAAACAATCCGAGCTATCCTTTGAAAATATGGACAGACTCGTGAAAATCGAAAATCTACTAGAAGAGCAGAAGAGTCACGTTGAAAAATTGTCACTAGAAAATAAAAATTTAAAAACCAAAATCTCGGAGTTAGAAACCCGCTTAAATAATACCGAGCAGCTACAATTGAAAAACAGTTTAGAAATAAGAGGTGTCCCAGAGAAACCGGGAGAGACGGTGACGGGCATCATCCTGAGCGTCGGTGCGGGTCTGGGCGTCAAACTGAATGAGGAAGATGTAGATCACGCCGCGAGACTCAGGCCAAAGCAGGACGGGACCCCTGGGCCCATTATCGCCCGATTCGTACGGCAATCCGTGAGAGACGAGTTGGTGAGACAAAGAAAGGTAAAAAGGGACTTTTCTTCTAGGCACCTGGGCTGGGGGGAAAACGAAGCTCATCGAATTTACCTAAGCGAAGCGATGACGCCCACTAACAAGCACCTGTACTGGATGGCCAGGCAGAAGAAAGCAACCGGGAAAATCAAGTACCTGTGGTTCAGCGGAGGACGGGTGCGCTGCAGGAAGTCAGACGGCCATCCGGCCGTGATTATTGAAAAGCCAAGTGACTTGGACGCGTTTAACTGAAAGGAGTACGTAAGTTACATCAAGACAGCGAACCCTTTAGGACTTTCGAAAGTTATATTTTTTTTCAATTTTACTCTTTTTATTTATAATAGAGACATTTTAAAGAACTCTATTTCCACTGTAGAGTTTTTCATTTTCATTTTCAATGTCTATATTTTTATCACAGTTATTTTTACCTTTGTATGGTCATTATTAATTTTTATGGAGATAATATCATTGATGACGGAGGTATCTTTCTTTATTTTCATAACCAGTTATTTTATTTATAATATTGATTTTATAATTTTCGCGATAGAAATTTTTGATTTATATTATGTTTTTTTTTTTCGTCGCTATAGATATTTTTAATTTTTAACATAGGAATTTTTTTTAATTTAATTCTAATTTCTATCGTTGTAATAATCAGTTCTGTTCGAGGTCAAACATCATTTGTGTTGACATATTATTTTGTTATATTTTTATTTTTTTCCTCATCTCCATATTAGATTTTTTTTTTCTTTTTCTTTTATTTTCTATAATGTACTAACAACTTATATTCTAATCGATTTTAAATTATTATACTCAATAATGGAATTATATTCACTCTCTGCGGCCTACTGTTACTGTAAATCTAAAAAATGTCTCGAGCTCTCCTTCATCCTTGTTCCTGTTCCATGCAACTCCTTTCCCTTAACCTCCCAGTAATGACTAATATCCTAACCTCCTGTCACGTTAATGCACAATCCCTAACAGCCCACTTTGACGAATTCCAAAAATATTTCCTCGACAACTTCCATCATATAATAGCAATAACCGAAACCTGGCTAAAACCGTTCATCCCTTCCTCCCATATCTCCCTTCCCAACTACCTATTTTTACGCCACGACAGATCTAATCGCACGGGAGGTGGTGTCGGATTATACATCCATGAAAACCTAAAGGCCAAAGTCCTCCTCCAGTCTCCTTCCCCAGACCTTCCTCATGTAGAGTATATGTTTGTTGAAATCTCCTCCCTTTCCTCTTCCTTATTATTTGCCGTAGTCTATAGACCTCCTCGTGTTCCTTTCGACTGCCTCTTCGAATCTTCCCTCATCAATCTTGTATCCAAGTATCCTAACGTCATCATCACCGGAGATTTCAATGTAAATATGCTTGCAGACTCCCCCGAGAAATCCTATCTAACCGACCTCCTCTATTCCCTCAATCTTTACCTAGTTCCTTATTTTCCAACACATCATACACAATATTCCGACACATGGCTCGACCTTTGTATCTCTGACTCTCCCTCCAAAATTGTCTCTTCTTCGCAATACCCCGTTCCTTTTCTCTCATCTCATGACCTCATCCAGATCTCATACGACCTCCCCGTCAAACGTTTTATTCCCAAGGAGATATCATTCCGCAATTTAGACCTCCTCTCCTATGAATCCCTTCAATCCGACCTTAAACCCGATCAATGGAATCTCATATATTCCTATGACTCAATCGATCCTATGGTCTCCATCCTCACCTCAAATTTGAAATCCATTTTAGATATCCATGCTCCACTGAAAACCCGAACCTTACGTCGTCCTGCTGCACCTTGGTTGACTCCTGAAATAAAGGATATGATAAAAAGAAGGGAAGCTGCAAGACGCAAATTTCGGCGAACCCGTTTGGCAGCGGATTATGCGTCTTTTAAAAAACATAGAAATCTGACCCAATCCGAAATCCGACGATCTAAATCCCTTCACTTCCACAACGCTCTTACCAATGCCCACGATCCTAAAAGCAAATGGAAAATACTCCGACAATTATCCCTACCAGGTTCCAATAACCGTAGCTCCTTTCAGCTCTCTCCAGATGATCTCAATAACCATTTCTCATCCTTCTCTTCTAATTCATCCCAACCTGCTGATATTAATCAGCATCATTTTAATCCGGAAAATTTCTTTTTTGCTCACATAACCTACGAAGACCTACGTACTGCTATCCTAAAATCCCACACCAACGACTATGGTCCCGATGATATCCCAGTAAAGCTAATAAGATCCTGTCTCCCAGCACTTATTCCTGTTCTTTACCACATCTACAACTTCTCTTTACAAAACTCCATATTCCCTTCTTCCTGGAAAACCGCTCTAGTCCGACCGTTAAACAAAACGGCAAACCCTTCCTCAATGAATGATTTCCGTCCAATCTCTCTCCTTTCAAACCTCTCAAAACCGTTAGAACGCCTCGTTCAAAACCAACTATCAAATTTCCTAGAAGAACGTTCCCTCATTAACCCTTTCCAATCAGGCTTCCGATCTGGGTACTCTACTCAATCCGCCCTCCTAAAAATTACCCATGACCTCCAAACGTCCATCGAACACCGAAAATTAACCATCCTCATCCTTCTTGATTTCTCCAAAGCATTTGATACCGTTGACCACAATATCCTTCTCACCAAATTACAAAAGCTCCACTTATCAAGCAGCGCCTTAAATTGGTTCAAATCCTTTCTTTCAGACCGGTCACAGTTTGTAGTCGTTCCAGGCCAACCTCCATCCAAGACACTTCCCCTCTCCTGTGGTGTTCCGCAGGGTTCCTCTCTATCCCCCACTCTGTTCGCCATTTATATCAACGACCTTCCTCTTCTGATCCATCACTCCCAATATCATATCTATGCAGACGATTTCCAGATATACCTATCCTTCCCCCCTTCCGAGCTATCCTCTGCAACAAAAAAGCTTCAGGATGATTTAAATCGAATCAGTCTCTGGGCAGAGGCTAACAAGTTGAAGCTGAATGCAGAAAAAACGAAAGCAATTTTAATAGGCTCCAATTACCTCCTTAAAACCGTCCCTAACATCCCTACCCTCCTCCTAAATAATAATCCCATTAAATTTTATCCAACTGTCAAAAACCTCGGAATGACCTTTGACCAAACCCTTTCCTGGAAAAACCACATCTCCAATATTTCCCGCCGTACCTTTTCTACCTTAAAGCAATTAAATCACCTCCGAAGCCTTTTTCCATTTGAAACACGTAGGCTCCTGGTCACCTCCCTGGTATTTCCCCACTTTGACTATTGTTGTGCGGTGTATGGGGGTATCTCTGGGGACCTCGAAGCAAAACTAAAACGTTTATTTAATTGTTTCGTACGATTTATCTTTGGGGTCCCAAGAGACGTCTCCGTTTCACCTTTTTACGAAAGATTAAAGTGGTTATACCCATCCTACCGCCGTAAATATTTCCTGGCCTCATTCCTTTTCCAAGTAATCCGATCCCGCCGTCCGTCATACATCACCGAACTTCTCCATTTCAAATCCTCTGTCCATTCCCGCAATACCCGTTCCAGGTCTTCAGATCTATACACTCCGGCCCACCGAACGTCAGCTTTTGAAAGATCTATCATTATCCGGTCCTCATCCCTATGGAACTCTATCCCCCCTTTTATTCGTCATTCCAACACACTCCCTACCTTTAAATCCCGCCTGTTCGATCACCTCCTTTCCTCCCAGTTTCCCGAACAACTGTAACCAGTTCAACTGTAAATTGGTATAGGCCTTTATTATTTATTTATCCTTAAAATATATGTTCCATTTAGTGTATGTGTAAATAAGTTATTTTTCATTTTAAGTCAATAAGGATTTACTTAGTTTTATTTTATTTATTTTTTTTTTCTTATCACAAGAAGATTTCCTTATTATTTATAATTTTTTTCTCAGCTTATTTTTTGTTTATTTTTATCATTTTAATTTGCTCCATTTTTTTTGTTTTTATTGTTTTCTTATATAGTACTCTAAGGCACTGAAGCCTATTATATGTATCTGTATAGTTTGTTCCTAAGGGACTAGTTCCCGGGACAATCAATAAAGTCTTTATTATTATTATTATTATTATATAAATAAAGATGAAATTCTGTTTGTTTGTTCTTTAGAGAAATCCTTGCCGTTTTTCCTAAATTCTCCAAATTTGGCTCAGTGGTTCTTTTATACCAGGTGTGAACACCTGTTCATATTAAAATTGGTTAACTTCAGCCAAGCTCTTATCCTCTCAGCAGGGTATATTCTTTATTGTTATAAAAATCGTTATGATCCTGCTTTACATTGTTTTTTACGAAATCGACCGTTTGAGTCTAAAAAATTGTCATTTTATAGATTTTATAGTTTTAACAAATTCTCCGGGTGAAACCGTTATATACAGCTAGTTATAAATAAAAATAAATATTCGAAATAGCATATTACCTAAGTTTGCAATTAAGTGCCTTAATGGAGCACGTGAGTGGAAAATGGGTTTGAAACATGCTAAATTTGTGTCATCTTGATAAAGGGATAATTTTTTCCAAGAATAGAAGAAAAAAAGGAAATGAATGAGCAAGAGAGGTTAATTTTAAAGAGATGTGATTTTTGTTTAAAGTTGCCTACTTTAGCAAGGTTTTTTTTTATCCTATTTTTCAAACTTTCATTAAACCCGACTCTCCCTAATTACGTAGAATTTAACTTTAGAACTTAGATAGGATATAATCTTCATCAAATTTTACTCTTATAGCACCCATCTAAAACTTAACTCGATTTTACTTTACTAATTCGAAACATTTTAACTAAGCGTTTGAAACAGAGCAACTATTGCACTATATTTTGTAAGCACCAAGTTCGATCCCGTAATAACCATAAATAAAATATTATCATAGTAATTATTAGGCGACATTAATTAATATTAAAAAAAAAACTTGAGATAAATCGCCAAATATGATTTATCAATAACTTTATCTTAAACATAATTATTATTATTGCATAGTTAATCATTATTACGCATACCCATTTTATTATGAAGCGGAGTTGAAAAACTATAGCGAGAGGGCAGATGAAGATTACATTTCTGTATATTAACATTTCTTAGTAGAGTCGAGATAATTATATAAAAAATCTGGTGCGTGCGCGCAACACATAACTTTCACTTACCAACTTACTTTATTTCCTTTATTTTGAATAATTTTATTTGCACCTGTAAAATAACAATAAGCAAATGTGCTAAAATAAGTTACAAATGGCATGGGTAGGCATGAGGGAGATAGCACCCAGTGGTGCATCCTCCTGGCATTCAAAAAAAAAAATTTACACTCAGTCTAGGAGGTCCCTCATCCAGCTCCTCTTCAGCCTTCGCCGAGGTATGTCGGGAATGTCACGTCTTGCCATCTCTTGCACAAATTTGTTGGTATGTCCGAGTAATTTGCCGTAAAACCGTTTGTAATTCATACGTATATAATTTGTCACAGTCGAAACTCTTAAGTCATTGTGAAGGGTCTCGTTTGAAATGTAGGGTGGTGAGTTCGTGATTAATCTTAAGTATTGGGATTGAAAGGTTTGTATTTTGCTAATATGTGTCTTTTTTGCGGGTCCGTAAATTTGGCTAGCATAGGTCCATATAGGTTTTAGTAAATACCAACTTACTTAGATTAGAAATTAATGTGTTTTGTTAATTGCCACTTCTCACAGTTATACATTTTTCCACATTCATTTCTTATTTTTGTTTTCATTTGCTCAAAAAGGTAAGTGAAAATAAAAAAAACATGAAAAAACACGTGAAAATGGGACAAAATTTATTAAGGAAAGTGCCTCCGTTTGACCAATTTTAATAAACTTTGGGCTGTCACATCGCGGGCATACTCATATATCAAATACCCACTTTGATCTAAATCGTTAAAGCCGTTTTTAAGTAAATAAAAAAAAACACGTGTAAATGGGACAACATTTATCAAGTAAAGTGCCCCTCCAATTAATCAATTTTGATGAAATTTCTACTGTCACATCGTGGGCATATAGATACACAAAATACCGAGTTTGGTCAAAATCGTTAAAGCTGTTTTTGAGTAAACAAAAAAAACACGTGATAATGAGACAATAGTTACAAAGTAAAGTTCCCCCTCCGTTTAACCAATTTTGATGAAATTTTGGCTATCGCATCACGGTCATATACATACATCAAATACCAAGTTCGATCAAAATCGTTACATCCGCTTTTGAGTAAATAAAAAAAAACACGTGAAAATGGGACAATATTTATTAAGTAGAGTGCCCCCTCCAATTAATCAATTTTGATGAAATTTTTACTGTCGCATCGCGGGCATATAGATACACCAAATACCGAGTTTAATCAAAATCGTTAGAGCCATTTTTGAGAAAATCGAAAAAACCCTAAAAAATTTGACAAAATTCTTCAAATAAAGTACCTTCTCTGTTTGACCAATTTTGATGAAATTTTTGCTGTCACATCGCGGGACTACATACACTAAATAACTAATTTCAGGTCTGTGCGGTTTATAGTTTTTGAGCTTGTCTGTTCACACACACACACGCACGCACGCACGCACGCACACACACACACACACACACACACACAGACCATTTCGCGGGACTCAGGGGACCCCAACACGTATTTCCGTTGAAAACCGGAAGTCGAAATCTTTCACGATTGCAAAACTTTCCTTACTATATATTTCATATATAGGTAAGTGAAAGTAAAAAGTGATAAAAAACAACAAAAAAAAGGAGATTCTTAGAAATCATCATAAACAACATTTAAATAAAATTAACAACTTAAAAAGATGAAAAAGTACAACAACGTTTTACATATATTTTTTTTTTTTGTTGCTTCTGGCTTTTTTTTTTTATAATATTTAAGTAAAGCATTTTAATTATATGGGGGAGACGAAAACAAATATTTATTGTTTCTATATATTAAGAGATATAATTTGTATTTTTTTTTTCTTGCATAGTAACCCAATGCATGAGGAGTTTATTTGAAACGTGCGTATTCCATGCGATTAGGCATATTACACGCTTTAATGTACATAACGAAGTAAGATGTATAATTTAAAATTTGAGATAGATTAAGAAGAAAATACAGGAAAAGAAAACAAAAATCGCAATACCTTCAGATTAGAATAAACATAATTTCGAAAGCTCTAATAAAACAGAAAGATATTCAATGGTTAAAAGTTAGGAAAAACTTTAATTAGCCTGGTTTTATAAAAAATGAATAATTATTTATTTAATGTAATTAAAATTATACCAATGCAGATGGTGGCACGAAATTTCGGCAGTCTTTAATAGATTTGAATATTCATCTGCCCTGTTTCGTTCCCGTCGTTCATCCTTAAGTAGAATAAAATACTAGAAGTATCAATTGAAAATCATTCAATGCCCTACGAATTGATTCATCTTCCGTTTATCCCATCTATATCAGGATGGATTAGTTGACCTAAACGTGTAAATTTTGAATTACTTTATTGGAAACTATTCCTTTGATGTAAGGCAGTAACACATACCTCACAAAAAATATAGTAGGTTCCAACTCAATATCATATTTTTTTAAGACAGAGCTACCAGAGTTTGATGGCCCGTCTTCCATGTCTAAATTGCAACAGCACTTTTATATCCTGCGAGAGCTTCATATGTTTCGTATATAAACTAACTTCATTGGAAATTCGCTATTCAAAAAATATGTATACATTATATCTTTAAGCTATACCATAATTTAATAGTGTATACATGTTACTAAAAACATCTGACATTGTTACTATTAAATTTTATTTTTTGTCTTACACTCAGTTTGAAATTTAAGCATTGTACAATATGAAAGAATTTATGAGAAAATAAACTTTGTGTCATCAATACATTAACATGCACATAAAATGAAAATATATACTAGGATGCAGAGCTCAATGAAGCACTTCACCTTATCGTGTTTGTTCAGTGAAGATTTTCTTTTCTTTTGATTATTTTTTTCTTTCCTACTCCTATATGGTTTATTTTTTCGGCCCAAGAGAGAAGGCGTTGATGCATGGTTAAATGACCTTGTCACTGGCACATAAACTCGTAACTGTCTGGTATCTGTCAGGTTGCCGGAAAATACGTATTGCAGAAGCATTAGACTACCTCGAATTGGTATCACAAAATTTATAATAAATCGTGACCTTTCCTGTACCGCTATAGTAGAATAGGATGGGGGAAACGTTTGGTTTAACAACACTTTCCGACTCAATTGGCAAATCTAGCGACGTTAAATCCTCCAAACGAGCGTAATAATTAATTGAAAATAGCTAATTAACGAAATGGCAGCAAAACTACTGATTATCGCTTGAATCTGAGCTCATCTTATCTCCATTGATGGTTGGAATTTGTCGATGGTGTTGCTCGTTCGCGATTCAAGGGGATTCATATTTAGGATGAAGCAGCGTGAAGAAAAAATGATGACGCAATTCCGTAGAGTGATGACTAAACTAAGGTGCAACGATCCGTGTCATATTTCGTAGTTATAGAGAAACCAGGGAGGAGAGGCCTAGGAAATCATTCTAGCGTTGCCTCTGACATGATTAAGGTGGAAATCTCTAATCCAAACGAGCAATTTTTTCTTGCCTCTTTTTTATAAAAGGACGTTGCAAATAATTTTAAAACTCTACAAATGGATCATGCTAACCATAAAATAAAAAAAAATTAAATAAGCGTTGATGGGCGAAGTTAAAAATAAAAATTGTCTTAAGCACAAAAAAAAAATGGATTTTTGAGTTTGAGTTTCGCTTTCATGATAACTAAATGAGGTTTTCAACAACTGCTTACAGAATTATAAAATCAGATGCTATGGAGTATTATGCTTACATTGCCGAATTCTTACGAGTAATAACTTTTATTTAACAATACAATTTTTAGAGTACTTTAGAGAGAAAATAGAACCAAAAATAAGAAAGGAATGTGTAAAAATATGTGACTTTAAGAAATGGCAATTAAGAATAGACGTCAATTTCTAATCTAAGTAAGTTGGTAAGTGAAAGTTGTGTGTTGCGCGCATCGTACCAGATTTTTTTTAAAGTTTCATTCACTCTTTCGTATAACATTATTAAGCAATCATATGCAAAGGGGGAAAACTCTGACGTTATTTTGCCTTTTCAAATTAATTTTGAGCCTGGGATATCATTCTCTCACACCCTCTGGCAAGTAAAGGGTCATAACTTCTAATCTATTTTAGGATCCCTTCATTAGTTGGCAAAAAGGACCGAAAAACCGTTTCCCTAACCGATACCAGGACCGACATTTCGAAACACTTAAAACTTCCCTCAAACAATTCTAAAAATAGTAAACAATGGGGACGTCAAAAAATGTCTTGATTGATTAACTTATAAAAAATATTTTATTTAATTATGTTTAATACCACAACAAAATAACTTTACTATTTTTTAAAATAAGATATAAAATGTATTTAAAAAAATATTTCTACTTTATCATCTAGTACCTATAATCAAGTAAAAAACAAAGTCTCATAGATTAATTGTTCACAAAGGGATGGATAAATAAAAATGAATGGATATATAGAAAAAGAAAATATTAGTATTTCATGATTAAAACCAAAGAGATAAAATAATTAAAATTTATAGCCTATAAAATCTAGTATATTTATAATAATTAATATATAATTTTATAATTAATATATAATTTATAATTAATAGTCCTATTTTATAATGTTTAGGCCGGAGAAGTTAACAGGGAGATGGGTTGGTTGCTTTGGACCTGCTAAACTGTAAAATTGCATTAGACTACCCTAACAGCTTTCGAGCCCTGTCAGCACCTATTTAACTTAACTTTTATAATTATGGTAAAACAGGCTAATTAAAGTAAATAATTAGTAAATTTGATCCGTTCTTATTGTAGTTTTACTACTGTATCATTCCAACTTCTCAAATAGTAAGTTGAATTCCTGACTCGACAGAATCAATTCCTACTCCTGTTCGTATCTCTCTAGTAGCAGTTTTAGTTACAACTAATAATACAGTTGTGGATATCAGCTTACATTCTGCTGGAAGCACACAGGGTATTGTAGACACCGAACTACATGCTCAACTCTAATCTCCACAGAAGTCGAGCGAAACTTGTTCCTCCTATCTTAGTTCAATCCCTCTCAGTCTGCCAAGTTCTGCTGGTTCTATGAAATCTGGGTAGGATGTTTGTGTTGGTTCATGAATGAAATGAACCAATATACCTCAAAATAAATACTAAAATAAAAAAAGTTCTTGTTCTTAATTTTTTACACATACCTATGCTTTTTATTAGGCGATCCTTTTGGATTCTTTTTCATCTTTTGGATAATTATTTGAACACTTGTCTTCTTCAGCTGACTAAAGGAATTTTTAATCATCAGGGTTTACGAATACATTTTAAGAAATGTAAGACCTCAACATTCTGAGCTGATATAATGACAAAATGATCATATTCTTTCACCACCAGAGCAATTGTATAAAAAAAAAAAATTCATCAATTTTAATTTTAATCTAAGTGACTTTCAATGTTATATCTGATTAACATAAGTAGCGTAAAGTGACGTTCATAATTAAAATTTTACTAATCAGGTTAACTTAAGCAAAGTTGTGCCCATTTAGGTAGAATTATTTACTTAGCAGTAGTTTTACAAAGGTTTTTTCCTTACAGAGTAATTTAATTTAAGTGTTTATCTAATTCAAATCCAATTTTATAAAATATGTAAATGATATAGGTATTTTAGATTACATTTTAGGCAGCCATCTTTGTTTCCGATTTTTGAATTTATAAGCTAATTTTCTGAAGACTAGTAAGTCAGAGACTAATAATTTAGACAAGATTGTTTTCTTTGCAGTCTGCTCTATCCTTTTTTTTCTCTTTATTTTTTTAATATTTTGAAGTCCAATACTTCGAAACAACTGCTTTAATATCCCAAAAGACCGTTTTTGAGGGTAAGTTTTGGGTATAAGTGGATCTTCATCAAAGCTGATTTTTAGTATGATAATAAACCTAACTAAGCAGCTTTCAATCATGATATTCGTTAGCTAATTTTTTATGAATTTTTAATCCTTAAATTTTTCAGTACTTTTCTTAATTTAGGCTTTAATATCTCTGGTGGGGGACCAAATAAAAATCTCATTTTTTTAACATGTTATGCTTACATACAACATAAAACTCCTGTAAACATTTCAACTTGAATAATATAGTACTTTGTTAGCTACGAATTTTTGAAAAGTAGGTAAAAAGTAGCTAACGATATGCCTGGAATAAACAACGCTTGTTGT
The DNA here is from genome assembly GCA_911387785.2 of Aelia acuminata. Lineage (NCBI taxonomy): Eukaryota > Metazoa > Arthropoda > Insecta > Hemiptera > Pentatomidae > Aelia > Aelia acuminata. Next base: position 64,340,773 of record OU426982.1, on the reverse strand, counting down.
AATGTTCAATATTATATAACTATATACAAACAAAAATAGCAAGTTTTTATTTTAATATGAGTAGCGAAGGCCATTCAACAAAGAATAATTACAAATATGCATAATAACAGAAAATTTCATTTCTTTAATTACATTAAAACTATTGTATGATAAATGCAGGCAATATTATTCAGTTGAGTAATGCTTTTTCATTGTTACCTGGCCTAATTTGCTACAATTCAGTGAGGTGGGAATTCAATTGGAAAAGAGGTTACAAAACCGCAGAATAAACTTAGAAGATTAGGAATTGTCTTGCGATAGTGAAAGCTAAATGAGGGTGGTGGTAGCCCGATGTTCCTTAATAAAATGCTTCAACCAATTTCCCTCAAAGCCCCCCCCCCCTCCCTGCCCTTTTCCTGAAAACAACCCAACGAAACTTCTTTTATTCATGCCTTTAATAATGTTTTTTCATTGCTTCATTTGAAATTCCACGCGGCATTCTTAAGAAACATCCCAATCTTCCGTGCTTTGCCTTGTGAGTAATTGATAAAAGCTAATAATAGGACTTAATTTCTTTTCGGAAAGACAACAGGGACTTGACGAATATATTCCAAATCGTACATTCCTCGGATTTCTAGTATTATTTAATTTTGGAATCATATTACAATTTTTATTTTACTTATTTAAATATTCAAGGGTAATTTCCTTCAGAGAACCAATAACAGTTCCAAAATGTTCCATACATAATCTTACAGTTAATTTAAAAAAAAAAAAACCTTTGGAACAGTGCTTTGCATTTTAAATAATAAAATGTTACAGCAGCAACTCAGCTCCATGGTTACTCCTTGAACCGTCATCAATCGAGCAGATATGTTCTATGAATGAATGAAACGTTGGAAGTTTTTTAATATATAACATACTAAATTTTACATGCACCCAAAACGGAAGGGGAAAAAAATTAATATAATAAATGTATAACTACTAAATAAAATTAAGATTGCCTCGGCGTTGATAACCAGATGGGTTTTACGCCGTTAAACATAAATAAAGAAACAAACATTTACATGCACCCAAAACTATAAGGTATAGAATAGCTGTCTGTAAAATGAATGCGATAAACTGCTTAACAAAGGAACAAAATATCATTATTGCCTGGTTTAATTGTAGCGGGAGAATTGGCTTTTATTCCGCAGATGAAAGAAACCATATAGCACTACTTGACTGCAATGAACTCTTTCCAGTCATTTCCTTTAGGCCTCATTTGATAATTCAACTCTCCAGTAGAATACAATTTACATTGTTTCAGGGAATGAGACAAAACAGTGGGACACTCTTTTAGCATGCTGTCTACCGTTTTGCCACTTCTTTAAAACTATAGACTGAAAAATTACGAATTCTTTTAAACATTCTTTATCAGTTATGCAAATACTGAAGCAATAAAGTTATCCATCATTATTCAACAATAATTCTTTTTCAATTTTCGAACCGGGAGTGGGACAGACTGAGGCATTGTGAATTTATTTATTTTTATTTTCATATTTTTATTCACAATTCTCACTCATCATCAGCAACAATCAGTGATTGAATTAAATTATAATTAGACATGATGGAGGAAAGGGCCCAAACAACACTTGACACTGATTCAGGAGAGGAGGTCTCTTATCCAGCTTCTTTTCAGCCGCATTCTAACAGGCATGTCAGCCGTTGGCCATGTAGTTAATAGTCTGTTATTATGCAATTTAACAAAAAAGCGTGAATAAAGAGTTCGTACGTGTTGATCGATAGTTGGTTATTGTAAGTCTGTGAAGTAGCAAAACAGAAGTTTCTTACTTATGTATTAAACATGCGAGCATCCATTATTAATCTTAAATTTTTTTAATTATTGTGTGTGTCTTTTTAGCTGAGCTGAAAGGTCTCCAGGAGAATGGCGGGTCTCATGAAAAATTGATCAAAGAAAATTTTTAAATTTGGCGCTCTTCATTAATAAATTTTCCCCAAAATTTCTAATAAATTTTAGAGAGGGCGCAGGAAAGGTGAAGTATGTCTGGTTTGCCAGAGGAAGAGTGCGCTGCCGGCGAGATGATGGTCAACCTGCGGTCATTGTCAACAAAGCAGAGGACTTAGAGGTCTTTCAATGAGATATTCTTTATTGTTGCCTCCCTAATGTATTTTTCGTTTTTTCTTTTATATCTTTATCCATTTGTTTTTTATTTCTTATATATATTTATGTATTTATTTAATATCTCATTTCTCATTCTCACTTTTACGTTCTTTTAAATATTTATTGGCACTGGCTAGTTTTATCACAATTTTCATGGTGCCTTTAGAAATCCATATTTCACCAGACAGTTTAATCTGTTTAGGTCAAAAAGATTTAATCAATAGTCTTAAAATTCGGTATAAAATTCAATTGTTCCCTTTTACTTGAACCATTTCCCTATACCTAACCACAGTTCTTACCCAAATATGCATTTATCTTTTTCTACGTATGACTAATATCCTCCTCACATGTCACGTTAACTCCCAATCCCTTCCAGCTCATATAGACGAATTCAGAGACTATTTCCAACAGAACTTTTACCACATCATAGCTGTTTCTAAAACTTGGCTTAAACCGAATATATCCTCATCCTTTGTAGCAGTTCCTCATTATACCTTCATCCGTAACGATCGAACCGATCGAAATGGAGGGGGTGTTGGTCTCTTCGTGCCTGAGACCTTAACGGTCAAAATCCTCGCTAAATCCTATTCCCAAGATACACCTCACATTGAATTTCTGTTCACAGAAATATCCTCTGCCACCTTTTCCCTTCTTTACATCGTTGTATACCGACCTCCTCAAGCCAAATTCGATTCAACCTTTGAATCATCTCTCCTCCATTATGTTCCTCTGTTTAATAATATAATCATTGCTGGTGATTTTAACGTGAATCTTCTTTTGTATTCCCCAGAAAAAGCATATCTCATAGACCTGGTAGGCTCCCTTGACCTATTCATTGTACCTTTCGAACCAACCCATCATACGCAGTTTTCACATACGCAGATTGATTTTATTTTCGTTGACTCCCGTCGAAATTTATTATCATTCTCGCAAAGCCCCATCTTTTCTTGCCATGCCACGATTTAATCCAAATCTCCTAAGACGTTCCCACCCCCACTTCCGTTCCTAAACAGGTATCCTGGAGGAATATGGATTCTCTCACATCAGAAAAAATCAATCCTTATTTAAAACCACTATCCCTATCCATAGAAACAATCTATTCCTCTCATTCTATCGACGAGATGGTTGATTGTCTTTCATCCAACCTCCTAACACTCCTAAACCAACTTGCACCTCTCAAAACTGGCACCTTTAGACGCACCCCGGCTCCTTGGATTAATTAAGAAATTAGGGAACTTATGAAGAAAAGAGATGCTGCTAGAAGGCGTTTCAGGCGCACACGAATTCCGGATGATTTTTTGAAATTTAAAAGAATCCGCAACCTCACGCAATCTACGTTACGTCGAGCCAAGGCGCAGTATTTCCATAATGTTCTTTCCCAATCACCTGATCCCAAGTCTAAGTGGAAAATTCTTAGAAAATTAGCCATCGCCAACTCCACGCCCATTACGCATTATCCAATATCTCCCAATGATTTGAACACTTATTTTGTTGAATCCCTCCCGAGCCTCCCTCATTCCAACTTCCAACCTCCAGAAGCTCCGTTTAACGATGAAAATTTTTTACTTTCAACACATCACTCCGGATGATTTAATTGCTTCCATAATGAAATCCCGAACCAGTGACTACGGTCATGACCAAATTCCAGTAAAACTGATAAAACTCTGTCTCCCGGTCATACTTCCAGCACTCCTACATATATATAACTTTTCTCTACAGAACTCCATTTTTCCCTCATCCCTCAACAGCTGCTGATTTCAGGCCAATTGCAATCCTATCAAACCTATCAAAACCATTAGAAAGACTGGTCCATACTCAACTCACCACCTTCCTTGATCAAAAAGGCTTAATTAATCCTCTCCAATCCGGTTTCCGCTCTGGTTATTCGACTCAATCAGCCCTGATAAAAATAAGTCAAGACCTTTACTCCTCAATAGATCAACAGAAAATAACTATACTTGTCCTTTTTGATTTTTCAAAAGCTTTTGATTCTGTTGATCACACAGTTCTACTCACCAAATTATATAACTTAAATATATCCAATAGTTCTCTGGGCTGGTTTCAATCCTTTCTTTCCTTCCGCTCTCAATCAGTTACTATCCCTAACAAACCACCGTCATCATCCCTGTTTCTCTCCAGAGGTGTACCTCAGGGTTCATCCCTTTCTCCTACCCTATTATCCATCTATATAAATGATCTCACAAACGTTATCCATTACTCCCAATATCACCTATATGCAGATGATCTACAAATCTATATATCCTTCCATCCTTCGGACTTGCTAGAGGCGTCACGCAAACTTCAGGAGGACATTGATAGAATTAACCTCTGGGCAATAGAAAACAAACTATCCCGGAACCCAGTGAAAACCAAGGTAATGCTCATCGGCACAAAACCCTACATCAATTCCCTTCCCTACTATCCATTACTGTTTATCAATAACACTCCTAACCAGTTTAAAGAATCCATAAAGAACCTCGGTATAACCTTCGATCAACACCTCACCTGGAATCATCACATTTCCCAAATTACCCGCAAATCCATCACAATCCTCAAGCAGCCACATAGGTTCAGAGACTCATTTCCTCAAAGTACCCGTCGTCTTTTAGTATCCTCCCTTATCCTTCCTCACTTCGATTACGGATGCCTGGTGTATGGTGGTCTGTCTGGTTAGCTTGAGATAAGACTTAAAAGATTGATGAACCGTTTTATGAGATTTATCCTTGGTCTCCCGAGACACTCTCACATCTCCGAATATTATTCCCAGCAAAGTTTCCTTTTTCTGTACCTGCTCGGCTCCTTCCTCTTCCAAATCCTAAGAGCAAAGAAACCCACATACGTTCTTGACCTACTTACCCCACGTTCATCCATCCATCAGATAAATACTAGATCTCAACCTATAGACTTGTATATCCCCACTCATAGAACCGCCTATTTCGAAAAAACCTTCGTTATTCGAGCCACCCAGTTTTGGAATTCCTTACCCGGGTCCATTCGTCAAGCTTCCTCCCAACCATCGTTCAAACACCTCCTGTTTCTCGGCCTTCTCTGAATTTCTTGGCCATGGACATATATCTGTAAGGTTTTTCTTTCCCTTTGACGATTTAAAGCGATTTCCGAAGAAGAAGCTGCCGCGACTGTCTCTGATGAGTGAACTGAAATTTGTGCCATATTGTCACACGACTTTAATAGGCAACACTTAGAAACAGGTTTCATGCCACATATTGTTTAGTGTTGTCTCAGTGGAATTCCGCCTTAAGAAAGAGAACTAGAGGTGGATCCATAATGCTTGGTGTTGGATTGTAATGCCAAAAAATTTGTGGTGTTAAAGGAATAAATTATGAAGGGTTTATATATGTGATTACAAGTATACTAATCCTTAAAGATTTTACAGACCATCATCCGGAAGGTAGTAACCTGATCGATGGAAATAATGATTCCAGAATGTTGAATTTGTGAATTAGGAAATAAAAATATAAAATTGTCGAACATTAATTATAATCAGAGCTAGGCGTGAAGAATAAGCTTAAGTCCATTTGTAGTAGAATGCGGAAGACAGGCATAATTCTCAAAAACACTAAGCTGGTACTTGCAGTATTTTGATTGAAAAAAGAATATTTAAATATAATATTTCCTGTTACATCTCCTTTTATCGAACTATTTAAATTAATATTAGAACGTTCTATAATATTGTGCAATATCCTTACAATATTCTTCCTTCAAGGCACGTGGCTCCAAAAAAAGAACATGAATTTCGTTCTGAAAAAATAATGGGAATTTAAAAAATAAGTATCGCTTTGTCTCCAATATTTAGTTTATACGATTATTTTTACTCATTTTTATAGCTAAATTTTATTCTTTGAATTTTTCTGTATTATAAACTTTTTTTTTTTTTTCAAATTTAGTGAATCATTTAAAAAACATTAATGTTTAAAGTTAACCATCACTTACTTTTAAATGTTCGGAAGCTTTTCGTAACTTTTGATATTTTCTATTTAATGAATAAAGTACTTCCAATAATAAGTTTTATATTATTTTTTTATTTACATATTCTCTACATTTCGGGGCACCTGCCCCATCATCAGGAGTAACTTAAATATTGTTTCATGCTTCTTGCATTTCGTCAAACATATAATATTTATATGCAATAAACATACATGCAAAATGACACTAATTTAACTGTAATAAATTATATTTTAACAGGTTCACTTATTTCTCTGTCACAAAACTAACATTAGTAGAAATAAGTAAAGTACACTAAACGTATTTAATATTATTTCTGGAATGGTGTATTAAAAAATCGTTGTTTTTACTAAAATTAAATTGTCAACAATTTTTAATTCATACCCATTTATTACTTTTTTTAGAACATTCTCCTTTGATAATTAAACGATCGCTGCTCAGTTTCTGATTTCATTTAATTTTCCTCTTCTCGAGAGTCGTCTTAAAATTGAATTAATATCCGAACGTGCTTAGCGAAAGCAAGGAAGTGTAATGAATTTAAAATAATAATTCTCATACTTGACCTTTCTTGGAAGCGTCTTCTTTCATCCACGTGTTTTGAAATGAAATTTGAAATGATAAAGCTTTCCAAATGATTAATTTTTAGAATCACATTTAAAAGAAAAACAAAAAAGTTTAGATAAAGGTGCTGCTAAGGTCTGGCCAGATTAATTCTTAACCGTCAGGTATTTAATTTATTTTATAGAAGTATAGTTTCCCTAGGAATGTTTCGGAGATAAAAATTTTATTTTTTGGTTTTAAAAAACTAAATATTATTTGAAATAAAGAAATTTTGGCTACCTTGAAGTACTGTATAATTATAAGTACAGTACGCTGGCTTCAATCGTTTCTCAAGAGCTAAATATAGATATCTATCTAGAGTTGTAGAGAATGATGTGGAGAATGCACGACACTGTTTCCGCAGTGCTTTAGTCAAATATAGGCAGTTAGATATTGTAGGCATAGCTCCCCAGAACTGACTGATTCAACTCCTGATCCGGTAGCTTGCGGTAAACCGTTACTATCCCAGTAATTGATATTTGAGAATCAAACCAAGGCGTTATTGAGTTCCGCCTCTGAATGCTGGAGTTTCTACTGTTCATCAACCGCATTTAATATACTACTGATGAGTTTGCCTTCCCGCTGAATCCGGAGGATATTGGCTGTGACTTACGGGAAATCAGATGCTAGTGTGGCTCAGTCTGTGGGAGCGCTGGATATTGTAGTGTCTTGGAAGCTAAGGAATTCCTATTATTGCTCTTGACTTAATTCGAGATAAAATATTGCATTCCTCATTTATTGCACCAGTATTCGAATTTAGTATAACCACGATTTCGTCTTTTTGATGCGTTCTTACCAAAGCCACAAATATGTATTGGTTCTATTTCCTCCAATATATTCATAAAAATATCCTTGAAGAATATTAATGGAAATAAAAAAAAATATGCATAAGATATTCCCGGGTACGGAGTATGCAGATATTTCATAACAAACAATTATTACTTACAATAATTACTAACATAATTATTTTATTATTTAACGTAATATTATAACAAATAAATAATAGTAATAGATTATACCCTAATAAGATATTTTTTAAAATTAGAAATTATTATTTGATATGATGTAAAAATGTTAGTAATCTTAAGTCTAAAAAAATCTTCCGAAGAAGAGGTCTATCTATCTATCCATTGACGCTACAGCCCATGAAGGACTTTGGCCTCCGAAAGAATCCTCATCCAACTTCGTCTGTCTGCCGCCTCCGCTCTCCATCTCCTCACTCCCATTTGCCGCGAGTCTGCCTCCACGTCCTCCAGCCACCTCAGACGGGGTCTTCCTCTTAACCGCTTTCCTCCTGGTCTCTCGTATAATACTCTTCTTGGTATGCGGTTGCCGGACATTCTCTCTACATGGCCAAGCCATCTTATTCTTGCCGTCTTGATGAGCAAAACTATATCGGGTTCACCAAAAAGGTCCATTAACTCCTTATTTTTCCTTGGTGGCCACTGCCCCTACTCACATACCGGTCCAAATATCATTCGGAGAGCCTTTCTTTCCCAAATCCTAATGACTTGTTCGTTTTCTTTGGTCAATAAACACGCCTCGCTGCCATATGTCACAGTTGGCCTAACGATTGTACTGTATATGTTCATCTTAGCCTTCCGTGAGATATTTCGGGAACGGAGCAATCTTTGGAGTGCATACAAACACCTACTACCTGAAGCCTCACCAATCTCGCCTTTATTTCTTCTTTTATGTCATTTTTATTTGTGACCACAGATCCTAGGTATTTAAATTTGTCGACCTCTTCAAAGCTTTGTCCACATATTTCTACCTTTTGCCCCTCACGGTGATCTGCCTTTCGCGAAGATCTCATATATTTGGTCTTTTGTTCATTAACCTGTAGACCGAGTTTCTTGGAAGATTCCTGAAGTTCCTCATAAAAAGTTCCTGAAGTTCCTATCAGCACCTTTTTAACTTAACTTTTATAATTATGGTATAATATAATTGCTGTATATAATTTAAAGATTGAGTCAAAGACTTTGCATTGCTATGAATTACGTAAACCAAAGGAGGATTCATAAATCGTATGAATAAACTTAATAATGTTTAAGAACACTTTTATTATTAATATTTTATTTTTATATATATATATTTTTTCTAATTTACATTCATTAAAGAATCAAGTGGATGAATGTTAAAAAGTATCAATTATTTTTTGGGGGAGAAAGGATGGCAGGTTAATGCTTAATATTAATATTGTCGTCCTTCTTCAGATCTAAAACTTTATAAATAGTAGTTTGCTGTATTTGATTTAGATTCCTCAGTTTAATTCTATTTCTATATACATTTTTTTTCTTTCTTCAATATGATTGAGGACATTCATTACTATTGCTTAAATTCATAGATATCAGTGTCTGATAACAATTATTACAAGAATAATAAATAATGATAATAATTTTAAGAAAAGATAATCATTCGAAAAATACATATGGCCATGTTAATGGTTTATTTTTCTTAAATATTTTAAAAACATAACTACCAAAAAAGTATATAAGATTTACATGATGCATAACCAAAAAAAAATTAGAATTAAATTCAAACCAATGTATTAAAGGATTTTTTTGGGGGCTTTTATTTTTTATTCGCACCTGTCTGCATAAAGCTGACAACCAGCGAATGTGGTGGCCGGATGAGAAAACAATGACATGTCAGGCATGGGAAAGAAAAGTGCTCAGCAGCACCCCCTTCCTGGCTTGATTCAATTACTAGAGCTGTTTAAGTAAGGAGATCTCTCATCCAACGCCTTTTTAATCTCCTCCTCGTATTTATTGGGATATCAGCTGTTGCCATGTCCATTATTAGGCGATAGTTATGTCCATGTAGGTTAGTGTGAAAACGATTGTAGAGTGTCGCTGTGTACTGGTCAACTGTTGGCTGGTGGAGGTCCGTATGTAGGGTGTGGTTGGTCACGTACCAGGGTGCGTTTGTTATGAGTGGTATAAGTTTTGATTGAAATCTTTGAATTTTATTTAAATGTGTCTTTTTAGCTGTTCCAAATATCTGTGATGAGTATGTCCATATTGGTTTAAGTAAGTATGTATATGTCTTTAATATCTGTTTTAGTTTCAGTTTTGAAGTTTTTGAGAAGAGTGGATAAAGTAGTTTCAGTCTCTTTTTAAGCGTCGTATGTTTCATTTTAACATGAGGACCCCATGTCATCCTTCTGTCGAAAGTAAGTCCCAGATAGTGTACTTGGTCTGTCTGCGGTATGAGGTTGTTGTCAATATAAACGGGTGGGCAGGTATGTTTTCTTAGGGTAAATTTGATGTGTTTTGATTTATCATGATTCAGTCTCATTTTCCATTTTTTGAACCAGTCATGCAATTGGTTAAGGTGATGTTGTAAAGTTAATGAAGCTTGTGTTGCCTCCTGATGTTTAGTGGTAATTGCTGTATCGTCAGCGTAAGTTGCCGTCAATGTCTCGTTGTTAGTAGATTTGTCGCGCGTGTATATGATGTAGAGTAAAGGTGCTAGTATTGAGCCTTGGGGTACTCCCGCCAAGATTGGATAAATTGAAGACATACCTGAACCCTTTCGAACGGAGAAAAATCTATCGAAGAGAAAAGATTGATTTAAAGTGATTAAATTTGGTATTCATTTGATATAAATAAAAAAATCTGGTGCGTGCGCGCAACACACAACTTTCACTTACCGACTTACTTAGATTAGAAATTAATGCGTTTTGTTAATTGCCACTTCTCAAATGAGCAGAACGGTTTTAATTATAAACAATGGTCTGTCATTAAAGGCGTACTCCGCATGCGTGCATGCTCAACGAGGTTTATGAGTTGACTGAATATTTTTCTTTTTTTCTCCTCTTTATATTTTCTTTATTTTTATCATATCTCATATTTAGCCGTTTCTTATTTTTAGGCATTACGAGAGACAGATAATTTCTCCAAGACAGTTAATATAAACAAAAACGAAGGTACTTTATAGGAAACAAACAAACAAAAAAGCCCCCCCCCCCCAAAAAAAGACCCTTCAGTACATTTTAATAATGATAAAGCTTACCTGATATTAAAGAACACCTTATTTTCATTAAAAATGACGAATTTGATAAAAATCGCTAAAGCCGTCTTTGAGATCATAGAAAAAAAGGTAAAAATTGGAAAAAAAAATATGAAATAAAGTGCCCGCTCCGTTTGACCAATTTTGATGAAATGTTGGCTATCACATCTTTAGCATATACATACATCAAATGCCCAGTTTCATCAAAATCGTTATTAAGTTATAAAGTTATTAAATAAAGTACCCCCTCCCTTTGAGCAACATTGATGAAATTTTTGCTGTCACATCGCGGGCATAAACATACACTAAATACCCAATTTCAGGTTCGCACGGTTTATAGTTTTTGAGCTAATCTGTTCACACACACAAACACACACACACACACACACACACACACACACACACACACACACACACGCACACAGACCATTTCGCGGGACTTGGTTAATTGGACTCAGCGGACCCCAAAATGTGTATTTCCGTTGAAAACCGGAAGTCAAAATTTTTCACGATCGCAATACTTCCACTTACTATATATTTCATATATAGGTAAGTGAAAGTAAAAACAAATAAGATTCTTTAGAAGGTGTAGAAGAATTAAACGACAAAACAGGACAATGATTAATTAATCATTAACGTGGACTTATAAAACTTAACTTCAACCATTAATTTTACACAAAATTCCCAAGATGTTTTAAAAAGATAATTTTAACAAATTTTGCAAAATTATGAAACCACGTCACATTAGGCTCAATCATTTTTCTCTTATGAAGCCACATATATATGATTGTTTAATTGGATTTCCCAGGTCACGTCCTTGAATGGAAGGATGGAAAATAAAGAGTAAAAAAGAGACTGATATTTGCATCAAAACAAAATAGATTAAGACAATATTAATTAAGATAAAATACAACGATATAAAAATATAACAATATAAAAATTATTGCTACTAACACAGCTATGTACATACCTATTTTCCTAGTCAAATATGGCATATAAATGAGATTGAAGAGAAAATTACCTAAAAGAAAAAAAGAAAAATTTCATTGCTTATTTAATAATTTTTTTTAATACTTATAATATAAAAATAAAATGAAAATAGTGTTTATATATAATTTTATAGAGTAACGATATATTTATATAGTTTTTAAAGCAATGATTCATATCACAAAATTAATGAAGAACAATCAAATTCAAGTTTTATGTATTGTTTTGATTTAAACTTTAAAAATTATATATTGTTAATTATTAATTTTCTTTAGTGATTATGTTTACTGATGTATTCACCCCTTTTATTAATTATTCCTTTATTAAAAGTTCTATATTACAATCCCGGTACAGTGAATTTAATAATATAACGTGAACATAATAGTAAGTAAAAGATGTAATTGGTCCTTCCAGATAGACTTAATAAACAGTTTAGGAATATTCATTCTCATGTTCTAAGAAAAATATTGAAAAAAATTGTTGAAAGCAATAGTGATCAATAAATGTGATATGAAAACATGAATGTTATTACACTTATATATATATTACAAAATATAATTGTTTAAATAGGTGTAATATATAACATTACATACAAGATACACTATTTTTATTTTAATTTATTTCATCTTTGCATCTTCCCTAGAGTGTGATTTGCATTATATATAAAAAAGGTATTCAAATAAAGATTCTCATTAATTCTCAGGACTTCAATTAATGATGAATGTCTCAATTAATAATGAATAAATATTAAAAAAAATTGTTCTAAGATAAAACATAAATAATTTGGTTTTATAACAAAACAAATAAATTATTTAAATAATATTATAGTTCTTTGAATAAGAGTATACATATTTTTAAATGTCACAATAGTAAATATACCAATAGTATATTGTAGGTGTATAAACGGATAAGGAGGTCTTCATGAAAACACGCAGGTAAATCACGAGAGATAAGTAAGAGACCAAATGTTTCTAAGATGAGTTTACTTCATGTTATTTTTCTTTTTGACCGTAAAATATTGAAATAATAAATACTTTATACTTTACCATTAAGATGATATGCATCACACATATTATATAAAGCTCACAGAACCAATCTACCGAGGCGAAGATAATGGTAATTTATATGAACCGTATGGGTTAAAAGGTATCCAAGTTATATACGCGAGCTGAACCACGTTTGTTAGGAGATAAAAAAAAAAATAGCAATTTTCCACTTCTGATTGCTGAATCGCATGCATCCTGTTTTCCTTCACAACTTGGAATCATTTTTCCCTTTATTATACATAAAACACGTGCTGACCCAAGAGTCATTTATACAGATCTTTTATATATATATTTTTGTTTTTTGTTCAATTTATCTTAACATTTCTATTGTACCTTTGATGTTTATAAACATTTTCTTAGAGAAAATAAAAGGTTTTAGAAATTAATATACGCTAAAGATAGTTTTCAAGACTATTTATGAAAACAATAAATTTGATAATGAATATAAAGTTAATCGTAAAAAAAATATCTAACATGGCTTGTCCATTTGTTTTTATTTTTTTTAAATAACCAAATTGTATTTAGCTCCAATAATAATTAAACTTTAAATTATATAGACAAAATGTATTATCAATTTCACAAGATACACTTTAGTGTTTATTATTAATAAATTTATTATTAATTCGTACTGATCTCTAATGGCTGTACCATCACTGACAAAGCACGAATATAAGAATATAAAGCACTGTGTGGTTTATTGTTTATTGGTATTATTATACCAACTGTATAGGATCTCTTGGGAACTTTGATTAAATTAATTTGAGCGAATGTAGCGAGCGGAAGTCGAATGCTGTGATTAAATAAGTGAAAAAGAAACAATATGAGCGTAGGGATGTAAGGTTAAGAAATCCGTTAAGGTTTCGATATTCAAATTTGGTTCATCATATTTCGAGATTAAATTCATTAGCAGGATAAACCGAAGAAATGATTTAAATTCGCTATTGGAGCAATGTTGGACAAATGAACTTAAGAGCATTAGAGTTCAAACATGAAAGATCCGTCGCGAATGATAAAGCAAATTATGACAGGTTTAGACTCGGCAGGGCAGATAACAAACGCCCCTATTCGGTAGCCCGCTTTCAATTATACTGTCACAGATTCAATAATTCACCACCGAAAAGTAGTTTCAATAAAAAATGTCCATGATACAAAATAATTTATTGGTAACTGAAATATGAATGAGTTCCTGGATACACAGTTGTAAGTTGGTATGGTTTAAGCAGGGTTTGAAATCTATACTTAAAGAAAGAAAATGAAAATCAGATCAAATTTTTCATCCAGCAATTTTAAAAAAAACTATATGATTTTTATTTATGATGAAAAGTGAAAGCCAAAATCGTATGTTGGTCCTTATTTCTAAACAAAATTATTGCTACTGAAATTATTAATATTTTTTAGTAATACTTACTTACTTACTTACTGGCTGACGGGCACTACAGCTCTTGAAGAACCTTGGCCTCCTCCACAATTTTCAGCCCCCCCTGACGATCATTTGCCTTTATCCGCCATCTTCTCACTCTCTTTTTTCTCAGATCCTCCTCAACATTTTGCAGCCACGTCAATCTTGGCCTCCCTCTTGGTCTTTGGCCACCAGGTTTGCCGTATAACATCCTCTTGGGGACTCTATACTCGGGCATCCTATCCACATGGCCAAGCCACCTTAACCTTGCCTTCTTGACGTACGTTTCTATGTCAACTTCCTGGAAGAGTGCTCTTAATTCTGTGTTTGGGCGGATTTTCCAAGTTCCTTGACGAAACACCGGGCCAAAATTCTTTCTTTTCCCTCCCATACCAGAAGAATTCTTTCCATGACCTTGGTGAGAGTCCGTGTTTCACAGGAGTATGTCACAATTGGTCGGATTACTGTCTTATATACTATTATTTTGCCTTTCTAGACAGGTTCCGAAATTTTAGCAGCTTTTGTAACGAGAACATACATCTGCTTCCCGCTGCCATTCTTGTTTTAATTTCAGCCATCATCTCATTAGTGTTGGTAACAGTGACACCCAGGTATTTGAAAGATTCCACCGTCTAAAATTCATGGGTCGAAAAGCGGATAGACTGTTCTACCCGTCTTTTTTGCCTTGAAGTCATCATATACTTCATTTATCTAAAGGCCCATTCTTGACGCAGTTTCCTCCAACCCCTGCAGGGCTCCTGACAAGGCAGCTTCTGTTCGGGCTGAAATCACTATATCATCTGCATACGCAATGTGCCAGTTATATATTGTGCCACCGGGGTTAGTCTTAATGGCTCTTATAGCTAACTCGAGGCCAAGATTAAAGAGTGTTGGGGAGAGAGGGTCACCCTGTCTTAAACAACTTCCCACTGAAAACTCATCCGATATGGTATTATGGATTTTCACTAATGACTTAGTGTCGTGCAGTCATTTGTGTGAGGCTAACTAGTTTCTTAAGTATGCCTAATTTCTTCATCGCTATCAACAATTCTTTTCTATCATACGCCTGCTTAAAATCTATGAATAAGTGATGCAGGTCTACATTGTATTCGTATGATTTTTCTAGCATCTGACGCAGCGAGAAGATTTGATCCACAGAAGACCTTCCAGGGCGAAAGCCACACTGATATTCACCGACTACTTTGTCCATCCAGATCATAATTCTTTTATTTATAACGATGTACAGAATCTTATATATTGTCGGGAGCAAGGCAATACCTCTGTAGTTATCGCAGTCCTGCCTATCACCTTTTTTGAAGATTGGGCATAAAACCGCCCTACTCCATTCTCTTGGCATTTTTTCTCCCATCCATATCTCCTATATCAATTAATAAATGCAATCTGTAGTGGTTTCACCTCCGTGTTTTAACATCTCTACACTTATCTCATCGATTCCCGGGGCTTTATTGTTATGCAGATTGCCAATTATTTCAGCTATTTCTACTTTGTCCGGTGGTATTTCATTCTCGTCTATTTCAACAGTTCAATGGCATCGCCTGAGTATATTAAGCTCGACTGAACCGCTTGTGATATCCTTATGGCATTCAGAAGATCATTGAAGTGCTGTTTCCATCTTTCTAGTATATCCTTAGTGCTACCCAAGATATTTTCTTTTTTTAGTAATACTTTTTTAAAGTAAAAGTAGTAATACTTTTTTAAATAATAAATATATATATTTATTATTATTATTTCAATGATTAACGAATAGAGTCTACAATAAAAGGTTAAGAATATTGTTATAATCCCTTAGAATAGAAAATATTTATTTCAAAAATTCATCATTCACATTTAGACTTACAAATAAGTAAAATAATAAAAATTGCCTTTGTGAAGTAGATGGGTATTTCAAAACCAGACATTTTTTCAAATGAAGACATTCTTCGGTAACAGTTTTAAAACAGCAAGCCCTGATATGTTAAACAATATAAGTTTTACGGAATAGAAAAATTAATGAGTTTAGATACTAAGTTGATTTGATTTGTTTGTTTAACGTCACTTTATGCCACTTAAAATACTTAGATACTAAGTACACCTACCACCAGAATGTATTTTCTAAAAGACGATTTTTACTCTCCGATCGATTTTCCCCATTTTGATGATTAATTTTGTTTATATTTGTCCAACACCGTATCATTCAGTCAGTCATCATTATTTTAAAATAAATTAATAAACCAATCAATGATCTATTTATATTTTTGTGTATAAATAAAGCTTAATTAATAATAATAATAATAATTATGATATGATTTTTTGAAAAACAATTATCGATTACAAATCCACTTTTTCTTTGTAAGTAAGCTGTACGCTTGAATATCTATTCAATTATTACACTGCTATGATTATAAAGTTCTTTAAGTTGTTCGAAAATTCGAATACTAATATTGTTTAAATTTTATATTCTACTAACTACTATTATTTAAATATTATAATCTGATAGTAAGGGTGGATTACCTTAAACTAATTCGGGGGTCTACAAACCTTTTGCCTCACACTCGCATGTTACCTTTTGCTTAACATCACTTTATTTTTCAAATTTATTTATGAGATTATTTCCTTGCATCAGGAAGTACTGCGATTTAAAAAGCAAAAGTTTTATGTTTAGGGTTGAGTTGCTATGTAATTGCATTATCCCTTTAAAAATACAAAACAATATAAATATAATAATATTGATGGAAGGATCATGACCCCTGTGTCATCCCTCAGTGAATCCGCCCCTGCTTAAAGTAGGCATAATGAGGTAGTATATTTCTACAAATGCATCCTATACGTTATAAGACTATATATTTGAAATACAAAAATATGGATATCCTTATTGGATAATAGGACTTTATATTATATACCCCGAAAGTGCTCCTCACACTATTCGGAATGAACAGATCTACGGTTCTGTGCAAACGTACCCCGACTACCATGGTTGCACCTTTGTAGTCCCTTTTCCGGTCAGACGAAACCAAGGTTTTGAAGGTAGTAGTGGAGTGGAGGGCCTTTTAGGTCATACGCTTCGGTGGCGTCGGTCCCACACAACTAGAGAAAGCTAATGGGCCCCAACTTGCACAATGAACTTAACTTAGCAACAACAAAAACTTCACCATTCTACCAGCTCTATCGAAAATTTCCTCTCATCTCACATCTTTTGAGCAACTATTTTGTGAAGTGAGCAAGTAACAAAGAGGATCAATATCGATAATTAATACAATGTATTATATAGATATTTATTGTTGCATTAGGGACATAGAATCCAAATCAAATAAGTAGAAAACTGCAAAGTATGAATATTTTTCAAAAATAATTTGGATATTTTGTTTTCGGGATATGAAGTATAAAAATTTTTTTTAGAAGAGGTGTATCTATGTATTGCGTTTATTGCGGTAACTGGGTTTTGAGAAACTTAAGGAACATTATTCTTAACAATTCATATGTTGTAATAATAATGTAATAACGAGGTCTACGGTTTTCCTACCCTCTATAAATATACAATGTTTTTTCAAAGTTCAAAGTTCAAAAAATTCGAACCACTTGCAAAATAAATTTACAAGGTTTAGCCGTAAGTTAGTATTTCCCGAAAAAGAGTGGTAATTGCAGATAATTTAAAAAAGTAAATATCGAGGATTTTCATCTTTGATAATAATTGTATTCATAAAATATAGTCCCGAAGGCTAATTGAATATTGAAATACAGAAATCCCACATGTTAAACATTTACATATAGACTCAGGGGTTGTGGGGTTTCTGCAATCCACGATCCAATTTATAACTTGTCCCTGAGTGTGACTGTATTATTTTTTACTTTATGACTATATACAGTGAAAAATTAGTTTTATCTAACTAGTGATAAGTCCTACACCCCGAGAAGTAATTATAAGTCGTCCTCTATTATTAATAGTGTCCGACCGAAACCAAAATTTTAGCCGAAACCGATACCGAAACCGAATTTCTGCCACAGACCTGGTTTCGGGCCGAAACCGAAACTCAGTTAGGCGTTTATATAATATATGTAAGTGTGTAATATGTATAGTTTAGCAATAAAAGCTTATAAAACAATAGTAATTTAACTCAATTGTTCATTTAATAAGTGGGCTTTGGATAGAATAGTGGTAAGACAGGTGTACTAGTTAGGTTATAGGGTCGAATCCCGGTCCTTACTTCCTAATATGGCTCGTCCCCACGGGATGTTAGACCATACCTTCTTAACTAGTACAGCCCTAAAAGGTGAAATAATCTTGAAATAACAGGCTCATAACAATAATAATTCCTAACACCAATATAAAATTCATATTAACAAATAATAAATAATGTAGTAAATCTCTGCCACAACAAAGCCAATGGATTACAAAATGACTGCCTATTGAAAATGTAAAGCTGGAGTTAAGGAGCTATTTAGTCTAATGAGTCAGTTTTGTCTCAAATATTAGTGGATATAATCTAGTTTGAAAATGTATAGAATAGTTTTTGTTGTTGAAAAATGTGCTTTTTCATGATTAAAATGGATAGAAGTTTTTGGGATGTTATTGGTGATCCGGTGAGGGAAGGGGGCTGCCAAGGTCGAAAAATTAATTTTTCCATCTCATTCCAAGTCTCATTCCATAAGAACAAAGAAGAAAACTGGTGGTAGTAGACCATTTCATGCAACTCGAGCCCCTATTTAGAACAAGGTTACTGACTAAAATATTTTTTTATCTAAGTACTATATATTTTATACTATAAGTATAAAATATATAAGTATTTTAACAATATAATAAGTATATTAGTATTTTATCTTTTGATTTGAATTTGTGGACATAAGTTCAAGTATTTAGAATATGACTGTTAATAATATAATAATAATAATGGACTGATAATAATTATAATGGATTAACACTTATTTAGTGTTAATCTTATTTTTTTAGGAATCAAATTTCATTATAAATAAGGAGATAATTAAAAGCAATAAAATGTTCTTAGCGCACAAGGTAAAGGATGTATACTATTCTTTACATTCAACAGAAAATATTCTGTTTGAAAAGAATGCTTTTCATTAAATGTTTTGGTGTAATTTACGTGGCGTATCCTTGTTTGTGACAAACACATTTTTGCCTCCATACCCAGGTTAAAGTTTTCGATCAATTAAAGATACCAAATGTAGGAGAAAATTCTATGTTTTATCGAATGAAAATACTAGTGTTCGCTGCAGCTCAATCAAATTTAAATGTACCTCAAGTGCTGCCATCTCTGGAGGGCTCTGATAAGTTGAGGACCCTGAACCCTGCAGGAAAAAATTCATGTTCATGTTCAACCCCTGTGAACTGTGAGGGATCCCTCTGTTTTAAGCATAAACCGGTTGCTCAAATAATTATGGAGGAGTAAAAGAAGCCTAACAGGGGAGAAGATGATAGGGAGAGTGAGATGGCCAGCAACAACAGAAGCACCAGCAATAGAACAAGGAAAATTTCTAAAAGAAGAAACTGTGAGTCAACTTAATTCATTCGACCAATTATAACACTCATCGAGCATCATTTTCTTTTATTCAATTATTATGATAATTTTCTTAATGTCAAAAACATTTACTAACAACCACTAACCATGAATATTCCTCATGATGTACATTTAAGTTAATACACTTTAATATTATTCAATCTATTTTAATTTTATACAGTCCACAATTGTACCAGCTTTAAAGTAAAGTACCTCGGGCTCTGACAGTCTGCTGGGAGCCTGAGATACAACATTTTGGTCCTCCGGGCCGGATATGAACCACCGAGCATTTTGGTCCAGGCAATCCGTACTATAATTAAAATAATCATTTAATTCATTAAAGTAATTTGTAAGTATTAAGTGTAACATGTAAGTAGTGTTGGTTCATTTTCAAGTTTGCAAGAATCTTAATTGTTACACACTTATTTCTAGGTGTTGGATATGTCTTATTTCTTATTTAAATATTTTTTTGCTACCATATATTATAACAATAACTCAGTATTAATATTTATGTTGTTAACTGCCATCATTTCTCTTTGATTTATAAATCAACTTGTATATCTCAGCATTACATACCTTGAATGTATGTCAGCTTCCAAAATTAAACAAAGTTAACAATGGTTCTGATAATTTAGATTGAAAGCTAATAACTCCTGAATTAAATAGTTTACACCATTTTATTAAAATTTTGGGTGATTTCATAACCCACCTGTTGCTTATTAATTGTAATAAACTCTCTTTAAAGTTTATACTTATTGGAGTATGATATAATCTCAGGTAATTGACATTGGTTAATTATGAATCACTGAATTTATGCAATTTAAATTCACTTAATGTACAAGACTCTCAATTACCTCAATAGTGTTTATTTCGTTATATCAGAAATTTGTAATGTGTAGTTTTCAATGAATTGTATAGAGTAAGATGGACAATTGATTCATTCAACATCTTTATTTTATTACAGAAAATAGAATAATCACTAGCATCTATACTTTCCACTTCAATTCAATTAATTTAGATAAATCACATGAAAATTATTGTAAAGCACAGTCATCCCGCTTGGCAATGTGCCTGTCTCATGTTAACACTTAGCCATACAATGTTTATGGGAAGGTTTCTCACAGGTACTGATGGTTAGTTCGTCTAGTCAACACAGGTAGCGCTATTTCTCACCTAATGGTCTCCAGTTTAGCCACCTTATGCATTGTGTTTTTCTATTCATCTAATTATTTATGTGATTATACTTCCGACTTGAACTGAGTCTGTGATTATTATGTTTTGATTTTCTGATAACTTTCCATTATCTTTAAGGTCCATCTTTATTGAAGCTTAAATTAAGGTCGATTTCTTGTTTGATTTTTTTGTTGTTTAATTTCCTGTTTGATTATCTCACTTTCACTTAGGTTGTTGTTGGCCATTTTTTTTCCTCTCTACTATCGCTCTCTCCATCTGTTGGCCTGTATTTGATAATTATTTTGGTAATCATGCCTGAATCCAAAGATGATCCTAAACGTTCTGCTTTGAAAGCACCTGATTATTCTGTCCAAGCGAATTCCCTTGAAAGAAAGTTGCGGCTCTTGAAGCGTAACATTCTGGGCCTTAGTAAAATTGAAGTTAAAGACATCAGGGATGAAGATATACCTAATTTTGAGACAACCTACGTTGAGGCAAAAGAAGAATGGGCTGAGTTTCGTGCTGTGTGGGATCAACGAGATCAATTAGGAATATTGATCGGCGAAAGTGATAACTTTCCTAATAAGGAGTGGGATGCGCTATATGATAAACTTCGTGCTGAGATCATTGCAGCAAACGGCATTCTCATATCCCTAAAGAGTCGTGGAACATCCCACCAAACGAGGTCAGAGGTCAACATTCGCCGTCCTGATCTTGAGAAGATACCAATTCCTTCATTTTCAGGGGATCTCCTCCAGTGGATACATTTCGGAGATACGTTCCGTTCCATGGTTCATGAGCGGCTCGACCTCAGCCAGATAGAGAAATTTCACTATTTGATAGCTGCCCTTAAAGGTGAAGCAGCTGCTCTTGTATCGAAATTCCCGGTTTCTGAGAAGTCTTATGAGCAAGCTTGGGATAAGGTAGTCAGAACTTACGACAATCCTAGGATACTGGCTCGATTATTGGTTCATCGCATAACCGATTGTGAAGTCTCCTCTGCTAAGACGGATCACCAACGTTATGAGAGGTTTATTACAGGCGTTGCCGATAGTATCGAGGCTTTCAAGGCCCTCAAGCTGGATGATCCTTGTGAATTCGTGCTATCAACACTTGCTCGTGCGCTTGACCCTGAAACAAGAAAGCAATTTGAACTGTCACGAGAGTCCATCAGGGAATTTCCAACAAGCGAAGATGTCATCAATTTTGTACGTCAGAGGAAACTTGCATTGAAGATGTCACAGGACATTACAGAACCCACGTTACGTCCAAGCAGTTCCGCAAGTAACAAGTCCTCGAATCCTCTACGCAATTATCCCAGAAGGAGTTCATCCCAACAAAAGGCGGTCTCTTTCCACACAACCAGTGATTCCTCGGGCATCAATACTCCAAGAAGCACGTCACCTCGTTCTGAAACTTCTATTCATTGTAATTTCTGCAACGGCCCTCATAGTTGCGCTAGATGTGAGGATTTTGCTTCACTCCCTCTAGAACAACGAGTTTCCAGAATTCGTTCCTGGAAGGCATGCTTCAACTGCCTCAGCAAAGGACATCGTGTGAACGATTGTCGCTCAAAGTTTCGTTGTCGTCACTGCAGAAAAAAGCATCACACTTTAGTGCATAGAGATGAGGTAAAAGGGGAAGATCCATGCAACAAAGAAAAGAATTCATCTATCGAAGACAAGAATAAATCCTTTATTGGTTTTGGATCTGCAAAAACAAAATGCCTCGAAGGCGCAGTTCTGCTAGGAACAGTCCGCACTCTCGTTAAGGGTCCAAAGGGAGATTATATAGCCGCCACCGCGCTTCTGGACTCGGGAAGTCAGCACACGTTCCTAACCTCCTCCCTTGCAAAGAAAATTGGAGCCAAGATTCGCCCTTCAAAAGTTTCAATAACCAGTCTAGCGGGATCAACCTTACCCATGCACCTGGTGAAAGGAGTGACCAAGTATGCTTTACGCTCGCAAGTCGGGGATCGAGAGTTCGAAGTCATGCCTCTAGTAATCGATCAAATCACTTCGGAATTACCAAGCCTCAAGCTTCCAGCGTCCCTGACAAGCGAATTCTCAGGCTTACCACTGGCAGACGATAAATTCGGAGAACCGAAACCCATTGATATTCTCCTGGGAGGCGATATTTTTCACCACATTATCACTGGAGCTTCGAAACCCTCGGCTATTGAAGGTTTGTCTTTGATTCCCACAGCCTTCGGCTTGGTTGTGACTGGTACCCTGAAAGATTCTTCATCGACACTTCATCACTCATTTTTTATTGATACCCACGAGTGTCTCAATGATCAAATGAAGTCGTTTTGGGAGATTGAAGAGCCTATGCCCGCAGATCGCACAAACCCCGAAGATGGCTACTGCGAGGAATTCTTTATGAAGACCCACACCAGAGATGTCAACGGGAGATTCGTACTTAGGCTGCCATTTAAGAAAGGCGTTCCTATTGGTGAGAATAAGGATCTAGCTTATCGACGTTTCTTTGCCTTCGAGAGCAAATTCCGCAAACACCCGGAGTTTCACTTGAAATATTCTCAATTCATGCAGGAATATTTAGATCTAGGACATATGTCTCCTGCCAAAACGCACTCATCATATCTGATTCCTAACCATGGTGTTTGGCAAGAAGGTCCTCAGGGTGTCATGAAGTTAAGAGTCGTTTTCGATGGTTCATGTCCCTCATCAACAGGTTACAGTTTAAATGATGCGCTTCTTCCAGGCCCAAAGTTGCAGGAGGACTTATGCAATGTCTTGATCCGTTTCCGCCTCTTTGCCATACCACTGTGCGCTGACATTGTAAAAATGTACCGTCAGGTTGCCATTCATGAAGAGGATCGGAAATTCCAACAGATCTTATGGCGTGATTCTCCAACAAAGGCAATCCAAATTTTGGAATTAAATACTGTCACTTACGGGCTTAAGCCCAGCGCTTATCAAGCACTCAGAGTGGTAAGGCGTCTTGTTGAAGTCCACGGTTCAGAGTTTCCTCGAGCTGCGAGTCACATCCTCGAAAATAGTTACGTGGACATCTGTACCGGAGCTGACACCTTCGAAGAAGCTTTAGAACTTCAAGCCCAATTAATTGCGTTGCTAGCAAAGGGAGGATTTGAATTAGGGAAGTGGGCCTCTTCAGAACCAAGATTGCTTCCGCCCCGAGAAGAGCACAGTGAATCCGTATCCATTCGGACAGATGATTCAGCAAAGATTTTAGGTTTGCTATGGTTCTCTTCAAATGATTCGTTTTCATACGTAGTCAAGAATCCCGAAGTCACGTTATGCACTAAGAGGTATTTATTGTCTTGCTTATCAAGGATTTTTGATCCACTTGGATTGATAGCTCCAGTCATCTTTACAGCCAAGTTATTGCTTCAAGACATATGGAAAGCTAAGATTGATTGGGACGATGAATTACCTCCTCAAATCCTTGCTTCGTGGATGGAAATATCGACGGATTGGCAAACCTTATCTTCCCTTCTGATTCAAAGGTGCATGTCACAACCTCAGGATACTCGTCGATTGGTGGGTTTCTGCGATGCCTCCTCCAAAGGTTATGGAGCGGCTTTGTACTTACACTCGGAAGGAAAACACGGTGAGATTAAGGTTTCGTTAGTAAAGGCAAAGACGAAAGTAGCTCCCATGAAGTATACATCGTCTTGAACTTTGTGGGGCTGTACTGTTGTCACGTTTAGTTTCTTCAGTTCCGCAATCCATTGCTGAAAGTATTACCTGCTTCCCCGATTCTCAAATTGTTCTAAGCTGGCTCAATACTCCAGCTCACATGTTAAAGGTGTTTGAAGCCAACCGAGTCGCGCAGATTTCCAACATAGTACCTTCCCATCGATGGTACCACGTTGCGTCAGAAGAAAATCCAGCGGACTTAGCATCTCGTGGTTGCACACCTAGTGACTTAAAGGAGTCGCAACTTTGGTGGTCTGGTCCTCCATGGCTACGAAAGCCCTCCTTATATTGGTTGGGCTCAAACGAAGATCCAACCTCAACAAGCGTGCTAACTACTTCAGGGAAGAGACTTGCACCCCAAGATGATTGGATCTATAGGTTCTCTTCCTACGTCACTTTGATAAGGACTGTC
The DNA here is from genome assembly GCA_911387785.2 of Aelia acuminata. Classification (NCBI taxonomy): domain Eukaryota; kingdom Metazoa; phylum Arthropoda; class Insecta; order Hemiptera; family Pentatomidae; genus Aelia; species Aelia acuminata. Next base: position 64,315,846 of record OU426982.1, on the reverse strand, counting down.
GCTAAGATCCTTAGATTTATCTCTAGAAAACGTTCAAAAGAAACCTGTTCTGGTCAAAGCATTTCCGCGCAGGAATTTAATCATGCAGAGTTGGTGTGCTCACGCTTCGTGCAACGTTCTCTCCCAGAACAACTTTTCAAGGAGCCTCCAATCACGCCTAAAGATTATGTCCAGCTTTCACCCTTCTTTGACGAGCAAGGAATTCTCAGGGTGGGCGGCAGGCTAAAGAACTCGCCACTGGATTTCTCCGCCAAACATCCAATCCTTCTTCCTTCAAAATCTCACTTTGCTAGTCTTGTGGTAGACCATATTCACAAAAGCCACTTCCATGCAGGACCGTCCTTGACGTTGGCGTTGCTAAGAGGCAAATACTGGATTCCCAAGGCTATGAAGTTCATTCGAGGACGCATACTACGCTGTGTACATTGCCGAATCTTGAAGGCGAAACCCACTTCACCTCTAATGGCTGCTCTTCCCAAAGAAAGGTTTGAACAATTTAGGGCATTCACTCAGGTGGGCGTGGATTTCGCTGGCCCTTTCTTGATTAAGGAGTCTAGACGAAGAAATGCTTCATTGGGAAAGGCATACCTATGCCTATTTGTATGCTTTGCTTCCAAGGCGCTGCACTTAGAACTAGTTTCCTCGCTTTCCACTGCAGCCTTTCTCAACGCCTTAGAACGATTTATCGCAAGGAGAGGAGTTCCCAACACAATATGGTCCGACCGCGGAACAAATTTCGTCGGTGCATCGAGGTTCATCAAGGAACTTTACGCATTCCGGTACACCGCTGAGACTGAAATTGTCAAACGGTTATCACCTCAAGGCATCAGCTGGAAATTCATACCACCGCGGGCACCTCATTTCGGAGGTCTTTGGGAGGCAGGGGTGAAATCTGTTAAGGGTTTGTTGGCCAATTCCTTAGGAAGGAATCCCTTGACATTTGAGGAATTAACGACTGCGCTCTGCAAAATTGAGTTTTTGCTGAATTCTCGACCCTTATGTCCCCTGAAGGAAGACCCCGAAAATTTTGATTTTCTCACCCCCGGTCATTTCCTCATTGGTGCTCCCCTTGGCGCTCTACCTGATTCTTCGGATACGACTGTGTCCTCCATTCTTCATTTACCCCGATGGGAGTCCATCGAAAATCAAATAGCATCCATTTGGAGAAGGTGGAGAAAGGAATATCTCCATATCCTACAAGTGAAGTCCAAATGGCGTAAAAGTCGGCCGAATATCAAGTTGGGAGACCTTGTCATCCTGATAGAAAGAAGGTCTGTCCTCGGACAATGGCCCGTTGGGAAGGTAACGTCTACGCACCCAGGTCGTGATGGGATCGTTCGAGTAGTAGATGTTCTTACTCCCTCAGGCAAGACCATTACCAGGTCTGTTACATCTATCGTGCCCCTTTTCCCCTCTGAATCAGAGGAAGGTTAAGGCAAATAGACAAGACGATTTAATTTCGTTAACCCATTTAAGGATATTTAATTTTTTTGCTTATTCTAACCTTCTGCATAGAATGAAGTATGTTTCTTTCTCTATTAACTACCTTATTTTATTCAAGATGTGGTTTATTTATCTATTTCAAAGAGGTCAATTCATTTCATTTTTTTTTTTTTTTTTACAACACACACATATTAGTACACCTTTATTTAAATCTTAATTTTAAGAAAATGAATGTTATTGTAATTTCTATTGTATTTAAATCCGTGGGCATGTTGTTAATTTGTATCTTAGTGTTTAGTTTCATAATGTAATGTAAATTAGCATAGACTAATTTAGGTGGGCGGTTTGTTCGCTGCAGCTCAATCAAATTTAAATGTACCTCAAGTGCTGCCATCTCTGGAGGGCTCTGATAAGTTGAGGACCCTGAACCCTGCAGGAAAAAATTCATGTTCATGTTCAACCCCTGTGAACTGTGAGGGATCCCTCTGTTTTAAGCATAAACCGGTTGCTCAAATAATTATGGAGGAGTAAAAGAAGCCTAACAGGGGAGAAGAGGATAGGGAGAGTGAGATGGCCAGCAACAACAGAAGCACCAGCAATAGAACAAGGAAAATTTCTAAAAGAAGAAACTGTGAGTCAACTTAATTCATTCGACCAATTATAACACTCATCGAGCATCATTTTCTTTTATTCAATTATTATGATAATTTTCTTAATGTCAAAAACATTTACTAACAACCACTAACCATGAATATTCCTCATGATGTACATTTAAGTTAATACACTTTAATATTATTCAATCTATTTTAATTTTATACAGTCCACAATTGTACCAGCTTTAAAGTAAAGTACCTCGGGCTCTGACAGTCTGCTGGGAGCCTGAGATACAACAACTAGTGTAATTAACTAAAATAAAATATACTTCACACTATTAAATCCAATGGTGTTAAAAGCCATGAAAGAAATCGAGCTTACAAGCTGAAATCGTGTAGTCCTACTTTTTTCTCGGAAATATGCGAAACAAAAGCCAGTTTCGGCTTTGCCGAAACCAGGTTTTTCGGCCGAAACTGGCCGAAACCGAAACCGAAACTTCGGTCGGTCACTAATTATTAATTATTTTGAAGCATTTATTTATTTATTTATAACAAAATGGGCTTTTCAACCACTTGGGTCATTTTAGCCCCCATACAACATTTGCAAAAGAAAAGAGAAGTACAATTATAAATACAATAATAAAAAAAAAAAATTATGGGTGACAATAAGGAATGAAAACAATAAAGTAGGTAGTATCGCTATAAGAATTTAGGTGTTGTTTGGGAAGAGAATAAAGGATAATATGATAGATGAATAAGTTGGGAAGAGAATAAAGGATAATATTATAGATGAATTATAGTGAAAAACAAAAGGACAATGGAAGATAATAAAAAAGAAAAAAATAACTAAAGTTTGAAATAAAGATTAATTTTTCGTAAGAACATGAACAATTTTTCGGCCAATTTCGAGGTGTTACTTAGTATCTCGCCTAAGTCGGTTCCAAGACCCACTTCTCTCCGCACTATTTCGTAGGCATAACACTCTGTGAGGATATGCGACACCGTCAGAGGAACACCGCAGGTGATGCATTGAGGCGGGGATTTCCTTGTCATGAGGTACTCGTGAGTGATCCTGGTGTGCCCTATGCGTAGGCGGCTGAGAAGTACTTCCTCTCTTCTGTTTAGCTGCAGTTCTTTTCGATTTGGAACTACGCTGGGTTCTACCACTCTTAATTTGTTGTCTCTCAGTCTGAACCAATCGCCTTGCCATTTCTCTCGCGCCTTTTGTTTTACTAAGGCAATTACTTCTGTGGCGAGTGCATATGTTACTGGCTCTTCTTGTTTAATCCCTTTTTTCGCCATAGTATCAGCAAGCTCATTGCCTCTGATACCACAGTGACCTGGTAACCACAAAAATTGTACCTTATACCCAACAGTTTCCAATGATTTCAAGTGTATTAAGATATCAGTTACTAATGTGTTCTTCGAAAATGGATTTTTTATTGCCTTAAGAACCGATTCTGAATCTGAGCATATGAATACCTTTTTGTTTACTGTATTTAATTTGTTTATTGCACGATTAATTGCTAAAAGTTCCGCGTGGTATGATGAGCAAATTGATGGTAATGAGTAAGCGTATATTTCATTAGAGACAACGGCTGCGCCTACTCCATCCTCTGTTTTGGAACCATCGGTGTATAAATATTCCCAGTCGGGTTGGTTTTGTTGAAATTCTGCGAACTCCAACATCCCCAGCTTTGGTCCTAGGCCCTTATTGAGTTTTACCTTGCGAATCTTAGGAATTGGTAACAACCAGGGAGCTATCTGCATTTATTAAATCGTATTTACTTTAAGGAAATCGTGTAAAAAGCGATAAAATAATAATATATTAAAACTAAACATAAAGAAGTGAGAGAATTTACATTTTCCTTCAATTAGATCAAGAAAATGCATAAGATAATTGTTAATATTTATTTTTTAAAATCAATTTGTTTGCCGAATAGATACTAATGAGCAATAAAAAACAATAATCTTAGCAGAATGCTTTTTTTTTTTTTTTTTTTTTTTTTAATATCTCCCACCTCAATCTCCTCCCTATTATTAAACTATGATTATTCGATCATATCGCAAGTCGGCAAGAAGATGGTTATAATTTGAGTAACGCATATCGTTGGAATCAGAATTACAAAACCTACAATGCCATAATATATTCAAAATAATATTAATAGTTCCGTTCCCGTAAGGCGCAAAATATCCCCTTCTTTTGTGATGGGGATGATCGTATTTAACAAAGGTAGAGGGTTGAGCTATTTTTGATTAAATACTACTTCCCCGACCAAACCGAGGCTTCTTTCCAATCAGCAGAAAGTTAGTTACCATATTTATTGCAGATAACTCTTTTTGGAGGATTCCCAGATACAAAAAAAAAAAAAGTTTGAGTTTACGGTTTATGATCAAAGAATTCGATAATAGAAGATTCATATTTTCATCATAAAAATGGATATCAATAATACATATTCAATGAATCGCCACAGATAATCACATTTACAGTTACAATAATAAAAATAATAATAATATTCAATCAAATACATTCAACAAAAATCCAGGAAAAGAGTAAACCATAGCAAAACAGCAAGTTTAACAATAAAAACAAATAGAAAGAATATTTATATATTAAAAACAAATTAATTATTACTTAAATGCACAAATATTTAAATTTGACGTATACATTAATTTTAAATAGCTTAGGAATATTAAAAGCCGTGCCTTCCTGTACTTCTAACATTAGTTTAAAAGGAATTGAGAAAACCATAAATACTTTTTTTCTTTAAAGGAAGCCAGATTGGATTAATTGCACAGCGTCTATACCTGAATGAATAATTATTATTTAACATACAAATAAATCGAGATATCATTAAAAGAGCTTAATTAACACCACGAGATAAGGAGGGAGATTACGACAGATGGGTACGCTACGCTATGCTAAAGTTTTGATTGAAATTCAAATTCCGGATGGAGCAATACTGCAACACAACGCTTAATATGAAGCCGATGAAATTCTATTGTTGATGATAACAGCGTCACAGTTTACATCAATATTAGGTCTCAAATAATAACCCAAATATGGAGGAAAACCTTTACGTTGATTAATTTACAAGGCTTTGTAATTGTTTTCTGCAAGGAGATTCCGAAGTGATCTAAACTTAAATATTTGAAATCCAAATTAAACAAGGGAGAAAGGAATTGAAGCAGAATGAGAATCCAGGAGTTCGAGGAAACTCCTTTAATTTCCTTTATTCACTACAAATGGAATTCTATAAATAGAGGACAGTTTATCTATTTTAGGAAAGGCGCTAAAGTAATTTAGTATAAATACTTAGCAAATTATGACGCTTTTTCAAATAATTTTAAAATAAATGTGTTTTTGCACAAAATAATAATAATAAATATAACAAAGTATTTACAATAAAAAATTATTAAGTAAAAAAAGATATCTTTAACAGGCTAGTAAATAAATAATTACTGAAAAGCTTCAATGAAGTTAAATTTTTTCTTATCTAGTATAATTATTCTATTAATATGTTAATAAATATTAATGATTACAGACTTATATAATTTTACTTGTATATTTATTTTTATTTAAACAAATATTTTTTTCAAACTACTCATTTATTTTTATATGTTGTTCTCTATAAGTATCAACAGTGTAGATATAAAAAACCAAGGGCACCAATTGATTTTTGGTATGATAGACTAATATTATTATTCTATATTTTTAGTTATGGAAAAAAAAGAGAAAATGATAGTTATCGATATTAAAAAATATATTTTAACAAATCTACGAAAAATAATGACTTATAGAGAGAAAGAGATAACAAAAAATACATATATATATATATATATATATATATATATATATATATATATATATATATATATATAACAAAATATTTACAATAAAATATTATTGACTAAAAAAAATATCTTTAACTGGCTAGTTATTTACTAATTATTATTGTACTGCTTGACTCTTTTGATATCTATTTTGGTTATGAAAACAGTTTAAACCAACTTATTTGGATAGCTGATTGTTAGAAAAAATAATAGATAAAAGTAAATATAAATATTCAAACAGGAAGTTATATGAAATCCAATGATAAATCGAACAATGACTGCTCTTTGAATAGTGATGAAACGTCATACTTTTTTCGTCCTTTGTTGAACTTCCGGTAAACATATGCTTTGATCAGATCCATAGATTAGTGATAATGAAAGATAATGTATATACATTGCATCATAGGTAGCTCCGATAATTGAGCAAAATTTTATAATAAATACTTAAATTTCGTTCTAAAATCATAAATGTATTTATTTTTTCAACTCCTTGTTTTATTTTACCTGTACATGATAAAGTCTTGATACAATCCTTTTTCTGCACATTTATATCGCAAGAAAAAATATATACTGATTCATAGTGTCCTTATAAGAAATTTTCAATAGGGAAAAATTCATGGTTTGTATTTGACTAATGAAAGAATTTTGCTAAAATTTCCTCTGGTCATCGGTCAGAACGTTCACCTAAGTCTTCTGATCTACGCTACTGATTAAGCGAGTAATAAGGGGGATTTGTAAATTAATAGACTCCATTGAATGTTAGCTTTAATATATAGTACACCAACATATTGTAAAACCAATGTGAGTTTAGAAGATTAATACTTAATAATTTAGATAATTATACTTAAGAAAAATTATTAGTTTTATTACTTCCTCAAATCTCTAGAACTCTTTTCAATGTAACAGAAATAATCATCTGCTTATTTTTTTTTTTTTTTTTTGTTTCCCGTCACAATGTAAAAAATCTGGTGCGTGCGCGCAACACACAACTTTCACTTACCAACTTAGATTAAAAATTAATGCGTTGTATGAATTCCACTTCTTACTCAGTTACACATTTTTCCACATTCATTTCTTATTTTTGTTTTCATTTGCTCTATAACAAACACTAATTTCTTTTATCATTAAATAAAAGTTTTTACTTGAGATAATTCGGCAATGCAAGCATAATACTCCAAGTCGACTGATTTTATAATTCTCTATGTACTTGTTGAATATTTCATTTATTTCCCATGAAACAAATCATTTCCATTAAATGAACAGAAGGGCATTAATTATGAACAATGGTCTGTCATTAAAAGCGTACTGCGTGGGCTCAACGTGTTTTATGAGTTAACTGAATATTTTTCTTTTTTTCTACTCTATATGTTTACTTGGTTTTTATCATATCTCATATTTAGCCATTTTTTATTTTTAGGCGTAATGAGAGACAGTTTATTTCTCCATAAAAACACAAACAAAGATACTTCATAGGAAACAAAAACAAACAAACAAAAAAGGCCCCTACCCCATTTAAGCCCCCCCAGAACATTTTAATAATGATAAAGCTTACCTGATATTAAAGAACACCTAATTTTCATTAAACATGACGAATTTTATGAAAATCGTTAAAGCCGTTTCTGAGAAAATCGAAAAAAAAGGTAAAAATTGCAAAAATAGTTAAGAATTAAAGTGCCCCCTCCGTTTGAGCAATTTTGATGAAATGCGGGCGATCACATCTTTAACAGATACATACGTCAAATCCCCAGTTTGATCAAAATCGTTAAAGCCGTTTTTGAGTAATTAAAAAAACACGTGCAAATGATACAAAATTTATTAAGTAAAGTTCCCCGTCCGGTTAATCAATTTTGATGAAATTTCTACAGTCATATCTAGGGCGTATAGCTACATCAAATCCCCAGTTTGATCAAAATCGTTAAAGCCGTTTTTGAGTAAATTGAAAAAAACCTAAAAAGTTATTAAATAAAGTACCCCCTCCCTTTGAGCAATTTTGATGAAATATTTGCTGTCACAACGCGGGCATATACCTAAACTAAATCCCAAATTTCAGGTTCGCACGGTTTATAGTTTTTGAGCTAGTCTGATCACACACACACACACACACACACACACACACACACACACACACACACACACACACACACACACACACACACACACACACACACACACACACACACACACACACACACACACACACACACACACACACACACACACACACACACACACACACACACACACACACACACACACACACACACACACACACACACACACACACACACACACACACACACACACACACACACACACACACACACACACACACACACACACACACACACACACACACACACACACACACACACACACACACACACACACACACACACACCATTTCGCGGGACTTGGTCATTTGGACTCAGAGGACCCCAAAACGTGTATTTCCGTTGAAAACCGGAAGTCGAAATTTTTCACGATCGCAATACTTCCACTTACTATATATTTCATATATAGGTAAGTGAAAGCAATAATCGTATCATCGTATCGTAAAATAAAGGATACGATGACAATAGTTATAAGGATACGATAACAATAGCTGCAGTGGAAAATTTAAAAATCAGGCTCTAGGTTTCTAAAGTAACACTTAACAATTAAGAACATTCGATGTTTTTCTAATCGGGAAGGTTAAAGATTGTAAAATAATAACAAGTATTGTACATTTTACTGATTTAAGAACATACACCCGATTTTAATAAGGATTTTTTTTTCTAAATATATATAATATATAATAATATAATATATAATATTAATAATATATATAATATATTATGATATATTTCATAAAAAAAAAAAAAAAATGGTCCCTAGCGGTTGGGGAATATGGGAAAAGCGAGGGAACCCCTCCATTTCCAGTTTTCACCATCTAAATCATTTTGACTTAATGGCGGAAAGAATTATTTTGGACGAGACCTGACGCCACTTCCAATAAGGCCAATCATAATTCATTTGCAGAAACGTTCCTGGCGATTTTGCTTTTTACTTCAAAATTGTCGTAATTCAAATGCGCAGGTCGGAATGAATCATACCAGCTAATGATTTAATACGAACAAAATGGATCAAATAACTAATCGAGGAGGGTGGGGTTCTGGGTCATATATTCAATCAAGTTTAAAGCCTAAATGGAGAATGCGAACAATGGAATATTATTTCATATAGGAAAATTGGATAAAATATATTTTCCAATAATTTAATCAAGAGCTTCCTAGTCAAATTCGTTTGTTATATTTGCATAAATAGCATGTATGGTAAATCTAGCTAATTCTAGTGGTACACTTGAATGCCTGAATTACCAATTTAGAGTTAAAATAATAAGAACAAGTGATTAAAATCAAATACTTAAAAGTCGGTTTTGATATTACGAACTTAGTAACAATTTTAACACATTCGGAATAAAGTTACATAAAAAAGTTTACCTCAACTTGGCGCTATATAGGGTAAAAAATTATATTCAAAGTAAAAACATTTTTATTTTCTTAAATTAAAAAAAATATATATAAAATTCTTGGTCAAATAAAAGTCTTGGTCCAGCTAAAAGTTTCTGAGAAGTTCTTTTTTACTAATTCATAAAATAGCTCGATTTACGATAAGGATATAGACTCGCAGCTAGCAAATCAAGCAGTCACCACTATTCCGTCCGATCTTATATAAAATATCCTTGATGAATGAGTTAATTTAGTATTTGACTGGTCGGGCTCCACTCTCTCGGTGGTAGTATTAATACTCTATCTCGTAGAGCGGTACATTAAATACATAACGAAATTCTAAAAATATTATTATTGACTTGGAAACTTGTTAGGAAAAAAAAATCGAAAGTTGATAATTGGTAAAAAAAATTTAATCTGTAATTTTAAATCGGTAATTTTTTTAATTTTTACCAAAGACTTAACGTACAACTTTAATGATCTCAAGTTCCAAACAATTGTTTTAAGATTATCGGCCATGTCGAAAATTTCTACAAAGAACAGAATAAATGATAATCAGAAAGAGCGAGGCCAAAGTTGTTTAGTGGATTTATTATCACTAGTTTGGTCCTGGAAACAAGGATGTGTGGAGTTTGGCATAGTCCTGTTGGAATTTTCTCGTAACGCGATAAAAGTTCGAAATGTACAATGCTCTTGCAGTCCCATCAAACTGATAGCGATATCCTTCGTCGGTGAATATCAGCTTTGTGGTTTTTGGTTGTTCTTTTTTCCTAGCAACATAATCATTTTCGTATGATATTGCAGTAGACAAACCATTTTTCGTTTCCTATAATCGAATGTTTTAATTCTGCAGTATGTTTGATCAATAAATCACAGAGTCTTACAAATTTGGTGAAATGAATTTCTTAGGGCAGAGGAGATAAAGCTTTTTTGTACATCGACGCAATTTACGTTTTTCAATGCACACATGTGAAACCCATAGATATAGTTTTTTTTTTTTTTTTTCGACCTCTGTAATTTACTTGTTAAGAACATTTGTTCAGCCAAAGCGTTCTTCATCATTCAGAGAAAAGTCTCAATCACGTATTTTCGTGAACTAATTTTGACCATTATTTTACGACTTCGGCACAGTGCATTGCACGTAATGCATAATATGTTTTTTGTTACCTAACAAAATGTTATTTTAACTTTAAAAAAAAAAAGGAATAATTTTTACAATACGTAGATAAATTATTAATCAGGTTCGTTTAATTCGCATTTACTAAATTGCTAACCCCATACATAAAAAGATTTTTCATTAAGTGATGATTTACGCCCTTATATACAACACATAAAACTTAAAAAAATTCTCTTACAATGCTCTCTGTGCACTAAAAGAGTTTTTCTGTATTAATAGCCAAATTCCGCCTGCCGATCAGAAAAAGGAAAAGGAAGGGCAAAGAAAAAAAAACAATTATGGTTTATGTTTGAAATGGATTGTATTTAAACACTTTATTGTACTTCAAAATGTTTTATGTCATGATGAAAAAAGTATTGGTAGACCGCCATAAGCATTATAATATTCTAACTGAGCTGTGTATAACAAAGTTAAAAATCTCGTTCGGATATACATCACCGAACCATTCAATGAAGTTGGAATCAATAATTATTTTTCCGGGAGGGATGAGGTTCGTTCCGGTTTTAAACAAGTGGATTAACTATGACCGTTTTATTTAATTTAACACAGGAATATACCATTAGAGATGTGATACATACCGGAAAAGTGTTGAATATATATGAGAAAATACACCCGGGCTCGATTATGCTGGTTATGACGCGGTTGTATGTAAGTAAAAAACTAAATATAACGTTGATGAAAACCGGAAAAGAATCTGGCTGGAAACATTAATACGGGTAAGACAAAATAAATGGTTAGCCACAGAAACAGTATTAATTTGGGAGATATAGGGAAGTAGAGGGAAAACTTATGAATAAATAAGATAATTTTCGATATTTAGGTTCTAAATTACTAGAAGAAAAAAAAAATAAAACGATATTGAAGAGGAAGTAAAAGCTGGATAGAAGTTCAAAAATTCATGTTATTTTTCGGTATCAAAATTACTTAGCTCGAACCTTCCTGTCCTGAAACATAAAAACTTGAATTTTCGGATGCTTAATTTACATGATTGAATGGGATGAAAACTAATTATTTTTTTGTCTTTATAGTTTAAGTTTCACCTGTTAACAAACCTTCGACAACCAGCACATGGTGCGGGCTCTGTATACATGATATGATAATGTTATAAGCATGAGAAAGGAAGGCACTCAGTAGTATTTCTAAAATTAAAATCATAAATATAATTTAAGAAAAAAATATATCTAGACACCACTGATTTGATTTTCCCACTATCCTTATGTTTTTTTGTTTTTTTTGCCTAGTAAAATGTTTATTTTTTATTAGCTGAATTTAAAAAGCTCATCAAGTGAAAAGCTCGGCCGTACTTGAAAGGAGTAAAAAAGGGTTCCAGAGGGAAATCGAACCGGAAAAAATAAAACCCTCAAAGACTCCATTAAAAAAAAATAAGAAAAAAAAGAAAATGTAGGAGGTTGTGGAATTGGAGTATTATTAAAAATCCAGGGGGTTGGTTGAGTAATGCTGTAGAGGGCCCTCGTCATGATCCTTGAGGGAGCTAAGGCAGCAAAGATAAATGATCTAGGCATTTACATCCCGGGCGGGCTTAGTCTCAACCCCTTCGACTTCTACTCTAACGACATTTCTTAGTAAATCACGGGCTATGTCAGGAGGATTTACCATCAATAAAACCAACTACATCTGAACATGAATTTTAATTTATCCCATTTGGGCAGAGAAACGTAATTTATTAAAGGATAGCGGATAGTTCCTGAAGTATGGGATTGAAAAGGAACAGATTTCAATGACTTTTTAAAGAAACGTAAATCTATTAATTGAATTATTTCTCACTACTTTTGTATAATAATAAAAATGGTAATGGTTTTAAACCATTGAATTTTCGATCAGGCGCGTTAATGACTCTCACATTACGTTCAAGTATCATATTTAATTGATATAAATATTTCTGATATATCTTTTTAACACCTTTATCTGAGTATCACTAGAGGTTTAAAAACCAATTTTTTTTTTTATCATAAAAAAAAAAGAATATGGGGTAACCTATGGTGTAGTAGTTACAATAACAGCCTTCTATGCAAAATGTCGCGGATTCGCAGCAAGGCAAAAGGCCTGAGAATTTTTAATTTTGGTTGGGTTATGCAATTTCGACTACTCGTAAAAGATCCCCATCCTAATTATACATGAAAAGGCAAAGTTCAGAACTCCCCTGCCGCATCATAAGTACATAGAGAAAATGTAATTAATAGTTTTCACATACAATTTTTAAATGTTCATAACACTATTTCTGACACTTTCACACAATTTCCTAGTTGTCCTGTCCCGTTTAAGTCTACTCTGGAAACATTCTCATTCCGTTGCAGTCTTTTTTTTAACACCAAGGACACTTTTTGATTAAAAATTATCGCCAGTCGGCAAGAATAGTGACACAAATCAGAATTTTAGAACTTTTTAGAATTTTTTAGTTTTAATCACATTATGCGCCGATATAACTGAAATATCATAATTTTTATCTAAGGTAAATGCCATTATTATAATAGCAATACTATTAACCATCTGTTTACAGTTTACTAGTATTTATTTCCAGGATAAGAATGTGTCTTGTTATTATTTTTTTTTTTGTTGAAATATACATTTTATCCTAGGAAAAACGACGTTTCTAAGGAATTACGTGGTTGTTAGTTTTTTTATAGCATTGCTAATTAAAAAATGCTTTTGATTAGGTTTTCGAAATAGTTTTAGGCTAAGTACAAAAGATTTATTTATTTTTCTTTTTTTCTTCTGGGTGAGCTGCAAAGTCCAGAACGTAAAATAAATTAAATTTATTTCAAATAAACTAATACCTATTTTTTACTTTTTATTATGAATGTGTTTTGATGTGAGGATTGGTAAGTAAATCATCATAAAAATCTTATCGATATTTGACTGCTATATACTCAGGGTTGAAGGCTAAGAAAACAACAGAAAACTTGCAGTTGGAAACCCTACAAGGTAAGGATAGAAACCTCACAAAGCTATACCGAAAACAAAAAATTATTTCTGAAAAAAAAAAAAAATAATAAAATTAAAAAAGGTTAGCTTGTAGTTAAAAAAGGACAGAAGCTAACTCGGCTCCATATTAGGAGAGTGCAAGTTACCTCTAGACTTGTACAATGACGAAACTACAAAAATCAAAACCAGTCACTACCAAAAAACGGACCCCTGCATTTATAAAAAATCCAAATATAGACAAACCCGAAAGTTCTACTTCAGCAATCAAGAAAAAATCCAAGTCATCAACCGTCCCTAAAACAACTATTCCGCCACGAACCATTACCGAAACTTCTAAAACAGGAACCAATATAAATCCTAATTTATCAATAGACCCCCAACCCGCCATTCCATCACCTACCATAAATTTATCTCAAACCACTCCTAATTCAACAAGCAATAATGATTCATCTGTTAATAACATAAATTCTAAACCCCCTCCAATCCACCTGAAACTTGTGAAAAATTATAAACATTTATGCCAAGAGCTAACTTCCGAAGTCGGAACTCATGGATTCTATTGCAGATCTAGTATACACCAGACAACAATCTATCCTACCACTCCAGAAGACTATCGTAAAATCGTGAAACTACTTCAACATCAAAAAGCATCGTTTCACACTTATCAACTACAGGAAGAAAAACCATTCCGTATAGTAATTCGAAACCTCCACCACACAACTGATATGGAGGACATTAAACAGGAACTTGAAGAACAGGGTTATAAGGTAAAAACAGTTCCAATGCACGACATCCTAAAACTAAATTCCCACTACCAATATTTTTTATTGATTTAGAAAAAAGTCCAAAAAACGAAGAAATTTTCAAACTGGAATTCTTAGTTTATACTAGAATAAAAGTTGAAGAGCCGTATTTGAAACGGGACCCACCACAGGATGGCCACACAAAAGGATATTGCAGCCTCCCTGCCAAATGTGTAAAATGTGCCGGATCACACCTCTCAGCGGACTGCAACAAATCTAAAGATACGCCTGCTACTTGTGCAAACTGCAATGGAGAACATCCTGCAAACTATAAAGGATGCACTGCGTTCAAACTTCTTAAAACTCTAAGAAATAAACAGACAATTATCAACACAACATCGAGAGTTGCACCAGAAGAAACTTCGACGTCTCCCCAGACAGAAAGTAACGCGCAACAGCCCTCTCTCTTCCCGATAATTGATAAAGACCAAGAACTCTCCAAATCATCCCAAAATTCAAAAGGGGAGTATTCTTCATCAGAGATGGTTGATAATCCAGAGACAAAGGTAACTGGGAGCTACTCTTCTACTCTTTCTGCTTCCTCGTCCTCCTCTTCTTCCTCTTCCTCTCCCTCTTCCTCTTCCCCTTCATCTTACGATATCTCATCGACTATAAAATCATCTCTTGATCCTTTTTTGGCTGAACTTAAATATCTATTATCTCCCATCCTTGAACTACTAACTAAATTAGTTTCATCACTCATTTCTAGTCCTTCCAATGGCTAAATCTAAATCTCCTCCTCTTAGAATACTCCTTTGGAACTCCAATGGTCTGCTCCAACGTAAAAATGAACTGGAAATTTGTCTCAAAGAACACAACATAAACATGGCACTAATAACAGAAACACACCTAACAGACAAACAAACTTTCACAATACACGGCTTTGATACTCATAGGACTGACCATCCAGATCAGACGGCTCATGGTGGCACTGCGATAATTGTGGACAAATCAATAAACCATCATGTTCTTCCTGCTGTTCAGACGAATAACATACAATTTACTAATATCTCACTCAGTTCATCGAAATTCCAACTCACTGTTGCCTCAGCCTACATCGCTCCCAACAAGAATGTCTCAACGAATGAACTAAAGAACTTTTTCTCAAGAATGGGAAAATCATTCATAGTGGGTGGAGATCTCAACGCAAAAAATACAAGATGGGGCTCACGAGTATCAAACACTCGAGGAAAAAGGTTGCAAAAATGCATTGACGATCTAAAACTGTCACTTCTTTCTCCAACACATCCTACTTACTGGCCTTCTTCGCTATCGAAATCTCCCGATCTTCTCGACTTTTTTATCACGCGTTCTTTACCTCTCCCACACTCTAACGTTTCCTCTCTATTTGACATCTGATCATAGCCCAATTTTACTTGAACTGTCGAACAACCCTTTCGTTAAACCTAGTCCCCCATCATTAATTAACGGATACATAAACTGGGAGAGCTTTAAAAAATACCTGAACGACAAAATTAGATTAACATACCCCATTACTAAAGCCGACGAACTCGACAATGCAGTGGACTACCTTACAAAAAATATACACACCGCAATTTGGCACTCGACTACACCGAAGAGAACAAGAACTAAAACTGACTCTTACCTTCCCACACCTATTCGCAATCTCATTAAAGAAAAACGCAAAATCAGAGCTCTATGGCAAAGAACCAGATACCCATCTTACAAGAAAGAACTAAACAAACTAACCCGAAAACTTCAACAAGAACTAGTAACATTTAAAAACAACAACTACAGGGACTACATTGACTCGATAAACAACAGAAACGGGTCAATATGGACGACGACAAGACGTATACTGAAGAAAAAAGATATTCAATTTCCCCTTCGACGTCCAGATAACACCTGGGCCATTACTAGCAAAGAAAAGGCAAACGAATTCGCCAAATATCTTGACCAGGTTTTTGGTACTAAATCTATTAAGGACGACACACTCACCGAAATCGACGACGACTTGGCAGCTCCACTACCTCTATCATTACCTCCTCCAGCATTTCACCCAAAAGAAATCCACAAAGAAATCAACAGACTTCCGAACCGAAAAGCACCGGGCTATGATCTTATCACTCCTTTTATCCTTCGCCACCTACCTCGAAAAGCTATTTTGTTTCTTACACACATCTATAATTCTATCTTACGCACAACTTATTATCCTCTTCTTTGGAAACTTTCCACTATCAAAATGATACCTAAACCTTCTAAACCCACAACTAACCCTTCATCCTACCGTCCTATCGCACTCCTACCAATAATGGGGAAAATATTTGAAAAACTATTCTTGAACAGAATCAAGCCCTTACTGGAAAGTAAAGAAGTGATACCGAATCACCAGTTTGGTTTTCGGTCCTATCACTCCACTGTGCAACAGTGCCATAGGATTGTTGATGCTATATCGATAGCTTTTGAGAAAAAGGAATATTGCTCAGCGGTCTTTCTTGATATCGAAAAAGCATTCGATAGTGTCTGGCATAAGGGTCTGTTATGGAAATCAAAACCGCACCTACCTTCTACCTACTTCCTCATCCTTCAATCTTTCTTGCACCATAGATATTTTTGTATTTCCGTAGATTCTTCTACTTCTTCCTTCTACCCTCAGCTTACTGGCTTTCCTCAAGGAAGCGTTTTAAGCCCCCTCCTCTATTCCATTTACACCTCTGACATTCCTGAGCACCCTTGCACCACCATCTTTACCTTCGCTGACGACACAGCTATCCTTTCTTCCCACAAAGATCCCACAATAGCATCAATTGCCGTCCAGAACCATCTATTCGACTTAGAAAATTGGTTCCAAAAGTGGAAAACAAAAATAAATGCAACTAAGTCGAACCATATAAGTTTCTCACTGAGGAAGGGAACATGTCCTCCAATAAAAATTAATGATACTTCTGTGCCTTCTAAAAACTATGTACGTTACCTTGGACTGTACTTGGACAAAAAACTCACTTGGAACATACATACAAAACTAAAAAGACAAGAACTGACCAGACGATATAAACAACTGTCACACCTCCTGGACTACAGGTCAACACTTAACTTACGAAACAAAAGACTAATATACAACACGATATTAAAACCTATTTGGACCTACGGAGTAGAACTTTGGGGTTCCGCAAAAAAAGTACACATAAACAAAATTCAAACCGCACAATCAAAAATTCTTCGAAAAATTGTAAACGCTCCATGGTACATTTCTAACAACACAATACACACAGACATGGACATTCCAACAGTAAAAAATCATACACTCACGACAAATACTCTACCTTTCACAGTTCAACTCACAACCATCCAAACCCACTTGTTTCTTCTCTTTCTTCCCAGTTACCAGTCCAACGAAGATTAAAAAGACATTGGCCGAGAGATATGCTCGAGCAAGTAATTTAAATCAAGCAAAACGAAGATAAATTTCACACTATCCACAAATTTGCTAGGTGCGCTACAGCGCAGGCGCAAATGACTTAAAAGAAAAAAGAAAAAAAAAAATGTGTTTTTGAATCAAAGCAAAGAAGTCATTAAAATTATAAAAATCTGTTTAGTATAATATGTATGTTTAAAAATGATGTGGTTCAAAGGTTTAATTTTTCTCTCCAGTAAAATTAAAGATACGACAGCCCTGTGACCTATCTAATCAAGTTTTGTTATTTATTTAACAATGATCGAATGTTATTAATCTTAAAATTTCGTGTTTAATTTTTTTTTTAGATTTTATTAGCATTGTTCAGGTATCTACTTTCTGCCTAATTAAGTAGAAAATAAGGTAATTCACAAACTGATTAAAAATAATCGGAACTATGTTTTTTACAATTGCTAAATTATTTAACTAATATGATATCATTTTATTATATCAAAAACAGTTCCTACGATAAATTATTAATCAGTTCCAATCCCCGGAAACAGTTAAGCTGCGGATCGAGAAGAAGTGGAAAGAGGAAATAAGATTAAAAAAACTTTCAGAAATCCTAAATAAAACAGCAGAAAAAAAAATAAAAAGAAGGGTATTGGATAAGTAGCGGGAAAGCAGGGCATTTGGCTGGTTAAAATACTTGAGAGTGGGTGCTCGCGACGTTAATATTTTACCAAGGCCTGGATCCAAAAAGACCATCCTACAGGCAAATCAACCATCCACCCTCATCCGTTTGGTTTTCACCCCCACTCTCTCTCTCCAACATTTTATCTAACTCTATAATTTTTTATTTATTTTTAAGTATTTTAGTTTGGAATAATAGTGGTCAAAATTTTGCTACTTCATATATTTTAAAATGATCCAAAATATTTTTTTCCTTACTTCAATTCAGCCTGAATGAAAAAAGATAGAAATTCATAATTATTTTAAATTATATAAATATTTTATGATTTAAAAAAAGATGATGAAGGGGCACCAATTTCCATTCAAGGAATTTCTAACAAACAAAACGGATTCCAGAATTGAATACAACGAAAAATAATCAATTACTCATTCTTTTAGAAAAAAGAATTCTTCATAACATTTTCTTCCGTTGGAAATATTAATCTAAAAATTAGATACCTATTAAAAAGTAGATTTCTACTAAAACGTGACATTTTCAGAAAATTTTATATAAATCAATACGTTACTTTCTGAATTTCGAGGAATTAATACGTGAGGAATAGAGATGTCCTAGAGCATATTTATGCATAAAGGTTTTTTTGTAAGCTTCTGTAATTAGTCCGATAAAACAAAAATAGTCTTCGCAATTATACATAAGACTATTTATTAAACAATCAACCTTTATTGGCAATATAATTAATATTATATCTAACAAAAATCTTTCAATTTTAATATTCCTAAACCTTCCGGTTACCATTGAGAAGAAGTATAGGTCTATTTCTTTTCAGGATTACAACATACGGAAAACATACATTTCTTATTTATAACAATAGTATGAAAAAATACATTGTATTGGCAAAGTTTTTTTTTTTAAATAAATAATTTTTATTAGGGAATGAGTAATAATGAAATAATATATAATCTGATCACATAGAGAAAAATAGATATTTCTATAATTATTTGTAAGTGTGAATTATAAAAAATAATAATTATGATAATCTTGAAATAATAGTGAATATCCGATTATACAAAAATATTAAAAATTTTGATTTTTTTTTTTAAATTATTGAAAGCCCTTTCAATAAATTAATATATACTCGGATATTATATAAAAATATTAAAAATTTTGATTTTTTTTTTTAAATTATTGAAAGCCCTCGGAATGGTGGACTTAAAGAAGGAATATCTGAATAGCACTCTCGTAAAAGAGGAAAATGCCGTTGAAGTAAAGACGAAGCTAAGAACCCTTATATCCCGCTCTCATGCCAGATTACCGATTACTCGAAATTATTATTTTTTTATCGTGATCAAAGTTTTTATATTCATGATCGGAAAAGTTCTTTGTTTTGCTTGGCATTTTTACATTTAAGTTATAGCTTAGCTTAATAATATTAGCTTTTAATAGCTTCCATAAGATTTTTTTACATTATTTTTCTTAAAATTTTTATAGCATTTTTTATCTATTGACCCTGTGCTCCGGTACTTAATATATACTACTAAATATACTAAATATACTTAATATACTACTTAATATTGTTATTAATTTTTGAAATTCAATAACAATTTTTAAAATAATATATCGATGTCCGTGAGTGAAACTCTCGTACCTTAAAATAACTTACCTACCTATTTTCTTGATTTGATGGATAAGCTCAAAACCCAGAAAACTAGAATACTTCTAAAAGCCATTTGAACATAAGATGGCTCCGAGAATTTTCCTTTATTCTAGATATACCAACAACTGATGCAGGAGAACCTATCGCTCATAATAATATTAAATATATTTTTGGATATTAAAAAAAAAAAAAAAAAAAAAAAAAAAAAAAAAAAAAAACACGGAATAAGATAAAATCTTACTTAACTGTAAAAGCATTAAGGAGATGGAGAGAGACGAATAAAGATCCAACCTACATTATTCTGAAAAACAATTCAAGTCTAAAAGCCCTTCTTCCCGTACGACTCCTTTAGACAATGGTCATCTTCTGAACCCCTCCCCTTCCCGAAAAAGGAATGGCAGAAATTCTCGAAGTATTCTTATACAATAAATTCCTTTTTTATACAAGGAAAACAAAAATTCTTACATATTCCTAAATTAATAAGAACACGGAAAACAAATATTCTAGAAAAAATAAAACAAACCAGCATTAATAGAAATCAATAAAAAAAAAAATAAATAAATAAAATAATAATATTGAAATTTGTTGTTAGCAAATGGTATTTTTTTTTCTTTTCTTTCCGGTTGGCGCATTAGGCCTAATGAGACCTTTGGCCGCGCAGTGTGGTCTTCTTACAGACACTCGTGTTGCCTGCGGGAGCACAGACAGCCTGGAGGGGGTAGCCCAAACCTCACGTTGCTGCAAGCCATGGTCACCATGGTGCAGCGGCAGACTGCCCATAGCTCCATAACCAATTCCATTGGGGCCAATTTGGCAATGTCCTTCCCACCGATGGCGTCAGCTCTCTCGGGTTCAAGGACAGTGACAAACTAGTATAGGTACAAGGATTATGGCAGCCTGGAGTCAGCAGGCCACGAGGACCTATATTTCTTTCCCCGAAGCTTAACGTCCTTGTACCAAACCTCCGGGCGGTTACTGACATCCTGGAAAACCACACCACGATTCTCGATGAGATACACGGGGAAGGTTCATCACTCCTACGCCCGGTCGGTGTAAGTCGCCTCCAATAGGCTGACGGGTCTCACATATCCGGGGGTGAGGGTAGGCTAGGACTGCGTGGCGTTCATTGGCGGGTTGCCACCCGAATGGAGCGGTCACCCATCCAAGTACCAAACACGCTCGACGTTGCTTAACTTTGATTACCTATTGCAAGCGCCTTTATCGACTTGGCCATCCCGGCCCCTAGCAAATGGTATACTCCCTAATAAATATAATTTGATAATTTACTAATAATTTTTAAAATAATAACACTTCGACATTTCCAAAAAAGGAATTGCTCAAAACAATTTTGTGTTTGTGAGTGATTGTATAATTACATTAACCCCACGGTTAAATTTTTGGTTTTATTTTTTAATGAGTACAGGTTTTAGAAAAACGATCATGGCACGAGATAAGATGGCTAAACTTGCATTAGCGCCACATTATTTATAGTGGCAGGCTTCTAAACTTTTTTTTTATTTTTTTTTTTAATTCTAGAAAGGTTCAGTACCAGAGTAAGTAATTGCTCTAAATAAAACAGGGATGGCTTCAATGAAACTTTTATAGTGACACTAGGTCAACAAATATTACTTATTTGCATTTTAATATTAATAAAAATCCCACTCAAGAATTTTCAAAGACAATAAAAGATTATCGGACTAGTGTATTTTTAAATGATTTTTTTAGCCTACTTTATTTGAATCGACTTATATTTTTTTGATTCCTTAAATAATTAGTAAATTTAGTATAATCAGCAAAATAATTAATTAATTGCTTCATAATAACCAAGAAATCCATTTGGCGCAAATAAAGAAAACAATAATATTACAATTACTGTAATTATAATTTCTTCGGATCCTAAGGTTCCTTCCTCTTGTCTAGCAAGAACGATCTTGCATGGGTCTATATTTTCGACATAGCATTTACAAAAAAGTGTGGATTGAAACTGGTATTCCCCTATTCTTTGCCTCCTCCTGTAACTTAATTACTTACAACATACGATTATCAAAAAGAAGATACAGAATATTTTGTTCACTATTTCAAAATATCCCATATATGTATATTCGCAGGTTATTAGCACTGAGGAGTTCCTCAACTGGAGCTTTTGTAGGCATCTCTGGCAATATAGTTTCTAATGGAAATTCCTAACATTCTAAGATCCTCCACTTTGTAATCTGTCAATGTGCCTATAGAACCCTATCAATAGCTCCTGAAGTAGGATGTCATATAGGATTTGCAGGCGAATAGGCTTGACGGAGGATACTCCCACGACCCAATAACTGAAAATTAAACTGTGAAAGGAGTGACATCGGAAAATAACGATAGGACGGGATTCCAGTTAATCCACGTAATGTAAGTTTTGAACTGAAACGCATTCGGCTGTTTTTAAATTATGTTTCCGCTAGTCTGGTCTATATAGGATTACTGTACTAACAAATGGAAGAGTGAAGACCAATGAAGAACTGCTAACAGGAAACGATCATTAAACCTCGTGATAAAACGAAGTAGCTAAAGTTTAACCGAGCATTTTGCTCGTTTGTTATCCTGTATGAAGCCTTAAAGCTAAGGGTCAATCATAAACCAAATAGATAGAATCAACAATGATCTAGCAAACTGAAAAGTATTCAGTTAAAGGTAATGAATGGATTAGGTTAGTTCAGGTGAAAAAGCTCAGGTGTTATTTTTTCGCTTTAGAGCCTTAAAGAAATAATATCAAATCAACTCCAAACTTGCTATCTTCTTTTTTCTTGATAATCCTCCAAAAACGTTTGAATTCTAAATTAAAAGAAAGGGATGTAATTTCTTTTTTTTTTTTGTCTTTCAAACATTTATTCGCACTTTTTTTTTTTTTTTTTTTTTTTTTTTCGTTACCCCTACCTGGCCATGTGTGGCATACGGGGGGTTACTCTACAGGTGTAACCAACCTATTCTAACCATGGTGGGAGGGTCGAGATTTATTCCGTGGGGCCTCCACGAAATAAAAGTCAACCCTCCCAGGGCGGATTCGAACCGCCACCGTTCGGCTCGAGCGTGCAACAACGGGTCGCGCTCCTACACGCTCGGCTATCCCGGCCCTAATTTATTCGCACCTGTCAGCCGTCTGCGACAATCAGCGAATCCGATGGCTGCAGCATCGCAATACTATTGAAGGCATGAATGGCTTGAAGGAAGGAAAGTGCCCAGCAGCACCTCCTTCCGGGCTTGACAATAAATTCAGGAGAGGAGGTCTCTCATCCAGCTTCTTTTTAGCCGCCTTCGAACGGGCAAATCAACCGTGGCCATGTCGTGAATTAATCTATAGTTATGTCCATCCAATTTAACAAAGAAGCGTGAGTAAAGCGTTCCTATATGTTGCTGGATAGTCGGTTGTTGTAAGTCTGTATATAGAGTTTGGTTACTTACGTACGTGGGAGCGTCCGTAATTAGTCTTAAAATTTTGGATTGAAAAGTTTGTAATTTTTGTAAGTGTGTCTTTTTAGCTGAGCCGAAAATCTGTGAGGCGTATGTCCAAATGGGTTTAAGTAAGTAGGTGTATGTATTCAGTTTTTGTCTAATATTCAATTTTGAAGATTTGGCAAAAAGGGAGTAAGGAATTTTTAAGCGTATGTTTAAGGTCTTCTTTTTCATTTTGACATGTGAGCCCCAAGTCATCCTTCTGTCGAACAGAAGTCCGAGGTAGCGTACAGTTTCTGTCTGTGGAATTTGGTTGTCGCCGATATAAACTGGTGGGCATGTATCTCGTCTGAGTGTGAAAGTTAAGTGTTGTGATTTGTCATGATTTAATTTCATTTTCCATAGTGTGTACCATTTTTTTAATTGAAGTAAGTGATTCTGTAAATTCAATGAGGCAAGACTGGGGTCATGGTGTATTGTTAAAATTGCGGTATCGTCAGCGTAAGTTGCAGTGAGAATTTTAGAGTTGGTAGGTATGTCGTGAGTGTATATGATGTAAAGTAACGGAGCCAGTATTGAACCCTGCGGAACTCCTGCTTAGATTGGTCGGATTGAAGAAATCTCTGAGCCCTGCCGGATAGAGAAGAATCTGTCAGAGAGGTAGGATTGGAGTAGAAGATAGTATGTGTGGGTAGAATATAGATGATGTAAAATTTAGAATTTAAAAATTGAGGTTTGAGTGCCAACTATGGATAGTTTTAAATATAAATATATATGGGTTTCTTTTGGACAGCAGAATATACTTCAAGATAGGGCTAGGGGCTAGTAGTTCAGGTAAAGGCCCGATGCACACGGACGGAATTTTTCTGCGGTCAGGTCTATAAGCCTATAGGCGTGTGGTAAGGGGTACCTGGAGTATAATGGTATAATCCGGTCGGTCCATTATATTCCAGGTACCCCTGACCACAAGCCTGTAGGCTTATAGACCGGACCGCAGAAAAATTCCGCCCATGTGCATCGGGCCAAAGAGAGTACAGGTGTAAATACACCAAAAAAAAGTGAATGTCAACATATGGGCATGCCTTTTCCAGTTTGTTCTTTTCCATTATAAACCCAATATTAGCTAAAAGCGCTTATTGAATTGCAGTTTTATTTTTCATTATTTTGATTATTACTATTTATGCTCTTTGATTGGTCCCATACAAAATCATCGATATAGACCTTAAAGTTTCATATATCCCTGATCGGGTCCGTCTCCGACTCCAGTCCTTTCATAATAAACTCTACAACCACTAGAATGGCTGTTGTTTCCAACCTTGCTATCTTCTTTTTGCTTGATAATTCTCCAAAAACGTCTGAATTATAAATTAGAAGAAATGGATATAAAATTTAGAATTTAAAAGGTTTAGCCTGAACGCCAACAACGGATTGTTTTAAATATAACCATGTAATGGTTTCTTTTGGAATGCAGGACCTATTTCAAGATATGGCTAGCCGAGCAGTTCAGGTAAAAAGAAATAGTACAGGTGTAAATACGATTTGCAGCCTTAAGTTCAGTAAAATTTAAGAAATTACATTAATCTATCCTCCCCAAACCAAAAAAAAAAAAAAAAAAGAAATTAGGACTACCATTGCTACGAGCCTTATTCTTTTCGATTGTGATTTTTTTTTGGCCCTCAACGGAAAATACAGCCGTATTAGTTTTTTATGAATAACTGTTCATTGATAGAGCGTACTATATGGACGTTTAACTTAATTTTCCTTTTTTATATTTATCTTAAGACTAAAAAACATGTTTAAACCAAAACCACAGTTTTACATCTTTTGTCATCAGTAGGATCGTGGTAGTCCATGATCCATTTACTTCAAAGGATTCTATAATAATATAGACTGCGTTTCTAACAGAATATTGCCCATTTAACAACTAAAGTCTCTTTTATACACTGGTATGATTACAGTTCCCTCGTTTTTAAATTGTACCTCTCCTTACTACCATATGTTGCCCTACAATCGTAGCTATTGTTTTCTAAGCCAACTGTTGGCACCGTTCGAGATTTCAAAAAGCTTTCATAAATGCATGGTCTTATCGTCTACGGTCGGAGTTTCGGAAGATTCGTCAGAATCAATGAGCCGACAAAATATTCTTCTTATTCATCAATCACTTCCTTATCCTGTAGTCAAGTCATTAACCATCAATAGGAGCATTGCTTCAGCAGGAACCATTCTTTTTTCCAGTTTTTGGAGTATTCAAATAAATTAGGTATAATCTATACTTTTTATGCATGAGGTGAAAATATATACATATCGAAACTAGGAAAACTGGATCAATCTGCTCGAAGGAAAGATGTTAGTCAAAGGAAACCTTCTCCTTAACCAGAAGTGCTTGATAGTCCCAAGTAGATAAGACTAGTTTCGGATTTCGGTCAACACTGCTGAATTTTTTTATTTTTATTTTATTTATTTTTTTATCCCAAAGGACCTTTCAGTAAAAACATTGATCAATGCAAAAGAAATACATTGATCGAATATTAAAATAAATTAAAGAATTCCCTCAGATTGATTAAAAAATGAGTCGTTTTGAAAAATTATGAGTGTAAATCAATGAAGGAAACGTGTAATTCCATCACTTTGATCATGTGTAGTCCTCTATTTATCTAATTAGACTCTCCTAAAGTTGTAGAGTAATACTGACTAAATACTTTAAGGTCTTAAGTCATAAAATTGAACCTTAACAAATTCACAGCATTTTCTTATCCTACTTTTTTGTTTCGTCACTTGAATTATTTTTTAGATTATTGTTTTAAGATATATACTTATTGTACAATTAAACCAAAAATAATAACGAACGTTTGATAAGCAACAAATATTTATCTTTGAATAAAAAAAAATCAAACCTTTCGGATACATGAGTTCCCTCCTGGGCCTTACCTGTAAAAAAGAAGGAGAAATGTTATAAATCTTTATTTTATAAATACTTTACACAGTCACAAAATTATCGTTCATTTTTAAGGAGATTAAAAAAAAAAATTGAAATATTGAATTTTCGGACATTGAGCCTTTCATTGTGGTTTACTGTACCATAAAATGGTTAAAATATTGTTAAAATTAATGATTCAGACAGGATTATGGCCGCATAGCCTAAACATTGTCGATGATTTAATAAATGGAAATTTAAGAAAAAGTTTCCTGGTGAATGCTTCAACCCAGTTGCTTAACTGAACTTGGTGAAAAATATATTTAGAGGACCAATTTATAATTGGTATTTTTTTTTTTCGCTTCATACTTTTATTCGCACCTGTTGCAGCTAAGCGACAATCAGCAAATGTGAGATAAACTGCTGTGATATTGGCATTGTAAGCATGAGGGAAGATAGTGCCCAGCGCACATCATCACGGACTTGTTTCAGGAGAGGAGGTCTCTCATCCAACATTTAAATTAAAATTAACAAAAAATTTAATGTAAAATGTAATGTAATATAAAATAAAATATGAGTTGGGCTTCGGACAATCCAATAGGACAATTTTTTCCCAATTATCAATTATCAAAAAGAAAAAAAATAGGTCGATATGAAACCAAAGCAATTTAATAAACTTTTTTTTTTTTTAATTACCTGCTGTTATTTTTTCAATCATATTTTTTTATAATCTTTATCTTATATTTTATAAAATATAAAAGACAAAGTGAAGTATGTTGTCCTTCAAAAAATTCAAAGTGATGGAAGTAAACACAACTCTATTTCTCAAAATTCAACTTTCACAAAATATCGAGTTTGGCGCTTAGTTCACTTTGGATTTATCCGGACCAAATGATATATAAGATCTAAATATGTGATATATATATATATATATATATATATATATATATATATATATATATATATATATATATAAAAGAATGTACATATTGGTACATACATATGTACATAATATTAATCAATAAGTTTATCAATAAAATAAGTTCCAATAATAAAAAATACATGGGAAACTAAAACGGCGGACCGTAATAATTACCTACTACGTAGATAAGTTGGGCCAAACAAGACAGAAACATTGAAAGCGTTCTAGCAGAGTGTGGAACAACTGTTCCAGAACGGGGAACAATCAAGTCAGTGTTGTCATCAGCCGCCTAGAACTAATAGCAGTGCTACCTTGCTCCCGTGGTTCTGTTTTAGTAATTTACAACAAACAAACTACATTTCACGACGAATTAACTTGTTTCAAACGCAAAGTATACGTGAAACCATGTGGGAGGGCTAGTTATGGAACTAGAGAGAGCCTGCTTAGAATCATAAACTTGATCTAGCGCGATGAACACGGTTCAAGTACTCTCCAACTAGCCCACAAAGGGACAATAACTAACCAATAATTTACAAGTTATCTCTTTTTTTTTTCTTGTAAGCCATAACTGTTTTGTTATCAGATCATATTTGATGATTGAGGTATCACTTTTAATGATTTCTAACCCCTCCTAGTATGAAAAATGGTCAGATCCCCTAGAAAACATCAGGAGAAGAGCTATGAATAAAAGAATAATTAATTTCGGCATGACTATCGAATATTTGTATAATGTAAGGGCAAAATTGAAAGGTCTCTATATCCACTACATAATGGAAACAAAATGATGAAGTTTGAATATTAATTACGAAGTTAGTAACGAAAAACCTTTTTTCTTCTTCATGCTAATGTGTGTTTACTTAGTCTCAAATTCGGGTTATAAGGCCATTGATTAATACGGTATGCGAATTATTCGAACGGGCCAACTATTTCAAATCTAATATAAAATGATATGATTTTTCCAGATTTTCAAATAATTTTTTTTATAACGTCGATGGAGTCCCCGTCCGACTCTAATTTAATTAATAAAATCAAATCCGGAAACGTTTAATGAGTTAGAGACAAATATATTTTAAAATATACATTGTTTTATTGAACTGCAATGTAGTGAAAACATTAATTAATTATGTGGACATTAGAAAACTAGGAGTAGGTATATATGTGATTTTTTTTAAGACATCATATTATATGCGGTATATGGCAGTAAAAATTCCAATCTTTTAATTGCTAAAGAGATCAAAGTTCATTAAATGACAGAGATAAGTTTAAATAAATAAGCGTGTTAAAAACCAGTGAGTCTAAATTCGGTGAAATCGGATAAAGTGCTAAAAAATTAATAATTCTCCCTCATCCTTCCCCTCCTCCATTTTGTCGACGTTTTAATATTTATTCTGCTATTCTGGGCGGAGACCAATCCAACATATCATAAAGCAGTTATTGTCTAGCTCACCTAGATTTCTAAAATGTGTAACTAACACGATTTTGTTTTATATTATCATCTACAATAGATAATAAAATGCCTAAAAACAACAGTACTAAATATGTTACAATAGATATTGAAAGTCAAAGACCTAATAATATTTTAAAATTTGATATTAATTATTTTTCAAATTCACGTAACATATGTTTTTAACTTTTGATTTACTCTAAATGGGAAAAAGTTCACTTAGACCCCTAGTTTGCTCTAGCTGTTTATTCCTTACGGTTTAACTTGGGTAAAGTTCAGTATGTTCAGTGACATTAAATGACTGTGTTAACAAAATCAATGTAGGAATTGCTGGTATTTTTTTTTTTTTTTTTCCTGCGCTTATACGGAACAAGCAGATCTAATAGCTATGGAAAATAAAAATTAAAAGTTATGAAATAAATATTTAAAAATATAAAATCTATCAAGCGAAAAAAAAGTTTCGACTGATGCGCCGGTGAAAATCCGCAAGAGGGATAATTATAAATAAATAAATAAAATAAAACTATAGAGGTGAAATATTCGACTGATTTCTTTTAGATACTATATCTCTAGCATGCCTGAATATCGGGAATTTCAGACAAAAACCTTTTTTAAATTTTAACAGCCACTCAACGCGCTGTTAAAATAAAGAAAATGTTCTGAGTGAAAATCCGGATATTCAATCATACTAGAGAATCTTAAATACAAATAGTTTTTTCTTTTGCGAATTTATATTGACAGTAGGCTTATTCGTTAAAATTTTATAGTAAAAAAAAAAAAAACCACTTATAAAAAACTAACAGACTACGAGTCTTTCTTTCTGGAAATATGAAATAGCAACCTGTGAAAATCATTATAATCAGAAGTACTTTGCTAATTTATTTTTGTTTGATGGCTTGCGACACAAATCCTATTTTGCTCAGTTCATGTTACTAAGTGCATACGTACTTAAAGCACTGCAAGTAAACAGCTACAGCCCTCTCTCGGCTGATTGAAAAACTACTAGGCGATCTAACCTTGTAACAGTTCGAAACATCGCCTTAAAAGACTGTTCAGTGCATATTATGAAAGGGAAAAATGGTCAAACAATAATTTCATACCGCATAGTTTTCTTACGATATTCAAAGTAAATATTTTTAGTGGTACACCTGTACCAAATCAATATGGGGACTTGCGGTTAATTTATTAACGAAGTTCACCTGTATGTTGGGATCTGTAGTTCAAAGGCAGACTACATTATATTCGGACATAATTTCATTCTTTGGTTTTATTCGTTTTGCGTAGCGAAAAATAAAAAATAAAATAAATAACATATGAAAATCTATTTTCATAGATATAATTGAGAACAGCTCAACTATACTCACGGCTTATTAAAGAGAACAGCCACCACCTCCATAACCCTTTCAACCAAATATAGTTTTGTATAGTCAAGCCCGGAAAGAGGTGCTGTTGGGCACTTTCCTTTTTTCATGACCAAAATGCCTGACATATTTATTCGTTTTAGCCATTAAATTCGCTGATTGTCACTAATTCCTAATAAGTAAGAAAAATTAAAAAAATATAAATTACTTTTTACTATTTTTTATTATTATTTATTTTTAATGATTTTTTATTTATTTTATTCATTGTTATAAAAGCAAACCTAAGGTTGTGTTGACCTGAGGCTTCGACACCTCTAAGACCGATAAAAAAACTTTTTTTGATATCCACGTCTCATAAAAACAAAGAGATAGAAATTTTCATAAATGTGTGCAAAAATAATGTAGTACACAAGAAAGTGATGTGTAATTTAAATTTTTGCTTAAAGGTGGAAACTCTATAGGGAGAGTAGGAAATAAATAAATAAAAAGTAACCTTTTTAAAAAAGACATTTTAGCTTGTTCAGTTATTGCATCATGAAATATTAAAAACAAAATAAAAGTTGTAGTTCTTGAGGTTTACCAGCACATTTAATAGTTCTATTACTTAATCGATACCCTTATATTGCCCTTGAGTCTAATTTCTAAAACTTCAGATAAGATTCTAGCACAAAGAGTACAAGTAATGAGTGTGACCTTTAGCAGTGAATATATGACAGGAGATAGCTATCAAACAAAACAAAAATATCGATACCAATGACAGATTCGATTAGTAGATGCCCAGGCACTTAGAACTCTAGAGTGGTGAGGTTTGGATATTTATCAGCAACATGTCAAACCCGTTCCCTCTGAGCCGATCCGAGCTAAAAGCCACCATTAGGAGTAAGCTAATGTCTGCAATTAGTGTAATCCTAGTTCCGAATATCTAATCAGCCGTGTAAAGAATTATATCCGTAATCATGGACGATCCACCACGTATTCAGGCAGATCAACTTCGAATCCATCTATCATTCGATACTGTTGACCGCATGCGAGCGGAAAGATAATAATGGTTTATTTAAAATTATTATTACGATCGATTAAAATTCAAAACCAAGGTCAATGCAGACCATATTAAAGATCCATCACATTAACAAATAATTTTAAATATTAAAATATTCCATTTCAATCACTTCCATCCGAATGTATTATTTTCTAAATAAAAATAAAAACAAGATCGTGCTATTTTTTTTTAACGAGTTCCACCAAAGGAACTTGTATACCTTTTCCACGGAACTCTTTCCTTAAACAAAATTGTTTAAAGCTATATTTTTTTCCAAGCAAAGCAGTCTAGATCGTTTGCTTCAAGGATTGTTCAAGACAGCTTCGGTGAAGATATACGAAAATGGTGGCCAAGTAACTAGAAAGTTCATTCACAAAGTTCAAAAATTAGAAACCAACTAATTATATTAGTTTTCTTATTATTATATATATTATAATTATATTATATTATATTATATTATATTATATTATATTATACTATATTATATTATATTATATTATATTATATTATATTATATTAAATTATATTATATTATATTATATTATATTTATTATAATATAATATATTATATAATATATATAATATAATATAATATAATATAATATAATATAATATAATATAATATAATATAATATAATATAATATAATATAATATAATATAATATAATATAATATATATATATATATATATTATAATATATTATATATATTATATTATAATTATAAAGTTATATTATTATATAACTAATTATATTAGTTTTCAAAAATTAGAAACCAACTAATTATATTAGTTTTCTTTTATATTAGCTTTCTTCAAAGCTAACACGATCTTTTAATTTTTAATCAGTTAATTGAAACGATAGCGAAAAACGCTCTAAAATTCATAGAAAATGTGTTTTTAACATTTATAGGCCATATCAAGCAGCCCTCAATTCCAGAAAAAAACATAAAAAAGTCAACAACTCGTGTTTAAATTATTAGTTATGTATGGGGACAAAAAATAAAGCCGAGCAAAAAATAATTCCTGTCTAAATGTTGTGTTTGTAACCAACAATTGTGTTTGAATCGGATAAATATTTATTCATGTTAAAACAAAAATCTATACATAGCCACATTTATCTATAATCAATTACTGCATAAGAAATACATTTGTTCATCATTGTAAATTTATAGTATACTATTTATATTTATACCATTTTTTAGTCAATAAAAAAATGTTTGATTCTGACGGCACAAACATGTCCTTAAACTGAAGTTGGTTTAATATGCATCTTTTAGAATCATTCACTTTAAACTCAATCGTGTTCGTTCCATTTTACCTTATTTTCCGCTAGAGTATTGATCTGGCACACGCTGAATTTTTAAAGAACTCAATGTGAGTCAAAAGATTGGCTTTATAAGATTTACCAAAGTGTTCCAGAGATGCACACGTGTCGCTGACAATTGAGTTAGGAAGATTAAGTTTATCCTTTTCTCTGATAGATATTTATTTTCAAACTCCACTTTTTATCTAAATTTAAACTATTTCTTTTAACTCATTTCCTGCTTGATGCTTTCCGCTGTACCTTGTCAGATGCCAAATCTCAATCAACCTATATTCGAATTAATAAACAGAACTACTTCTTTTGTCATTTTCCGCCATAGAATTCTGTATTAATTCACATTCATACCTTCAGCGAAACAATTGTAAGTAAATAAGAATAAATTAAAAGCTAAAATTCTTTGTTAAAAAAAGAAATTAGTAAAATAATAACTGATATGAACTGGATTTTTTTTTAAAATACATCTCTCTAAATGGATGACTTTATTTATGGGGGAATTCAGTTTCAGCTGAATATCACGCATTTTGGTGTTTCGGAACGGAACGGTAGCCTTTATGTAAATGTTAGAAAGTCTATCAGATGCAAATCCGGCATTATACACTTCCTATTGAAATCAGAGCGCGGGGTAGGAGTGAATGGAAACCCGGGTTTATTTGAGTTGTACCCACTTCACTACATCCAAGGTACGGTTCAGCGCGTGAAATGTCACCAATATCACTCTTCAAGCATATACTTATATAGACTATAGAACAAACTATATTTTGCGTTTTCAAATAAAATGTTCATTTCCTAGTTTATTATTACAACTTCGCGAGCTATGTGATATACTCTGCATTAATGATTGTGGGTGGGAGGGGGGATTATATTTATATGGTGTAGCCTTTCAATGAAACAGTAAAAATGTCAAAAATTATTTCTACAAATAATCATGATCTGGTATTATATGAAATCGACAAAAAGAAGCAAAATTATTCCAAGTTTTATGAAGTAGAATTTAAACCAGGCATGTTTAAACGAAACTCATGTTAAGGAAAGTATTGATATATAAATGAAAACTTCTAGATAATAAAAGCTGTTGATAAATATTTTAGAGACTAATTTTGAAAATGCATCAAAAAACCCACTTAGAGTAAAATCATAGACAACCTCCAAAATCACAGTCTATTGCTATTTTGTTTAGTTGAACGAAAATATGAATTTTTTTGTATGAAATAAATACGGAAAAATAAAACCTAGTAACGCTTGTAGTTAAAATTTGACTCAATAAAAAATATTAATTTAACTTAACAAAAAAATGGAGGCGTAGCTGAGCTTTTTCTGAAACTCAACTCTACTTAATTTACATAAGATTTGTTGATCAAATAAAGCTATTTTACGAAAATAAACAACATTACAATATTTAAATAATCTGGTACGCTCAACACACAACTTTCACTGACCAACTTACATTGATTAGAAATTGACTTGATTTGTTAAATGCCATTTCTTAAAGATACACATATTTCCACATTAATTTACTTATCTTTGTTTGCATTTGCTCTTTAAAGTACACTCAATTTTTTTATTATTAAATAAAAGTTTTTACTTGTGATAATTCGGCAATGCAAACATAATTTTCCAAGTCGTATGATTTTATAATTCCCTATGTAGTTGTTGAAAACTTCATATAGTTACCATGAAAGCAAATAATTTCCATTTAATTAACAGAACAACTTGACTCCTATTTGTGTGGAGGAGGATTTACGAAAAAAGGACCTTTTTGGTGCATTTTT
This sequence comes from Aelia acuminata, assembly GCA_911387785.2. NCBI lineage: Eukaryota > Metazoa > Arthropoda > Insecta > Hemiptera > Pentatomidae > Aelia > Aelia acuminata. Next base: position 64,281,656 of record OU426982.1, on the reverse strand, counting down.
AAAATCAATTAATCTTATTGGAGCCAAAATGAAATGTGGTTCTATGCTACTGTTTCTGGTAGGTAATACTTACATTTTAAATTAATGTTTTTGTTTTTGTATATAACCTTTTTATTTCACTTCTTTCTATTAAAATATACATATGTTATTAAATAACAGTATGATAAATCACTGCTAACATGATGAGAAGTAACCGGTGTACCTAAGGTAAAAATCTGGTGCGTGCGCGCAACACACAACTTTCACTTACCAACTTCCTTAGATAAGAAATTGACGTGTTTTGTTAGATATCATTTTCCAAAATCACACATTTTTCTACATTCATATCTTATTTTTATTAATCGTTAAAGCCGTTTTTGAGTAAATAAAAAACCCCGTGAAAATGATACAAAATTTATTAAGCAAAGTCCCCCCTTCGGTTGATCAATTTTGATGAAATGTTGGCTATCATATATTTGGCATATACATACATCAAATACCCAGTTTGGTCACAATCGTGAAAGCCGTTTTTGAGTAAATAAAAAAAGCACGTAAAAATGATACAAAATTTATTAAGTAAAGTCCCCCCTCCGGTTAATCAATTTTGATGAAATTTTTACAGTCATATCTCGGGCATATAAATACATCAAATACCCAGTTTGATCAAAATCGTTAAAGCCTATTTAGAGTAAATAAAAAAAACACGTGAAAATGTTACAAAATTTATTAAGTAAAGTCCCCCCTCCGGTTAATCAATTTTGATGAAATTTTTAAAGTCATATCGCGGGCATATAAATAGATGAAATACTCAGTTTAATCAAAATCGTTAGAGCCGTTTTTGAGAAAATCGAAAAAAACCTAAAAAGTTATTAAATAAAGTACCCCCTCCCTTTGAGCAATTTTGATGAAATTTTTGCTGTCACATTGCGGGCATATGCCTACACTAAATACCCAATTTCAGGTTCGCACGGTTTATAGTTCTTTAGCTAGTCTGTTCACATACACACACACACACACACACACACACACACACACACACACACACACACACACACACACACACACACACACACACACACACACACACACACACACACACACACACACACACAGACCATTTCGCGGGACTTGGTCATTTCGAATCAGGGGACCCCAAAACGTGTATTTCCGTTGAAAACCGGAAGTCGAAATTTTTCACGATCGCAATACTTCCACTCACTATATATTACATATATAGGTAAGTGAAAGTAAAAAAAGACCCAGCGACTCCTCCGTTTGATCAATTTTGATGAAATTTTCTCTGTCATATCGCGGGCATATACATAAAACAAATACCCAGTTTTATCAAAATCCTTACAACCGTTGTTGAGAAAATCGAAAAAAAAACGTAAAAAGTTATGAAATATAGAACCCACTCCGTTTGACCAAATTTGATTAAATCTTTGCTGTCACATCGCGGGCATACACATATACCAAATACCCAATTTCAGGTTCGTACAGTTTATAGTTTTTGAGCTAGTTTGTTCACACAGACACACACAGGCACACACACTTTTTTACTTTGCAGCAGATCGTTTTGTAAAATGACTGAACAAAATATAAAAAATAAAATAAAAGAGTCTGTTTTGATTTATGACGATATTCTTTATATTAGATTTATGATATTCTAATTAAATATTTAAAAGGTATTCCTTGGAATGTGTTGTTATGGAATGATTCACACGCGTAACCATCAGCGACAATTAGTTAATCTTATAATAAAAAGGGATTAATATTAATTACAATAATTTCTAATGATTATTAATTAATAGTATAAGTAAAAATTTGACGATATTACAAGGATATAGTGCTCTTTAAGCGCATTTAGAAATTTTTATAACTAAAAATAGCCGATTTTCTTTACGACGTTGTTGAAAGGAGTGAGTCATATGAGAACAGAGCTAAGAAGGAAACAATGTTAGGTTTTGAATATGATACGGTAAACATGAGCTCTTTAAATTAGCAGACGTAGACTATGAGATATCTAATCCTAAGCAACAATAATTACTGCTAGTATTTATAAAGTTAAATACTGACAGTAATCATTTTACCTTACCTTACCTATGCCTCTATTGGATTTGGTAAAATAATAGACTTATTTTCATTTCATTATTTTTTTTTCCGATAATAATCTATCAAACATTACTTTTGTATGTGCACTGATAAAAACATATATTGTCACAGTGAATTTAATTTTATTTCCCTTAATTAAATGTTAATTATAACAAACTGTACGAGAATAATCATCTATTACAGCTCCCAATAATCGCCGCATCCTGGCATAAGGGCTAAACAATAAAGGCCGCCAATGGAGAAAGTTTCTGAAAACAGTTGTTTATACAAATCGGCTTCTGATCCCGGCAAGCCATCTAAGCCCAGACCTCGCCTTTAGTCCTATCTTTGGATATCCTTTGATCATGGGTCACATCTATTGACCAAACTAAATAGCAACAACCCTGTAGACTAATTTTAGTTACTTCATGTCGAGTCAATCATAAATATAAAAAAAATCTGGTGCGATGCGCGCAACACGCAACTTTCACATACGAACTTACTGAGATTAGAAATCGACGTGTTTCGATAATATGTAAACACCATTCCTCAACTTCAAACATTTTTCCACATTTATATGCTTATATTTGTATATCTCTATAAGCTATAGAGTATTTGTATAGCAAAATTTGGAAGTTCTCAGCCCTTTTCAATTAATTGTGCTTCATTCAAGTGCCTCCTCTGTTTGACCAATTATGATGAAATTTCGGCTGCCGCATTGGGGGCATATACATACATCAAATACCAAAATTGATCAAAATCGTTTTAGCCGTTTTTGAGTAAATGATAAATAACACGTGATAATGAGAAACATTTATTAAGTAAAGTGCCACCTTTGTTTGACCAATTATGATGACATTTTTACTGTCACATCGCAGGCATATACATACACCAAATACTAAGTTTGATCAAAATCGTTAAAGCCGTTTTGGAGTAAATAAAAAAAAAACACGTGAAAATGGGACAACATTCATAAAGTAAAGTGCCCCCTCCTATTGATAAATTTTGATGGTCACATCGCGGACATATACATACACGGAATACCGAGTTTAATCAAAATCGTCAGGCCGTTTTTGAGAAAATCGAAAAACACTTAAAAATTAGACAAAATTCTTCAAATAAAGTACCCCCTCCGTTTGACCAATTTTGATGAAATTTTTGCTGTCACATCGCGGGCATATACATACAGCAAATAACAGGTTTCAGGTTTGTACAGTTTATAGTTTTTGAGCTAGTCTGTTCAAACAGACACACACACAGAGACACACACACACACACACACACACACACACACACACACACACACACACACACACACACACACACACACACACACACACACACACACACACACACACACACACACTCACACACACAGACCATTTTGCGGGACTTGGTTATTTGGACTCAGGGGACCCCAAAACGTGCATTTCCGTTGAAAACCGGAATTCGAATTTTTCACGAACGCAATACTTTCCTTACTATATATTTCATATATAGGTAAGTGAAAGTAATAAAAAACATCATTCCTAACCACTTACCTCATCTTCTTAACTCGGTAAATCGGAACGTTTCCCGTAGCGGTGGATATAAACTAACCAAAAAAGGAGGAAATTTTCAGCAATTTCAAATTTTAACTTCGAACTTGAATTTTTAATACCTCACTATTCCAATTGTGCCTCATACAAATGTCTTTAACTTATAAAACTAAAGAATATAATGGTAAATAGAATGTTTTTTTTTTCTCTGTAATAACCCTAAACATATTGTATACATGTAATTAACAACAAACTAACTACTTCAATGAAAATTTCAAGTTTATGATATGCAGTTATAACTCTGAGCCCACTTCATCATAACCCTGGAGCAGCATATTGACCTCAAAGCAAAAATACGATACTTCAGATCTCTACCAATTAAAAGTTTGGAAACTTTTTTAAGCAACTTCCGGCTTCCTTTTTTATTTAATAAGCAAAGTTAGAGAATTCTCATAACAATAGTTTCCGATAATTTTACTGTATACAGGATAGCATTATCTTAATTTCTTTTCGCTTATTTTTAAGAATAATAACAGTAGCTACTACCTCTAAAACTACTAAAATGCATTAGGAAATCGACAATTAATTAGATTTTAGTCTTATAATTAATTATATCGAAAATTATATTCGTTCAAATTTAAAACTACGAAACATGAACAGAAACGTGATTTATGATTTGACAAAATAAATAAAAAAGTGGATGAACTAAGGATCCAATATTACTTCTTAGGCACCGAGGCTTCTTTTAAGATGCCTGGAAGGAATTTAAGAGGAGGGAGCAGAAGGCAAGTGACTAACAAAGGAGTTTATTTTAAAAAATATCTCTAATAAAAAAAACACATTAAAAAAAAATTAAATATTTTAAGATATTATCAATTGTTTTAAATTGACGTAAAAATTAAATATGGCACATGCAATTATAAAATTAAAAAGGTATAACGTTTAGAAACTGAGTTTTAGGTCTGGTTGAATTTATTTTTATTCCCAACATCAGCTGTTTTTAAAGACTAGTTAAAAGTTGGCCGTTGCTCGCTCCATACTTACTCAAGAACCTCTAAAAATCATTAGTGAAGTAAAATCTAGAAAATAATGGAGCCATGTGAGAGAAGTCAAACATAAAACACAAGAGTTACCCTCAACTTTGAGTAGTTTTGAAGATAAATGACTTTGAATTCAGTTTAAATGGGACTGAGAATAATTCTTTGCCGAAAGAGTTTTGTAGCAATGTGTCTGGTTCCACATTTTTTATTTTATTTAGACAATAGAAAGAAAAATCAAAACCTCTAGATGAAAATAATATAATGAAGAATAGGATAAGAAATAAAATTTACAGAAGTTTAAATGGCTTTTAGCAAGATATCAGATGAAACATAATATAATTTAAAAATCTAGTGCGATGCGTGCAACACCTAACTTTCACTTACGAACTTACTTATATTAGAAATAGATGTGTTTCGATATGAAAAATGACTTTTCCATATTTATACGTTTATATTTGTATATCTCCTTAAGTTATAATGTATCTGTTCATTTCGTCAACAGTCGAGGTTTTTTGACACGCTTGACCAATTTTGGTAAAATTTCGGCTGTCGCATCGCGGTCATAACATACATCAAATACTAAGTTTGATGAAAATCATTAAAGCCGTTTTTGAGGAAATAAAAAACAAACAAACAAAAAAAAAACGAGAAAATGGACAACATTTATGAAATAAAGTGCTCCCTCCGGTAGATCAATTTTGACGAAATTTTTTTAGTCATATCTCGGGCATATAAATACATTAAATAATAAGTTTTATCAAAATCGTTAGAGCCGTTTTTGAGAAAATCAAAAAAAAAAGTTATAAAATAAAGTAGCCCCTCCGTTTGACCAATTTTGATGAAATTTTTGCTGTCACATCACGGGCATATACATATGCCAAATACCTAATTTCAAGTACGTACGAATTTTAGTTTTTGAGCTAGTCTGTTAACACACACAAAGACCATTTCGCGGGACTTGGTTATTTGGACTCAGGGGACCCCAAAACGTGTATTTCCGTTGAAAAACGGAAGTCGAAATTTTCACGAACGCAATACTATAATATATTAATACAATGATCAAATATACTCTCAATAGATAATAATGAGAAAATCCATCAATATATCTAACAGCACATTACACACTGGAAATAATTAAATTTCAGTGGTGGTCCCAGATCCAAAAGTGTAGGCACACGCCTCAACCATCGAATTTACTACCGTTATGTTTTTTTCTTATAAATTAAATTCAGATGAGACCTGTTAATACTTCTTATTTGAACCTATTTGAGGTAGCATATAGCATAGCAGATTGCCATATTTTTTCTGATAGATAAACATTTTGGGCAGAAGGCATCTCGTGTCTTCCCTCACAAAATTACTATAAAATAGTTCTTCTTGTTTTACCATTTATAACAAGTAATTAAAATTGTCTTCTATAATTAGTAGTACTAAAATATTTTGATTTAGTTTAATAACAATAGGAGTTATTCTTCATGGAAAGAATATTTCCTCCCATATTACTATCTTTGTATATCATTATAAAATGAATATTATCCTTTCAGAAATTTACAAATTCCCCTTAATCCAGGAAGTGGAAATTTTCATCCAAGAAAAATATATTATTTTTCTTCCACATTTGATTATATAATAATTTCATATTTCATATACAGCCATTTCTCATACCTTTAATTACTCCAAAAAAACATCACTGAATGTGCTTTAAAGGTAGAATTTATTTATTGAAGTTTAAGACTTATCAGATAATTTCTATGATGATAAAACCTCCCTGGTATTAAAGAATACTTCATCAAAACATTTCATAAAAATTGTTTCAGCAGTTTAGGGGGAATCTTAAAAAGTTTTGAAATGTATAAGTATAAGGTAATACACACGGGTCCTCAATTTTGACGAAACCTTTGATGTCACTTCAAGGATATATTTCAAACATAAATATATTTTCCGAGAGGAACATATAGACGAGACTCATTTATTTAGACTCAGGAACCTCAACACGTGTTTTTTTCTGTTAAAATCTCGAAAGAAAAATTATACAAATTTTGATACCCTGAACATCTAGCCACCTCAAAATGTCCCTTGCTAGCTATATTTATTTATTATACAAAGCTAAATTTAAGTAAAAAGTAGATATTAAAAGATAGTACTTTAAAAAACCGCATGCTATAGATGTAACCAAAAACAATGGCAAAGATACATAATACTACTTTCAAAACAATAATAGTGTGACGTGAAACCAAAACAGACCTTTACCATTGTTACATATTACGACTTATAGAATTGCCTGGAATGGTTACAGTCACGTATTAAGTAGTAGTAGTGATCACATGTTTTGGAATAATCTAGGCCTTTGTGGTTGGTCCCATTTCGGACTACATATAAGAAGCGATCGGCTAGTGTCTTAGTCTAGTTTTGAACATAGTAGCATGAGGTTACTTTTGAGGCACTGGTAGTTACAATTTTGTAATGTTGTAATTAACTTGAGCTTTGATTGTTTGTTTGACATTTTTGTATCCTAATTTTACGTCTATAAAATTATTGAAACCCACATTGGTGTTGCACTGTAATAAATATTAATTAACTTATTAGCCCCTATAATGCTTCAAAACTCAACAAAAGGGTGATTCAGCGAATCAACAGCAGTTGCCACCTGAATGTTTAATAACGCGAGACGAGGAGACGACCGCAGAATAATCGTAGCAAGTTCAAAAGTTGTACTGAATCGCTAAGGTTCATGGTCTGTGATTATATTTTAATTACATAAACTAATCAATCGGATCGCGGTCCCGCTGCAGTAAGAAAACTTCCTCGACATTATAAGGACTGATTTTAAGTCCGCGGTCATTTAAACCTCAGCTCTAAGTGCAAAGGAGTGGTTATGAGGCGATGTCCCGTGATCTGATTTCTGAAATAGGAGTTGGGTTGTTGAGTCCTGCAAAGGCATCTTACACGACGAGTTTATATCTTCAGGGACAGCTTTCGATTGGGGACAGGAAATTAATTTTCTTTTATACCAACAACGAATTCCCTTGGGGCACAGCAAGTTCAACTATAAAGTAGGTCCTTTAGATAGGGACCTTCATCACATCTTACAATCAGTGTGAAACGTTGGTCTTGATACATATCATGGGTTATAAAATCTGACTAGATACATTTTTCGATATTTTATTTTGTCATCTTTTTCAATTGTATATATTTAGGTATTTTTTAACTCATTTATAATTATAAGTTATTTTATCCTGACCAGGTCCCCATAAGAAAATACAAAAATCGGGTTTATTTCTTTTCGTTCGGAATCGGATCTTTCATCAAAGGAAATTAAACGAAGAAATTATATCTGGGATAACCTTCCATGGTTTTTCCAAGAAGAACTGAATCCTCCTATACCCAATATCCTAATATAGTTGTCAAATTTACAAAGAAAATTATAACCAATACAATTATTTTTACTGCCTGTACTGTAGTACTGGGAATATATTTTTTGTCCACGGTCAAGTTCAAGTAAATATGTGATTTAATATATAAATATAAATCAAGGAGATAGTGGTTTCTTAATTTTGTTAATTCCATTTTTTAGGTCCACCGCAAATATCTGAGAAATCTTTGAGCTTAGAACATTCCACCATTGAATATGAAAGTCGGTGGAATATAATTCATGGAAATTGTTATTTATTACGTAAATCTGTGTTAAATGTATAATGAAAATTATCTTTAGTTAGATTAGAACGCCTTCACAAAATCTCGTCTCAATGCCTAACGTTTGGGACTGTATCCCAAAGATAACTAATTCTTGTCGGGGACAGAACTTCTAATAAAAATATCATAACAAGGTAAAAGTAATGTTTTCCCTAACTAAGGGGCTATTGGAAAAATCTTATTTAAATTTAAGAAAAACTTTTTTTTTCCTATAAAAAAGTAATGCCTAGGAATCAACGAATGAAGATAACATGGTGATAATTATTACACCTAATAAAATTTTAAAGAAGATATCCATTTTTTTCGATACGATAATCCCTAACTTTGCAATGACAACATTCCATTGAGGAGAAAAATGGGCATTTGTAATTCCATGGCAAAAAAAAAATGCGCTATCGGGACGTGGAAGGACGGATACATTTTCCGCCTATAGGGCTGCCTGCCCCTTGGCTCAGCGTCCATTGTCATATTTTGCCAATTCTATGGCTCTATAGTCCTCGAGGGTGAGGGAAAGGAGAGGGAAAAAAATAATAAAACAGGGCAGACTCCGCAAAAGTCCGCCCGCTGATAAAACACTGATAAGAGAAAATCTATTTTCTCACAATAGATGCTTTTGTTCCTTCAATCGATCCCATGTTCTGTACAGTCGTTTCAACTTGTTTTTACACTCTCTCTGTTTGTAACAAAAGACGATACTTTTTGTGAAGATCAATCAGCGACGCATTAATCGATTTAGTATCTTCTTCAATGCTTATGCCTACAAAGCTTAACGATCCAGAAAACCATCGAGTTTGTGAACTGATGATTATTTGACCAAATAATCAAATAAATAAAATAAAAACAATCTGAATTTGTAATCTTTAATTTTTTTTTTTTATATATAGCTACCCCAAATAACGGTTAGATACACCGACAAATTATTAAAGGCGAACTCTGCTCCTTACAGGCCAGCCAATAAAGATAGATGAGAATGGCGTCTTGGAGAATTTGCTGAGCTGGTAAGTGAGATAAGTGAAGGACTCCAGGCGCCCTAATAAGCTACTTCTAAAACAAAAAGGCAAGCTATTCTCAATCGAGTAAGCTTTTTGCTTTGAATAAACAGATTTTAAATAAAAAACAACCACAAAAAATATGAAAAATCGTATCTTAAGGTTATTTTTTCCATTTAATTTTTTAAATCACTTTTGGTAAACAAATGTATTTTGAACGATTTTATGCTGGACGTGAACTGAAGCTAATTTCGAAATTAGACTAAAAAAAATGTTACAAGGAAAGCTGCTAAAATCACACAAATTCACGAAGCATAATTTGTTAAAATATTATACGAATTACCATTACCAATTGTACCAGTACCATTACTATTTATATTTTTTCTATTTTAATTCAAAACTGGATTCTACAAAACATTTTATAAACTCGCATTAATACCAAAATAATTTTTGTACACTGCTTACTTTATTTTGTATTAATGAAATGATAAATTACTACTTTAGTGGTACCTGAATTAAGGGGAGAAAATTCGTAAATTAAAAACAAAATAAACGATAAAACGGAGGATAGTTTTTAATTAATGTATCAAAGTTATAAATAGATTTAATAAATAACTAATGCATAAAACCTAGAAAAAGCAAAAAATTATTTTACTGAGCATTTAATTGTATTATTATTTGAAATTATGAATAAAAGTATATGTATTGTATCAATTCCTAAAAATATTGAATAAAAAAAATATATGAAACATTCAATAGTTGTAATAATATTTTATTTAATTAAAAAATAAATATCTATCTCAAAAATATTAATACTTAAAATTCATTAGTACTAATAATCTTTTGAAGTAAAATATTAAAGGAATAAAAAGGATTTTAAAGAGTGCTAGTACGTACATTTAATATGCTGATTTGGAGAGGGCGATTATATAATTCAGAGAGATTATCGTATTAAAATGTTTCCATGGGAAAATTGATAGCAATTGAATGAGGATTTAATGGATACCGCCTTAGATTAGTGGAATTATTAACAATCAGATAGCTTGTTAATTCTTGCAAAACAATAGTTATTAAGGCGCATTTAAAAATAAGATCCTATTATGTTTTATTTATATTAAAAACAGTTCTTGAAATAAGTAGAATAACGCGTAAATGTAGGCAATCATTATACTTGTTCAAAAATATTATTAAAGGAAAAATACCTGTAGCAATACTGATCCATTATATTACAAATTTTAAAATCGTGGAACATAGCCTTAACGTCAAATTTGTATCACCTATTTTAAAAAAAAAAAATCAGAATTTGTTTTTATTACTTTTTTTATTTTATGTTTAATGAAAATAATAACTTTCAAAGAATGTTTTACATTATTTATTTATTTAACATTTATCAACGTTTCGGGGCACCGGCCCCATCATCAGGAACAACTTAATTTTTTTTTGTTTCATGCTTTATTGCATTTTGTCAATTGTATAATATCTAACTTACTACATATACATATATATATATATATATATATATATATGTATATATTTATATATATATATATATATATATATATATATATGTTTTGTTGTGTATATATATATATATATATATATATATATTTTGTTGTGTGTATATATATATATATATATATACACACAACAAAACAAGTATATATATGAACAAATTGTCATTAGTTTAAGTGTAACAATTATTTTAAACTGTTCAATCACTGTCACTGTTAAATAGAGATGATTGAACAGTTTTAAATAATTTGTGCGTGTGTGCGTGTGCGCGTGTGTGTGTGTGTGTGTGTATGTGTGTGTGTTTGTGTGTGGGGGGGTCGTCTTGTGTGTATAGATATGTATATATAGAAAGTTGAATATTATACAATTGACAACCTGCAATAAAGCATGAAACAAAACAATTTTAAGTTTTTCCCGAACATGGGGACGTTGATAAATGTTAAATAAATAATGTCAAACATCATTTGAAAGTTATTACTCTTATTCGCATTGATTCGAATTGACATTCGCATGGATACGAGAAGACTAAACCAAGGTACAGCAGACTCCCGATTATCGGTGGTAATGGGTGGCACGGCAACCGCGGATAAACCAATTCCACGGATAATCCGCAAAATTTTCAAAAGGTCAACAAAACAATTCAAATCAATGGAAACTGTTTATTTATAGATATTACATAGATAGAGTTCTGATAGTTGTGACTCTTTCAGTCTTCGGGTATTACACTTATTGGCTGGGACACTTTAGTAAAAAAACGGTCTGTTCTGAGAGTGGTGACTCACACACTTTTCGGGTTTTATATGGCAGGTACACATGAGTAAACGAACTTTTTTCTAATTATACAATGAATTGAATAGTGAGGTAAGCCCTTTTAGTTAAATATTTAATTATTAAACGAGCAATTTCTGTTTTTGTGGGGGAAACTGAATTTTTATTTGTCTCAGTTGGAGGCTTGTTCATGTTTCACCTCACGGGAAAGTGTATACGCGATTGTAGAAATGTAAATTAACAGAAATTGTTTGTTTAATTAACTTTTTTTCGTTCGTGTTTTTCGTCGTAACATTTAAGTCATCTACCGCTAGAATAAAAAATAAAAAATTCTAGAATGACTGCGGATAATCCGCAAAGTGGATAATCCGCCAGCGGATAATCGAGAGTTAACTGTAATTGAATCAAGAAAGGAAGGGGTTGCTGTTGGGTGCTTTCCCTCCTCATACCTGACAAGTCATTATTTCATATTACCGCCATCTCATTCGCTGATTGTCCGCACTTTGCAGACAGGTGCGAATTAATAATTAAAGTAAAAAAAAAAAAATACAAATTTGTAATAAGAATCAAGTTCGTCCGAATTCGTTTTCTTTGAGTTTGTAGGAAACAGGTATAGTAAACGTACCATTTTCACTTTGAAAAAGCTTACAATCTTCTTTCAAGTTTTCAGTTAAGTGAGCTTTTTAAATTATTAGTTCATTACAAGGGGAAGCCAGATCTGAGGATTCACGATAATGTACGAAATCGTATTACAACGCGCTTTTAGAGAAAGATTTAAAGACTCTTCGGAGAAAAATAATTTGTCTGCTTCAACGAAGTAATGATTTAACTTCCTCTGCCTTCCTCAAACAGACAGGAGAGTTGGCTGTGAAACTGGATACCGCTTTAAACGATCAATGAGCTACACCAAACAGGCTGTTTAGCTGGAAAGGGGATAAGAAGAAATATACGAACATCCCTTTTCTTAGAGGAGAAGTTTTGCGAGAATCTGATGAAAGAGATTTCACCGTGAAAGGGCTATTGTTTAGGGCCAGCCTAACTAAAAGGGCAGAACAAGGAAAGAGTTTCAAAGAAGACGTGGGTGTCAACCTGAAGAATATATCCTGTAGCATATATATATATAACAAAACTATAAAGAGTAAGAATATTATTTTTAAATATAATAAACAAAAATCATTCTACAGTGAAGTGATTTCATATAAACTCATCTCAAGGAAAATAATAAAAGGAAGACTTATTATGTTCAATTTAAAAAATTGAGTAATACTGAGATAGTTCCTTAGATTAGACTAACTACAAAGACATATTTCGCGCTATTGTCACTCCAGCATGCCTATATTCGGAGATGCCTGTTGTCTTGGATTTCTTAAGGGCTTAGCGGCCAAAATGCTTGAGATAGCTGGAAGTGTTTGCTCTGAGTGGATGCGACAAGGCCATACCGTTAGGGCCTTTGGCACTGGAAGAGGTATGCTTTCTAGTTACCTATTCCTTTCCCAGAGGTAATACCACTCTGGTGTTAGCGGTACCAACAAACTGTGAAGCTAAGAGTAAACATATTGAAAACATTTGCTTAAAAACATATTATTATTGCAACGATATTATTTTTCTTAAGATTCGATAATTTGCTTGAAAAAATATTAATATTGAATAAATATTAGATATGTATCCTGGGAAAAGGATCGCTCGATGGTAGGTCACACAACTGCTACACTAAAGGTCCCGAATTCGAATCTGGCTCTGGTCAGATTGGTCTTCTCTAGATCCTCTAATAACACACCCACCCTATATAACAGGGTATTCTTAATTGAAACTAAGGAAGAAACATATTAAAGGAATAAAAAATTGGCGTTAAAGCATGTTTGCTGTGAAATCACCTCCTTTAACGACAGCTGACCAAGTAACAGTATATCATTACACAGAACTGAAACCCATAACCTACCTCCACATGTATTGGTACCACAGGTTACTTAATCTGTGACAAAACAAGTTGTTCATGGTATATACGTACATAAATGTATAAAAACTTGTAAAGTTTTATATTCTTATGAAAGAATAAAATACAATTAAATGGGAAGTAGTAAATATAAAACTGCTTATAAATAAACCACCCTTCCTCTTATATATATATATTATGTCCACATTTTACTACTATCACTGCAATCATTATTATACAGAATGATAAATATGCCCTGAGAATTATATGCACAAGTAACACCCCTTAAGCAATAACGTCCTTTAATATTCCGATTAATGAATTTCATTAAAAAATGTTATTTAAAAAAAATAAAATCTTTTTCAGTAGGATTGGATGGGCCTATCATTTTTATTTTGAACTTGTATAGACTTTTAAGTTTCACAGCATGCTACCAAAGTAATTTTCGGGGTATGCTTTGGAACGGTAATTATTGCTTTATAATGGGAACTCTTTAATATTTTTAAAAATACAGATTTTTTTAAGAACATGCCTGAAAAGTGTTTGGATTAAGTGAGCAATTATGTAATTAAGAAAGCATATTCGTTTTATAAAATCTTTTGCCTATTATTATTTCAATATCTAGTAAGTACCTAATAAAAAAGCACTTTAAAAAAATTGTAAACACTTTTAGGATGAGTTGGAGGCGCTATTGACGCGGCGAAATATCATGAGGTATGCCCAGTTACACCTTCTCAATGCCAAAACGTGCTCCGTGTTATTAAAAAGGTCACGTTTTCTCCTTCGTCATAGGCTTCACTAAAAGTCTCCGAGGGGATATCGTGAGTTAATGCAACAGAATTATGTTCTGTAGACGTCTCGGGATGACAGAGATGAATCATAAGTATGAGATGATACATTTTATATTATTTATCCAAGCCATTTTACTATATAACAATATTCTGTAGTTAAAAGTCATATACTATAAAGAAGGGAAAAATTACTTATAAGCATTACTTAGCTTTAATTGTAATTGTTTATGATAGAAATTTGCTTTGTGTGTTCAATAAAATTTTATTTTTTTTAATAGTTTATATTCATTCTGATTCTACATTTTTACTAAGTAATGCTCATTTATGTGTCTTTGTGAAATAATTAGCGATCTCTGATTAAATCCTTGATGATAACCCACGTGCTTGAGTCGAAAAGGGGGTTAATTAGTTAAATAAACGAAAATCCTGAAAGAAACTACTTACTATTTATCATAACAAATGGATTAGTGTATATCATTGAAAATATTTTTAATTCTACCAGAAAACCATAATCATCCCTACTAATGAGGCCACAATAATTCAATAAATAATCCTACTAAAACTACAACCTCGCGGTAGCTCGTGTGCATAGTGATCTCAGAGCGTTCATGTTTTCGAATCGTTATCCTACGTGAAGGAGTCTTTTGTTGACGAGAGCTTTGGCGATTGCGAACTTTCTGTTTGACCGGGTCTTTATACATATGTAGCCAAACTCAAAAAATGATTAATAATATGCCTTAATTTGGTGATTTTCAATTGACAGAGCAACAGTAGGGAGGTACCATAAAACATATTCTTCATAATAAAAATTGGAATTAAACACTTCACAAACATTAAAAAAAGAATAAGATTAATTCCTTTCTAATCTAAACACTGATCCTAAAAATATTTATTAAAAAATAAACAACCAATAATCCTTTAATTGACGGCTTATGAAGAATTACGTGACAATGGCATAGAATTAAACAAAATAAATAAATAAAGTTTTGCTTCACTGATTGCTTTCATTATCTAATGGGGAATCGAATGTCTATTTTTTTAAAAACGAAACCTACCGACGATTCTTATATACTTACCTATTCCTACAGTGTGCGGTCAAAGAGACCGCTAATTAAAAAGTTATCGACTTTGTAATGTAATGCAGAAAATGGTTGATTTGTAGCTAATTTTATATTAAGTAAAGAATTTCTAGGAAGTTTCGTCCAAATTTATTTTTATTTTTATGTATTATAATTTCTAAAATTATTTTTAAAAATTAAAATTATATTTTTATACTGAATTTTAAGCATATATAATTTACTTTATTCGGCTTCCTCACATCGTTTACAAAGTATTTTAGTCTGAAATATGCTTTTGCCACAAACATATTTTTCACACTCCGAACAGATTTTTGTTGTTTTATAACCTTTACAAAATTTTACTTGAACTTAGTTTTTTTTTTTTTTTTTTTTTTTTTTTTTTTTTTTTTTTATAGTTTTTCGTACGACAAATCGGAACTTGTGGACGCCGATGGTAAAAGCTTTTTTTCTTGAGATTTTTTATATGAATCGCCGAGTTCTGAAGCTAACTGAAACAAAAATTCCTGCCTCGATATGTTTTCACCCGTCGTTGTTTTATACAAAATCCTGGCATTTATTCCAGCAAGTTCCGAAATGTTGAAAAATACCTGAAGTGGCCACCTACAACTTAACGAATTCGCGCTGTATATCCTTGTCTTATGGTCTGCCACATCGATACCAAATTTATTACAATTATAAAATCTATAAGATTCTGGTATACCTTTGTTGCTTTTTTCTATTTCTATTGAATTACGTTTGGAACTAGGGGTCCAAAGTGGTGAAAGCGCAATATATGGTATCATCAAGAAACCACTTAGCCTCTCCACCACAACTCCTCTCTCACCTGTCCGTGGTGGACCCTACCAAGCCGAGCAACCCAGCCCAAGGTGGCGGTAACCAATCCCTGCGAAGGACTGGGTCGGCGAGCTAACGAGAGATAGGGGGCCCATGTAAAAATGGGTGCTGTTGTTCCAAGCTAATGGAACCTCTTTTACTGGGCCAATCACCCGTAAAAGCGATAAAAAGATTCAAAGCACAAACATCGGCCTCGGATTCAATCAGTCAAAACGGATACGACGCGGCGCTCAAAAGGACTTAAGACTTGCTACTTGGAATATAAGAACGTTTACTGGGAAGGAGATGGAAATAGTGGAAGAAATGGAAACATACCATCTGGATATATTGGGTGTAAGCGGGGTGAAAAAGAAGGGATGTGGGGAGATAAAGTTGCCAACAAATTATACCCTAATGTACTCTGGGGTCCCAATAGGAATAAGGGCTAAAGAAGGCGTTGGAGTGATAATGAAGAACAACCTCCTCTCAAACGTGGCAGAATGGTATCCGGTATCCTCCAGGATGCTGGTCATCAAAATTAAATTTTCCATTGGCCAAAGTACCTTAATACAAGTATACGCCCCTACAGAAGACTCAGACATACTGGAAAAGGAACAATTCTATACCAGTTTGGAGACAGAAGTGATCAAAGCTCAAAACAACTGAAGAGAGGTCATAATTATGGGCGATTTCAACGCGAGAACAGGATCCGATTTCAACAGAACCCGTGGAGTAATGGGGAGACATGGAGGAGAAACTATTAAAAATAACAATGGCCAACGTCTTATAGATTTCTGTATAGACCATCACCTATTGATAGGAAATTCATTCTTTCCACACAAAAAAGTGCACAAAATAACATTTGCCACACATGGAAGAAACGCAAACAGTATAATCGACTATTTCATATTCAGTAAACAAATAAGAAGATACTTTACAGATGTGAAAGTTATTAGAGGAGCTGAAATAGGCTCTGACCACTTACTATTAGTTGCAGACACCCAAATTATTCAGCCAAGAAAGAAACCATGGAAAAAATAGATGAAACCAAACTTCTAATACCAGAAAACCAAGAAAAATATGCCAAAGAACTGGAACGAAAATTGATAGGCATCAACATGGAAGAAAATGTGGACAGCATATGGGCTGAAATTAAAAAGCATATCCTACAGACTGCAAAGGTAGTATGTGGTGTTAAAAGATATTCATCTGGTGCAAAAAGAACTGACTGGTGGAGCGATCGGGTAAAGGCATCGGTGCAAAGAAAGAAACTGGCTTGGAAAGAATATAACAGCAAAAAATGCAATGAAACATGGGAAATATATGTCAGAAGAAGAAATGAGACAAAAATGGTCATAAGAACTGCCAAAAAGAAAAGTTGGGAAGAGTTTGGGCGAAAACTCCAAGAAGACTATAAATCTAACTCAAGGAAATTCTGGAAAAAGATTAAAACGTTAAAAGGCAAAAAATGCAAGCCCATCCGGAATATAAAAGATACATCAGGTAAAATGATAACAAAAGATGAGGATATATTAGACAGATGGAACCAGCACTACTCCCAGGTATTTGGAGAAATTAGGAGTGAAACAGATGTGGAAGAAGAGGAAGAACAACCACAGGAATATGATGCAACAGTGTGGGAAGAAGAAGTGGAAGCAGCGATTGAAAGACTGAAGACAGGAAAAGCACCGGGAAGAGACGACATCGTGCCCGAATACATAAAATATGGAGGACAAAGTCTGATCGGAGCTCTACAGGGCCTATTCCAAAAGGTATACACGGAAAAAAGAATACCTAACGAATGGGAGCATAACATCATCATTATCTTCAAGAAAGGGAGCCAAAATGAATGCCAAAACTACAGACCCATCTGTCTATCTCAAGTTGTATACAAAGTATACACATCTATCCTTGAGAGAAGATTGAGAGGTCTCGTGGAGGACCAACTAGAGGAGGAACAAGCGGCTTTCAGGCCATTGAGACAAACTCAGGACCACATTTTCGCTTTGAGGACTATAATGGAGAAAGCATGGGAACGAGACAAAAACATCTATATGGCATTCCTAGACATAAGGGCAGCATTTGATTCAGTTCCTTGGAGTGAGATCTGGAACGCACTAAGAAAGAAGAACATCCCAGGAGACCTTATTAAAGCAATCCAATCTACATATAAAGACTCAAAAGGAATAGTAAGGATCAATGGGAAGGAATCCAGGAGCTTCAGGATGGATAGAGGAGTCAAACAGGGCGATAGTCTCAGCCCATTACTCTTCATTATATTCATGGATGAGATCCTAAAAATCTGCAAACGAAGAACAGCAAGAGCAATTATAGGAAAATGGAATTTAAGAACAATACTTGCCCAAGCTCTTGTATATGCGGATGATATTGTCCTCATAGCAGACTCTACAGAATCACTACAGCAAGCCATCATAGAATGGGAAGCAGAACTAGGAAGAAAAGGGATGCTGATAAACGAGGATAAAAGCAAAGTTATGCAGATAGGACGAGCTGCTGAAGACATACAGATAAACTGTAGAGGTAAGACCCTGGAGGTGGTTGATGAATATACGGACTTGGGAACAGTTGTTGAAAGGAACGGGAAAATAGACTAGGAACTTTCTAATAGAATTCAAAAAGCAAATGGCGTCTACTATCAAATATGCAACACTGTCATAGGGAAACGAGAGGTCAAAAACAAGACAAAAATGATTATATACAATACACTGTACCTCCCAACCCTTCTGTACGGATGTGAAAGCTGGGTCCTACTTGATAAGCATAAAAGCAGACTAACAGCATCCGAAATGAAATGCCTAAGGAGAGTTGCTGGCCGAACCAGGAGAGACCATATCCGTAATGAAAGGATTAGAGAAGAACTAAGGGCGACACCAATAATAGAAACGCTAGAAAGGAAAGCACTCAAATGGTTTGGGCGTGTGGTGAGGATGAAAGAGGAAAGGGAGCCCCGGAAGTTTTTCGAGGCAAGACCGAGGGGTCGACCTCGGAAAACATTGTCGGACGTTATCACTAAGCTGGGAGAAAAGAGAGGCAAGCAGCTGGGTGCTATGAGGACGCTGGCGAAGGACAGAGGTGGCTGGCGAAAATGGATTGACGAGGCCCCTCCACGCTGAAAGGCACCAAGGAGGAGGAAGAAGAAGAAGAAGACGTTTGGAACTAAGGATAAGCATTTTTTTTTTTTTTTTTTTCTGCTTGTTTTCATACACTGTAAGAGTAATGTACAGTCAAAATCGTTTAAAACGACACCGGCTATAACGTACAATCGGATATAACAAACAAAATAGTCGGCCCCATGAAATAACATACAGAAAAAAACATAAATATCGCTTACAACGGACATCGGTTATAGTGAACAGGTCGGTTAGAGCGAACACTTTTCTTGGAACAGTAGCAGTAGAAACATCGCTTACAGCGTACAGTTCTACGAAATTAAGAAAAAAAGTCTTGTTTACTTCACACCAATTCACTCGCAACAGTGTCTCACTTCAGTTCTCTATTGTCTTTCCACACGGAAACATGCCACGACAACAATTTACGATTGAAGAACAGTTTGGGATAGTTTGCCGAGTTGATTCCAGTGATTCCGCGAGTTCGAATGCACGTGTATTAAAGACATCGCGTACAACTATTGCTGGGATGATGAAGCGACGGGAGAAAATTATTTCTCAATTTAATAGGTGCGAAAAAGGAAAACGTGTTCGGTCTTCCAATCACACCGACATAGAAAATGCTTTGCTCGATTGGTTTAAAAATCAACGTGCAAACAATGCACCCGTGAATGGACCTGTGCTTCAAGTAAAGGCTGAAGTCTTATTTTAAAGAAAGATTATTTCAAGTGCAGTGCTTCATGGATTCAACGTTTCCGATCTCGCCAAAACATTGCTCTGGGGAAAATATCAGGTGTCGGCAGTTGTTGATCAATCAATTACAGACGACTGGGTGGAAAATGTGTGGCCTAAACTCAGGGCCGGCTACAATGATTATTATGTACTTTAATTGTTATTATGCACTTAAATTGGCGTAAGATTAATTATGTACTTAAATTACGTAAGATGAAAATATGTATCGATAATGTTTAATACATATTTAACAGACTCAAAATTAAGACGAAGTGAGACTTACAGTAACACCGTTTACAGACCAACTTTAAACGACCAGTGTAACACCGTTTACAGCGAACTGTTCGTTATAACCGATAATACCGCTTAAAGAGAACATCGGCTATAGCGTACAAAAACCTCCAGTCCCTTGAAGTTCGTTATAAACGATTTTGACTGTAATTTGATTTATTCCCACGGTCATACTGACCGACCGTGGTAGCCTGTCTTATGGTCTGCCACATCTACACCAAATTTATTACAATTATAAAATCTATAAGATTCTGGTACACCTTTGTTGCTTTTTTCTATTTCTATTGAGTTACGTTTGGAACTAAGGATAAGCATTTTTTTTTTTTTTTCGGCTTGTTTTTATACACTGTAAGAGTAATGTAATTTGATTTATTCCCACGGTCATACTGACCGACCGTGGTAGTCAGGCTACATAACAATTTTTTCTTGAAGGATAGAAAAAATAACTAGAAGTAAATAATCAAAAATATTATGTTATAAGAATTGTCATAGAGTTTGATAACGGTATTATAACGTTTAAAAATGTGTAAGTTTTCCAAAAGTTTGACAACGGTCAATTAGACAGGTACTATAGGTTTAGGGTTAAATGTGATTTTCATTACAAAAGTAGATTTTTACAAACATTTATTTATCCACTAATTCTTCTATTTTTTATTACTTGCAAAAAATCTTCTTGATTTGAGACTCTCATAAAATAAGAGATAATTTCAGAAAATGAAAATTTCACCTTAAAGGTATAAAGGAAAATTCAATCCCAGTTCTTCACTTCGTCGTAGACCAATTTTCCGAACTTATTCCAATCTCCTCTTAGAAGATTACTTCGTAAACACAATACACTTTTGCATCTTTGATCTTTCATTTTGGCAGGCGAAAATACAGTACAAAGCCTATCATCAGTTAATCTGTACAAAATAAATCTGGTGGAAATCAAATTATTGTAACCGTTAATTTAAAAAAAAATAAATGATGCATTTTTACTCTATGTTCTGAAGAGACCTTAAAAACTCATGATAGGAAAAATATATATATATTTTTTTTTTACGAATATTACAAGAGCATACAGGTATTATAATTACAAGTTGTATATCCTACTTATTTATTTTGTATTTTTTGAAATACTTTTTCCTTTTGTACAATTGAAAACAAAACCTGCCGTTTCCATTTTAAAAATGTTTTCAGTATAGCCCACAAAACTATCTTTATGAACATAGTTTCAGAAAACGTATTGTTTTTCTATGGAAATGTACACACTATTCATTTCAATTTCTAATATTAACTGAGATTTAACACACCTGGAATCGACGGTTAAAATGGGCATGGAAAATTGATTAACATAATAATATGAGAAATTGAACGTAACACGGTCCTTATATAGTGCCTTATATGGGTAGAATTTTTTAAAAATAAATAACCATTGTACAAGCTCATATTTACATCAGTTCATTAAGGGCCCATTCGCACTAACGGTTTCGCTCCCGCTCCACTCTCGCTCCGCTCCCGGTCCGCTCTCGCTCTACCCCATTCACACTATCGCTCCGCTCCCGCTCCACTCCCGGTCCGCTCTCCTAATGTCTTACCATATTCACATTACATAATTTTACACTGTTAACTTTTGAAAGGTTTAAGCTATTAAAGCCATTAATAATCGAAGTTGTCTGTATTCGGATTTTAATTAATGATTAACTTTCAGTTAATAAAGTATTTATTTATTTATCAATTTTACGGCCAAAAAAAATTTCAATTTTTCGTTTGTATAAATAGCTGTTAAGTGTACTTTTCTTGATGAAGAAGATAATATTATCAAAACATATAATAAGAAGAATATATTGCAACACGACGATAATTATCAATAATAATTATAAATTAATTTAATTAATGGTGAAGAAATAATTTAAATTTTTTTTCTTTTCCTGATTCATATTTTAATTATTTTTTGCTTTAATATATTTTTTGTTAATGATCTGACATTTTTCATAATATACTTACTGCATTTTTATTCGTTTTAAATTGAACGTTATTTTATAATAGCAACGAGTATGTAGTCAATAAATAAATCGGTGACCGTTTTTTACGAGTACATTAATTCATAGCAAAATATATCTCAAACATAACATGAATTTTTCTCGAGGAAAAACCGCGCGTATTGTTGGTGATTTTTTTAATCATTTCAAGCGTATTCGAATACATTCGGAAAAAAAATTTAAATTATTTCTTCACTATTAATTTATAATTATCATATATATTTATATACACTCCTGGCCAATTTTTTTTGTACACCAGTTTTCTCTATTATAATACATGGATTCCTGGATAAAAAAAATTTGTATAAATAGGTTATGGAGTACTAAAAACAAAATTGCTTTATAATGAATTTTATTCATGTTAACAAATTTATAATAATTTTTAAGAAAAACTGATATAAGCAAAGTTGGCCAAATTTATTTGTACAAATTAGAAACAATAAAAAAACTTTAGTAAGAACTAATATTTAATAGTATTTCTCTTGTCTTCAATCACTTTTAATAATCTTCTGTTCATAGAAGTGCACAGATCCTTCAGCAAGTTTGGCTTATTGTCCTTAATAGTTTTCGCCGCTTTTTGGATCGCCTCCCATAACTCATTGTCCGTTTGGTACGCTCCCTTTTTATAAACTTCTGTGGATAGTGACATCCAATAATTTTCGATCGGATTTAGGTCAGGAGAGCGTGATGACTACTCTAAAACTTGCAGACCCATATCAGACAACCATTGTTTTGTTACTCGAGAGATGTGACATGGAGCGTTGTCTAGTAAAAAGTAATAATTTCCTTCCGGGAACTTAGAATTCATCCAGTTTAATGCCTTTTCACGTATAAGTGCTAAATATTGCTGACTGTTCATTCTTCCAGAGACTTTTTCCAGGAGATAATCGCCTGACGCTGTAATTGCATCCCAGACCATCACTCCATCACCTCTCATCTGCCGTTTGGGACGGTTAAATACTGTTTTAGAGTTATTTTCCATATAACTAAATTCGTTATCTGGACCGTCTTTTGAAATTTTTTTCTTATCTGTGAAAACTGTACGTGTCCAGATGAAATCCCCTAAGGACAGCCACTCACGAGCCTTTTTAACGCGATTTTCGCGATGCGCTTTGCTGAGAGGTAGTTTTTTATCAACTTTCCTCCATTTTACACCAATCTCAGGAAGAAATCTTCTAATTGTTCGAGTGGAGGCAATTAAATTGAGGTTTTCCTTCAACTTTCGGGATGTCACATGTTCACCTTCTTTGGCTAACCTTCGAATTTCTCGTTTAACACGAGCTTCCGAACGTCTAGTAATCTTTGGTTTGGGTCCTCTTTTCATTTTAATGCGGTCATAATCATTTTTGCCATATAGGCCACCGAAGTATGCGGTAGACTTAACTTTTCGGCGACAGCCCTATAACTTAAGCCTTTTTCAACTTCTTTTTTAACTAGGGTAACTAAATCCTTGGAATACATTTTCTTTTAATCACAGATACTCTTCTCTCGGAGTGAGAAAGAAGACTGAATCAATAGACACTCTTATCTGCTATAATCCTTTAAAAGAAAATGTGTACAATTTAATTTGGCCAGCTTTTGTTTGGTATTTTATGACTAATTCTATTTCCATTTCAAAATATTGAGTGTAAACATTTTTAGCAGGCCAACAACCTTATACATTCTTTAAAATATGTGTAAACAATCATGTCACTTCATTGATCATAAAAAAATCAAATAAGATCCTATAGTTTTACACATTCTTAATGTGTACAAAAAAATTTGGCCATATCTGTATATATATATGATAATTATAAATATATATATATATATATATTCTATATATATTCTATATTATATTATATGCATTTCTAGAAAATCTATCTTAAACTCTATATATTTCTTAGCCTTGTCGGAAAATGATAAGGCTCATGACTATTTTGGGCAGATTTTCAAAACACGCGCGCTTTAATAAAGCGTCAATTTTTTTTAGTTTACTTCTAAACTATTTGGACTAGGAAAGTTTAAATCAAACTTTAACCGATTTAGCTACCCAACTGGCAACACTCGGATATCCAATTATATATTTGAATGATTTTAACAACTAATACATGGTGTCTAGCAGTACCAGCTTCTAAAATTCCTGTATGATTCCCGCATGTACCCCACCGCATGTTCCCACATCCTTCCATAGATAGAAAAAAATGGTTTAGTTAAGAAGTAAAAGTAATACAAAATAAACTCATATTAATTTTTATATCAAATTAAGATCCGGATTCATATGCGTCCGCAGGGGTAAGGCAGCTCATGTTCATTTACCTACTATTGTATATTTATAAAGCATTATACAAACAAATATTTTAATTCTTAAATATCAATGCGATTTATTTAATGCGATTGGCATAACAATCATAAACGTATTCGTATCATTAAGTGGTGCGTTTTAACTTATTGTCTTCATTATCACTAATCAGTGTATGACTGAAATATTTCCTAAAATATTCCACATGCTAAAACGAGTTAAAATTAATTGGCTATGATGACCTAGGAAGGTTTATTTAAAAAAAAAAAAATCTTTAAACGCGTGTGAACCGATTTAACACTGTATTGCTGTTTGATGATTTTAATCTATGGTTTAATAAAAATGTCATTGACTCCCAGTCTGATATCATGCCTTACTCAAAGCAAATATATACTCACTCCTGAAAACTACCGAATGACCACCTTTCAACTCCACCCCCACCCCCGCACATCAAGGGCGGACAACAAAGATGTCCCTTAGGAAAGCACTCCAAGGACGGGCTCCGGATCGTCGCCAGTGTTGGCAAGCCTGGAATCCTTCACGAACAGCTTCCGTTAATTTGTCTAACGGCTAATGGACGGTTTCCTCGCTGTGCCTTCAGCCCAAAGCCATTTTCTTTCTGCCCTGGAAACATTCCATTCCTCTTTCACGCTACTTGAGCTTGTCCGCTCCGTCCTTAGCAATTTAAGGCTTTACAAATGTATTTCCTTATAAAAGTTAATTTCTTTTTTTTTTCCTAAACGCATCTTAAGATCCATACCAACTACAAATACATTAATAAGAAATTTTAAGGTGAACTAGATCGGAGCACTAAGTTTTAAAAAGAGAGTAGGTACTTCATTTTTCTGCTTCATTGTATAATATAAAATTATTAAAGCGATAAAGGGCCTTATATTAATAAAATTGGACATTTTTTTTTCTCAGTGAAATAAAAATTTGGTTTATAAAACCAGGAAGTCTTATCACGATTTCTGTGAAAATCCAGTTTATATTTGAGATATTGTAAAAATAGGTACGATTCATTTTTTTTACTTTCACTTACCTATATATGAAATATATAGTAACTGGAAGTATTGCGATCGTGAAAAATTTCGACTTTCGGTTTTCAACGGAAATACACGTTTTGGGGTCCCCTGAGTCCAAATGACCAAGTCACGCGAAATGGTATTTGTGTGTGTGTGTGAACAGACTAGCTCAAAAACTATAAGCCGTGCAAATCTGAAATTGGGTATTTAGTGTATGTGTATGCCCGTGATGTGACAGCAAATATTTCATCAAAATTGCTCAAAGGGAGGGGGTACTTTATTTAATAACTTTTTAAGTTTATTTCGATTTTCTCAAAATCTATCGATTTTGATTAAACTGAGTATTTGATCTATTTATATGCCCGAGATATGACTGTATAAATTTCATCAAAATTGATCAACCGGAGGGGGGACTTTACTTGATAAATTTTGTATAATTTTCACGTGTTTTTTTTTAGTTACTCAAAAGCGGTTTTAACGAATTTCATCAAACTGGGTATTTGATCTATTTATATGCCCGATATATGACTGTATAAATTTCATCAAAATTGATCAACCGGAAGGGGGACTTTACTCGTTAAATTTTGTATAATTTTCACGTGTTTTTTTTTTAGTTACTCAAAAACGGTTTTAACGATTTTGATCAAACTGGGTATTTGATGTATGCGTATGCCAAAGATGCGATAGCCAACATTACATCAAAATTGATCAACCGGAGGGGGGACTTTACTTAATAAATTTTGTATAATTCTCACGTGTTTTTTTTTTTTACCCAAAAAAGGCTTTAACGATTTTGATCAAACTGGGTATTTGATATATGTATATGCCAAAGATGTGATAGCCAACATTTCATCAAAATTGGTTTAACGGAGGGGGCACTTTATTTCATTACGTTTTAACCAATTTTTACATTTTTTTTCTCGATTATCTCAAAAACGGCTTACGATTTTCATCAAATTAGTGGTGTTTAATGAAAATTAGGTGTTCTTTAATATCAGGTAAGCTTTATCATTATTAAAAAAATCTAAGGGGGCTTAAATGGGGAAGGGGCCTTTTTTGTTTTCCGATAAAGTACCTTTGTATTTGTTTATATGGAGAAATTATCTGTCTTTTGTTTTGCCTAAAAATAAGAAATGGCTAAATTTGAGATATGATAAAAATCAATGGAACATATAGAGGAGAAAAAAATAAAAATATTCAGTCAACTCATAAAACTCGTTGAGCGCAAGCGGAGTACGCCTTTAATGACAGACCATTGTTCATAATTAAAGCCGCTCTGTTCATTTGAGAAGTGGCAATTAACAAAACGCATTAATTTCTAATCTAAGTAAGTTTGTAAGTGAAAGTTGTGTGTTGCGCGCACGCACCAGATTTTTTCTTTTTAGTTTCAAAAGAATATTAAGGCGAAAAGTTGTAACCTAAAATGAGACAGCTCGGAATCGTCATGTACAACGTAAAAAATATGCCTACCGTTTGACTTCATTAAGGTTTTAAGGTACTAGGACTAAAATATTCTAACTAAAGATCTAATTTCTCTTAAAGATTACATCATTATTTATATATATATATATATATATATATATATATATATATATATATATATATATATATATATATTTGTTTTCCCCCAAGAGAAACAAAAAATGTTCCAATACTTACATATAAGCGGCGCACAGTGGAGTTATTCGCCATGAAATCCTGGCCAAAACTATTTACCTATTTTTATAAGTTTGTTTGTTGTTGTTTTGAGGCGTAAAACGTTTAAATATATCCATTTTTTGTAACTGTAGAATACTTAAAACTTTTTATTAACAATCTAAAAATATATAAAAATTAAAGTTTTGACAAAAATTATGGAGAATTTCTGGAAAAAAACGGGAATTTGAAAACGTCGGAAAAGTTTCATGAAGGTCCGTTTAAAAGTCTTGCCGAGCTTCCGCGGTCCATTCGGGGGAAACCACCGGGGGTTCTCCCCAGGAAATTTTTCGAAAAATTAACAGTTTAACTAATTTAATTTTAATCATTATTCAAATATTTGGGAAAATTATTACTCTGTATCTATTTTGTATATTGTGTATTTTTGTTTTTTTGTTGATCGGTATGTCATCGCGGTCAGCACAAAACCATCCGGCGGTCCGGATCCGGACATCTTTAAGCATCTTACAACACAGGAAGCAACTGCATACTCGATTCATGGATTCAAACTAGCTCCCTCGGGCAGGAAGTGGATAAAAATGGACGAGATAAATGTATTTCGTTGCAAACATTCCTGCAAGCTAAAGGAAATACGTTTTGTGATGTTCTGAAGTACAAATTATTTTTTGGACTTTTGGCCAGGATTTCATGGCCAATACTCCACTGTGGCGGCGTTCGCTCTTAGAAACCTGGAGTATAGATAATCTGCTAAGCGATTAAGCTTTCATGAAACTCGTTGAAACGTATCACTAGACACGCTGTCTTCAGTCCGGTCTTCACCAGCATTCTGAGGACGACGCACCCGTTCAAGGATTCTGACTGCGGCATAGGGATCTCAGCTGACTACTTTCATATTCATAGTTCATTAGTGGGAAGGGCTCGCTCACTTGATAAGTCTCCTCTTCCATTCATCTTTAACGGCCCATTACATTTCCCGACCGAATCGAACCCAACCCAGCCGATGGCTGACAAGCCGAACCCCGAGGGAATACCTCAGATGTTGAGTCACCGCTGACCCATTTCGGTAAACGGGTTACGTCACAGGCTCAGCGAAATGACGTCCGCGCTTTTATTGTAATTGCACTTTGAATTGAGACAGTTAGGGGAAATATTAAACACAACATAGTATGATAAAATGTTTTGCATTAATGAGCTATCTATATTATTTGCTAAAACTAGAATGCATGCCGGTGGTGTTACGTTATATAACACTTGAAAACCAATAAACATTTTTTTTTTATCTTGAATATATTAATTTAAACGAATCAATAAATATTAGGCAATACCTAATAATCAACTAATGGTAATCATTGCGTTTCTATACGTGCACCTTGCTTAGCTAATAAAGAATATCAGGCACTTTTTTAACGGTTCTGTTTGAATTCACCGATTAGCGAACTTGTAAGCGAAGAAAAGAAAAGTCTGTATATAACGGAAAATAAAAAACTTAATTTCACTGGTGAACTTATAAGGATGACAGAAAAAATCCTTTTGTCCAAAAAAAGTTCATCTGAGAATACAAGACCACCAGAAGAGGTATGAAAATGAGAGGTGGAAGAAGCAATAAGAGCAGGAGGCCTGCGAGACGCAGCACCGTGAGGTGACGCAGGGTGCATCTTTAGAATAGAAAGGAGGTGAAAATGTTGAGCCGCAGGGTGAGGAGGCGCAGTTTTAGAGCGACAGTGAGCGGAGGTTTGTGTCCCTGATAGAACAAATTAATGGAGGCAGATAGAGACAGTAAAGACAAATTAAAATTAAAATTAGAAAATTCGTCTGTGACGGTGAATTCTCCGTTTGTCTTCCTTTTCTTGTAATGACAGTCTTTCATGCAATAATATTGTTATTAATCGATTAGTAAGAAGACTGGTGACTGAGTGCCATAAGAGACAGGACAAACTTAGTCACTACACTCTTGAGATTGATTTATTCTTAATTCAACAAGTCTCAGAGCGTTAATAAAATTCTAAGGAATTATAATTAGATATATTAGTGATTGTAACAGTACTCACCAGGACGATCGCTCAGCTTTTAGGATTCGTAATATTACTATGATTCCACTTACCTGAAAACGATAATAAAAAATTAATAATGATATGATATACCTACTACATATACATAATATACAAAGATGACTAAATTAATAATGAGATGATATACCTACTACATATACATAATATACAAAGATGACTAAATTTATAAAAGATTTATATCAACACATTTCCTTCATCCCAAATGTAAGAAGCATGTCAGACGTTTTAATTAAACAATAAATTCTGCATTTACATTAAAATATAATGAGTATGTAGAGAGAATTTTTAATAAACTTCATCCAAATGTGTTGTTTTTATTAGTATTCGATGAACACTTATTGAAAAGGTTTCTTTAGTATCAGGTCTCTATGGTTCAGGACTTGATTGGAGACATAACATAGAGATAAAATTAAATATATAAAAATGCCGCACCGAATAATAAATCGGAACTGAGAAGGGATATTTATTGCCAAAGTTTCGAACCACGAAGCAGTTCGTTAACAGAGGTAGAAATATAGGTCTTATAGTTTAGTCAGACAATAATAAATTTAGTAAGGAAATTAAGATAACGATGAAATTACTAGTAATAGAGTAAATAAAAACTAAATAATAACTGGGAAATCGGAATAATAACTTATATAGATATGTTGTAAGGTACTAAAATATACATTGATACATAACCAAACTGTAACGTAAAACAAAGAGTTTTAATTAGGAAGGATATATTCTAGTGCATCAATGCTCAGTCGATATACAACGTATATACAACATGTATATACATGACCAACTAATGCACATTCTACATATTATTAATTTACTGCTAGGTTCTTTTTCTTCACTTAGTGAGGAAGAGGAATATATAGGATTTTTTAATGAAGGAGTCTCCTACGCGTTTGAAGTTTATTTATTTCCCAACGTTTTGGGCTATTGGCCCATCCTCTGGGGGTTATCTACCTACAATACATTTTTTAAATATTAATCTTTTACCCTTATTTTTGATATACATTTGCTATTTCTACATTCTTTTTGAATCCACCAAGCCAAGATAAAATAAAAACTATCGGTACATTTATTAAAATATGTGTAAACTTTCTCACCAGCAATTCACAATGATCGACCCCATATATCATTAACCCATCAGACTTGTAAATTCCTCCTGGCCCTAAGCCCTAGGAGGTTGGCCAGGTCGGGAACAATATGCTCGCTACATGCTCTACCGTTCTGCATCATTAGGGATCGGTGGCTAGCGCGAGAGAGGATAAATCATTTCGGGAGCAGTGATGTTTCTATCTGTTTATGAATAATTCATCTTTAATACGAGCCACTATTTCACTTTTTTGTCCGGGTCGTTCGTCACAATGGCAGGGGAGGGAGGAGGAAATTAGGAACACAGCTGCTACGGCCTTTGTCATACGACCAAGTCACAATGTACAATGCAGGGGAGTCGGCCTTTTCTAGCGAATTACCAGAATAAATTGTGTCGGGATCGACTGATCCTTGTAATCTGCAGCGACATCTGTTCCCTGGTTCCGGAGTAGGCTCTATTGTCCGGGTCATAAGCCCGCCATGTTCTGCTTCGTTGTACTTTAACGCAAAAGAACGTTTTGTCACAATGGCTAAACTTTGGAAGGGGCTCTAGAAAATGATAAATTATTGCTGTAGACCTATTGTAGATCTATAGAACCTTGGTTTGGAACGGTTCTAACTGCTTTGCCATAAAGTTGATAATTTTTATTTTATTTAGAAATTTAGCTTTATAAAATAATTTCTGACTTCTGTAAAGGGGTAAAAATCATTTTGCATTTATCATTTTTGCACATTTTTTTTCTTTTTTTATCAGTACCCCTTCCTGGCCATGTGTGGGATGGGGGTTACTCCAAAGGTGTAACCAACCTATTCTAACCATAGTGAGAACATCGAAATTAATTCGAGGGTCCACCACGAAATAAAAATCAACCCGTCCAAGGATGGGGGTTCAAATCGCCTCAGTTCTCGAGAATGTTAACTTGATGCCCGCTCCAACACGATCGGCATTTATCTGGCTGGTTATCCGTTTTATTAAGAGAGGAAAGGATGCGTAAAAGGGTTATTTTAAGTGGAAG
The DNA here is from genome assembly GCA_911387785.2 of Aelia acuminata. NCBI lineage: Eukaryota > Metazoa > Arthropoda > Insecta > Hemiptera > Pentatomidae > Aelia > Aelia acuminata. Next base: position 64,250,125 of record OU426982.1, on the reverse strand, counting down.
ACGCTGTCGCAAAATCTTTTTTTTTTTTTGATACAATTTTCCTAGCTGTCGGTTGGAGTTATTACGGAGTTAAAAAATTTACGATTTTGCGGAGGAAGTATAAAACATTTATACTTTCAGCACGTTCAGGAGACAATCACAACTAAAGGTTACAGAGATATATTTTTGAAAGGGGTGAGCTCTATTTCAGCTCAACATAAAAAAACAGAATAGAAAAAACATTCTTTTACATAGCAATTAATTATAGAATATTTAAAGTACATATGGTTATATAAATTGGTTATATGAAGGAGGAAAAAGCTATAGTCCAAAGATAAATATATTATAAATCCCACGGGCCTGATCAGGTTAAACGTAATAAAACTTATTATTTTTTTGTTTTTGTACAATATGATTTTACATGAATTAAAAAAAAAAATGCATAAAGAATATAAATAAAATCTTATTCCTTAACATTGAATCTCCTTCTACGAGGCGAACGGAAAACAATAGATTATGTTACTCCACCGAATTAAATAAACAAGATGCATTACAATTGGGTCGTAAAGGGGGGCTTATCTTTGACTTATTACACCTCTATATCACAAGCAATGATAACATGTTCTTGGAAGGAAATACGATCACACAGCATATAATAGTTATATTAATAACTAGTATATGAAATGTTATCTAATCATATCAATTGCACCATAAGTAATAACAATATCAATAGTAATTAAAAAATGGAATTAAAGATAAAAAATAAAAATCTATTTATAGCGACGATATCGGAGAATGTCTCAGTATCTGAAATTAATATTAAAGACATAACCATCAAATCCCCACAAAAAGGAATTTTTAACCATTTAAAAACAAGAGAGGAGGGAAAAAAAAACAAAATCAACAGAAACAAAATCTTAAATTAAATGGAACAAAACGAAAATGAGAACCAAAATTGTTAATTTAATTCAACAAAATAATTCCAGTAAAAAGCTAATCACTGTATAATAAATAAAAAACATTTCCAAAGAAAAAATATATATTTGTTTTGAACGAAATCATTATTTTTTTAAGTAAATAAACGAAAATTTAATAATGGGTAATTAATTTTTTATAGGATGAAAAAAATCTCATCTGCTGGGGAAGAGTTGATAGATATAGTCGTAGACATATTACAAACAGGATAAACAATCCACCTTAGGGATTAATTCATCAGATAAGAATTGTATCATAGTGACAGAAAACTGACAAGAGTTATTTCCAAACCCAATAGAAGTCAGTTCATGACATCACCTTTTGTGAATTTACTATAAAAGTTCTTTCGCGTTAACCATTTAGAAAGTTGTAAATTAATCATGTTGTAAGTTTTGTTGTTTTTTTTTACTGCATTCCAGACTAATCAGTATGCCACATGCTGCCAATAAAAAAGACTATTGTCAAATTAATTATTATTAACAAAAACTGACATTATTAATTGAAAGCTTTCTAAATGATAAAGCAAACGAACATTTATAATAATTATATTTAGAAAATTATATAAATTATATTCAAGATATAATTAAGGATAAAAAGTCTGAAACTTTCACAGGCAATAAAAGCAATTTTTGATAATGAAGATGGGTTTATTTAACATTCAAACAAGTAAACTATTTTATATGCAATAAACGTTGTATATATTTTTATATTGCTCATTTACAATTCGTTTTAACATTTTTAATATGGTTTCAAAATAAAAATATAAATAAGCAATTTAATTTTTAACAGAATAACAATTTGTGAAGACAAAATTGAAAGTACAGAAAAAAAACAAATTTCTGTGGTTATCCTTCCTTGAATTGGAAGTGTCTTTATTAAAAGTGCCGTCATCGGGACGACGAAGAACGGAAGTTCTCTGAAGACTAACCCTTGACACTATTATCGAAAATATGCCCTTTCTTTCCCAAATCTCCACGCCCATATGCCACTATACGGTGAAACTGAATTGTATACATGTTATGTATTATTTATTATGTGTATGTATCAAGTAAAAAAAATCAAATATATAATTTTGGATTTCCCAGACTTCGATAACGAAAAAGTATTGCTATTTTTTTTTTTTTTTTCATATTTCGCCAGATATAAAGAAGATATTAATTACAACAAAAAAAACTTAATGAGATGAAATTTTCTGATTTCATAATCGAGATGATCGCGGGGCTCGTTAAACAAAACCTTAGATCATTTAATTAATATTAAATAATTACAAAAGTGGTTTTACAGTGATCAGATTTTTCTCGGAAATGTATTGAGCTGTGCATACATCCGATCAGTTATGCAGTATTAAACAGGATATATATACAAAATATAAATCCCTCAATACATTCGTTTTTTCAACTTTCTGAAAAAGTTAACAAGACTGAAGACTGAAAAAACCAATGTTGTTGCAAAATATGGTTTTATTAATAACATTTTTAATCACTTATAAGACATTAAGTTCTTGAGACTATATTGTTCAACAGGTTATCAAGAAAGGGACCAAATTAGTCTCAACAATACAGTTTTTTATTTTTAAGACGTTTCGGCTCTTTTGAGCCATCTTCAGTTCAGCAAAACAGGCAGACAAATCATTTGAAGTTACACAGGGCAGATACAACTCTCAACCAACGTTGGGAACCAAAACTCAACCAAAACTGTATTGTTGAGACTAATTTGGTCCCCTTCTTGATAACCTGTTGAACATTTTTAATATTTATAATATTTTTATTACATTCTTTTTATAAACAATTTTAAGAGCTTATAGATATTATATTTTATAATATGTCTTAAGCCCATAAAGTTGAAAATATAAACAATGTTCCTGGATGGATTTCTATTTTTTAATTTTAGCATGGATCTAGTAAGATGTTCTTTTTTTTCAAAATAGTTTTGTTTATAGATAAAAATATTTAGGATTTTTCCCGCTATCACACCCAAAATGACTAATGCTACCACAAGTATTAAAGATGATTCTGGCATTCTATTTTTTTTATTTTTGCTTTCAAGACTTTAATTCACATTATATTTGAAATGAATTCTAGATTTTCAAGTACAATATTTAATGAGGAGCAGTCTTAATTAGTGTTAGAGATAGTTACAATATATAAATTATAAACATATGATTCTGCTTTTAAATTTCAATATTTATTGTGTCAGCCTTCTTCCAAACGAATGTGTTCGATTTTCTTAAATTGAAACAACTCCTATTCAAAATGACAGGAGTGATACTGATTGTATCAAGCCTGCTTCATTACTAGATACACAACCTCATTAAGCTGACCAGATATTCTCGTGGATTAATTATCGCAATGTGTTTCCATCCCCAACGAGCAATATCATCCCGAAATGGATGGCTTAATTTTCAATGAGGGAAACAATTTTTTGTACACTTCAAGCTGACGTTGCAAAACTTTAGCGAATTAAGAAGCCGATGACCTTGTAGTGTAAAAAAGGCTGTTGAATAATTAGTGTGCATGCAATAAATATGATCATAAACACGACAAAAACTGTCAAATTAACGGTTGGTCACTAACTTTTGGACTAATTAACGAAATGGCGAGGAATACCAGTTGTGTTTGTCAGAGCTACTAAACATTTAATCCAAATGTTTTTAAGGCCACTAGACGGCTAATGGTTATACCGATGCTAATTTTGTCTCGAATAAACATATTTATATCCTATTTCTATCAGATTCATATTAATAACTATATAATAAGAATGTATAGGGTCATTCCATATCAAGTGGTCCAAAGTGGTTGCTCGATCATTTTAGAAAAAAATTATAACTTTACCACCAATTACGAATGGAATCAGTAGTTCAAATCAATTTTTTATAAATTTTTAGGATCAACGATTTCAAAAAGGAAAGGCATTTTTGTTTCACATTTCAGGCCGATTTTTGAGTTTTTAATCTCTCACAGAAAAATCATTTTCTCAAGACTGGTAAGTCATAGACTAACAATTCAAACACAACTGTTTTCCTTAAAGTCTGTTCTATATTTCGTGTTCTCTTTATTATTTGAATATTTTGAAGTCTAATACTTAAAAAGTGCTATTAAAAAAACTGCTTTTAATTCTCAAAATACCGTTTTTGAGGGTAACTTTTGGGTATAAGGACATGTACAACAAAGCTGATTTTTGGAATGAAAATAAAACTAACTAAGTAGCTTTCATTAAAAGTACTCTTAACCCGTATATTCTTTACCATAATTTTTTATGAATTTTTAAACTTCACATTTTTTAATTATTTGTTATATCATCATCATAGTTCATTAAAATTTTACTGTTTGTGAATTTTTTGCTTTTAATACCCCTTATTAATTTTGTTTTTAATTTTATCCATGTCAAATGCAAAAAAAAGGTTGGGTTTAATTATAATTAAAATCTACTCTATTAAATTTTTATTATTTTTTTTTAACGAAAAGTGATTAAAAATATTTTCTGTTGGACATAGATAAAATTAAAAAAAAAAACAAAGCAATTAATAAGGGGTTTTAAAAGTAAAAAATTCACAAACAGTAAAATTTTAATGAAGTATGATCAAGTTTACGCATTGTTAAATGAGCACGAAAATGACCATTTTCAAAAATTCGTAGCTACTAATGTACTCAAATATACAGGTTGAAATTTCTTGCAGTTGATTTATGTTGCATTTAATCATAACATGTAAAAAAATGAGATTTTTATCAACTAGCCCATCAGAAATATTGGAGCCTAAAGTTAACAAATAATTAAAGAATATGAAGTTTAAAAACTCATAAAAAAATATGGTAAAGAATTTACCGGTTAAGAGTACTTTTAATGAAAGCTACTTAGTTAGGTTTATTTTCATGCCAAAAATCAGCTTTGTTGTACATGCCCTTATACCCAAAAGTTACCCTCAAAAACGGTATTTTGAGAATTTAAAGCAGTTTTTTTTATAGCACTTTTTAAGTATTAGACTTCAAAATATTCAAATAATAAAGAAAATACGAAATATAGAACAGACTTTAAGGAAAACAGTTGTGTTTGAATTATTAGTCTATGACTTACCATCCTTGAGAAAATGAGTTTTTCTTCATTGTTACATAATCACGAAAATGACTATTTTCAAAAATTCGTAGCTACCAATGTACTCAAATATACAGGTTGAAATTTCTTGCAGTAGGTTTATGTTGCATGTAAGCATAACATGTAAAAAAAATAGATTTTTATTAACTGGCCCACCAGAGATATTAGAACCTAAAGTTAACAAAAAAATGAAAAAATCTGAACTTTAAAAATTCATAAAAAAATAATGTAAAGAATATACGGGTTAAGAGTACTTTTAATGAAAGCTACTTAGTTATGTTTATTATCATGCCAAAAACCAGCTTTGGCGTACATGCCCCTATCCTTAAAAACGGTGTTTTGAGAATTTAAAGCAGTTGTTTTCAATAGCATTTTTCAAGTATTGGACTGCAAAATATTCAAATAATAAAGAGAACACGAAATGTAGAACAGACTTTAAGGAAAACAATGTGTTTGAATTAGGGTTGAATGGCTGCCCTTTTGAAACGGTTGATCCTACAAATTTTTTAAATATTGATTTGAACTACTGATTCCATACGTAATTGGTGGTAAAATTATAAATTTTTTCTAAAATGATCGAGCAACCACTTTGGACCACTTGATATGGAATGACCCTATAACAACATTCTTAAAATTTACACATATTATAAAAATATTCCAAGGTTTACTAATTAACTCTTATATTATACTAATACATGCAGCTGATTAATATAACTGTGCTCACAAAACATTAAGATTTTATGACGCTGGTCTTATACATATAATATAATGTAAGATTAATTCAATTATTTCTCATGTCATGATAACAAGAAAATTCGTATTGTAATTTTTAAATATTTTTTTAAGAAGAGAAAATTTGTGAGATCGGTGGGAAAGAAGTCTGCTGGCTCAAGTGGCAAGAGCGCCTTACTAGTGATAAGGAAATCAAGGTTCAAATCCCGGTCAAAGCCAATCTTTTCTCTTCTTATAAAAAATATTAAAAATTACAATCAGAATTTTCATGTTTTCTTGGCAAGAGAAATAATTGAATTAATATTTAAATAAATTGACAATGGTCAAGAGACCGCACTAAATGGAAAAATTTGTCCACTATAATTCGCAAAATTTTAGAGAGCGGTGGGAAAAGGGTCAGTGAACAGAAAGGATTGACTTGACTGGGATATGTGCCTGGTGGCTCAAGCGAAAAGAGTGTCTATCTAGTAATAAAGAAATCCGTGTTCAAATCCCGGCTACGGCCAATCTTTTCTATTTAATAAAAAATATTTAAAAATAATGTAAGATTCTTAACTGAAACAAGCAACGGAAAATTCGAGAATCATGGAGAATCGAACACATCTAGTAAATATTGTAAACTACCAATACAACTGACGGAAACAATCCACGATTTTAGGATTTGAAATAAGTGACAAGGAACTCGAAAAACTGAATATGCCAATGAAAGCGTACTTTTCACAAAATAAATGGTATTGCCAAGAATTGGTATTTGAAGAAGTTCAAATGAATTAAAACGTAACTAATCAAACCAATGAAATAATTATGGATATAATATTTAATCATACCTCAAGTTTCCTCAGAACATTTCATTAAGGAAGGATATCTTAAGATGATTTTTTCGAAAATACCAATATAATAAGAAAGATATTTAAGATTTTATACAATTAGTTAAAAAAAAAAAGGGGATAAAATAAGATGTAGGTACTAACAGGGCAATTAAAAATGAATAAGCCGTTTTTGCGAATATTTCAACTAATCGTTTGCTTCTTTGATTAATATCTACAGTAGGTCAGTAACATACACTTTCAATTTTTTTTTATTAAGTATAAGAGTATTAACACGGTCTATTGCAGAGGGTTTCGTGATTATAAAGAAGAGCACCTATTTGAAAATTTGAGCTTATATTATGATTTAATGAAGTTTCTCTTAATAATGTTTTGTCACTTTCTTTTTTATCCAAATTTTAATTTGGTTTCGAGTCATAATAGATGTTGGCCTGAGATGATATCCCTGTCGTCAATCGTAATAGAAATAATTAAGGCGGGACTTCCTCATAGAGCATTATGCACTACCACTTGTTGCACGCTAGTTAACTCGGAGCCGAGACTTTCAAATCTACTTCAGAAGAATGTTATTCCAACAATTCTGATCTTTTCAATCTGGTGTTTCAGGTTCTATTCAGTTATATGACCTTATGCCAATTAGTAGCTAAGCTTCTCTTATTCTCCAAGGGGCTGATAATTAATATAGAGGATTTCATTGGTGTGTACGAAAGGATGAGGCAAGGTTATTAATAGAGAGCAATATCCTGGATAAGAAGAAGGCAGGCTACCAATAAAATCTAAATTAACATGAATCCCCCATGTGGTCTTCTGGAATTCGGGAGGAAGACAGACAAGAAGGGCGGAGTGAAGTAAGGGTTACGTAAATCTAGGGGAAGGGACAGCCGAGGACGCGGGCGGTCATTTGTTTGCCCCTCTTTCAATTCTATCTCCTCCGGCCCCATCCATCTTCCTTCGCGACATATTAAGAGAGGAGGGCATCCACCTGTCGCTCGTCCTCGCCGTCATTAGTGGATATGCCGAGCAATACATCACGTAGGAGGGAATCCTGAGGCGATAAAATAGGCAAAATATATATGCAAGAAATATAAGATTTAGAATCGTAATTAAAAATAAGACTGTATGTATGTGTTCACAACAATATCTAACATAAAAGTATTTCAATGCGTACTAACCCTCCGACCCTAACATTAAAGAATACTATTAAAGAACACATAAAGATATTATATTTCATTAATTAATATTCGGTTTATACAAAAAGAGTATCTAAGTAAGCGGGTTGAGTTAAACTTTTAAAGACGTTCAGGATTCAAGTTCATCAAAATGGGACTAACCTTATTCAGGTAAAATAGTTACTATGTGATTTAATTTTCTAAAATACCAGTAACTTAGCATCCACTATAAGCCTGCCACACCCAAGTTAAAAAATAACAATTCTGAAAATAGGCAACTAATATCTGAAAAGCATAATAAAAATAAATTTCTACGAAACCGGCATGCAATTATTGGAGCCAAAGAAAAGTAAAAATAAAAATAAAAAAAACCGAACTAATCTCTCAAAAAGATAACTGATATCCAGTAAAATATCCAGAAGTCTCAAGTTAAATATATCATAGTGCAGTACAGTGATATATTTATTTAGGCTGACCTTTCATTCATTACGGCAATACGGGTGCTGTAGTACAACCAGTTCTAACATATTTCTTGTGAAACCAGGACGCTAAATATCACCCATGTATTGAATGTTTTGAGAGAGTCCTACTAAAAATGAAGGAGTACTAAACGAAAGAGGAAAACGAACAGTCATAGTATGAAGAAGAAAATGAAGAACATAGATGTATAGGTAGTGGAAAAAAGTGCTGCAATGCTGGATGCAGAAAACTGGAAAGCAGTAGTGTAAGGCTCGGGATAGGAGGAAAAGTGAGGTTGCTTAGGTTCTAAATTGTAGGTTCTACAAGGTCTGAAAGCTGAGCGAAAAATAAATTATGTGTATTAGGAATTCGCAATTATTTTAATGCATATTAGAGATGCTACATCTATTAGCGGATTATACTTTTAAAATATCTGTACCACTATAATCTACGGTGGGAATGGATTCAGTCCTTGTAAGGGAACTTTCTGATCAGTATTCTAGGATTAGACCGAGACCACACTCAACTCCCAGATTTCTCCTTTAATTAATTATTGGATTAAGAATACGTACTATATAGAGATTGGCTGAATATGTGACTGAATAAAAAAGTACCCTGTCATTAATGTGGGCATAGCAGTTGAATTAATCAATAAAATTATTAAATATAAAATCATAATAAACATTTTATTTTATTTTTCAATCACACCTAGCCTAATAATAATAAATGATTAGAAATAAATGCTAATTAGTTTAATTACACTTTTAATCAAAGACCATCCCCAAGCATCTAATCAAAGAATATCTTAGTATCCACCTCTTTTTTCTTTACCTTATTAAAGCCAAGACAGATAGCCGGATCTAATTTTCAAAGGAGGATGAAACAGGGGAGGAGGAATATTAGCAGTTAAGTAAAGCGGGGAGAGAAGCGACGGCAAAGAAAAGACAGATCCCACTTCTTTGAAGGCAAAAAGGGAGTTGAAATTGAAACTTCTAAAAGTCCCAAATTACTGATGTCCCCTTGCCGAAATAATTGCTTATTCGGGACTTAAAACAAATAAAATGAACATCTAATAAATTCAATGCTACATAAAATTCGAACAGATTTTCAAGTAAATTATATGTTAATATTAAGAATTAATTGCAATTAAAAGTTAAAATAAAAATATATAATTTAATTTTACAAAGATACAAGAATTAAACAAATTACGAGGATAAACATTATGTTCCACTGAAACCCATAATTTTAATGAAATCATTTCTACCTTCATCATAAAATGAACAAAAGAATAGATAGGTATTAGATTCCATATATATTATGGAAATGTAAAAAATTATAAGCATCGATTAGAAATTTGTCGTTCTTGTTTCTTAACATATTTTCCTTCTTTGAAGACCAAGAAATGTAATGTTGGAGGAATGTTAAGGAAAACTCAAATCCGAAAATATAAATTATCTTCCGGTCTTATTATTTTCAGGTAATTAATTGAGAACTGTAAGAGTTTGCCAATTTAGGTTAAATACGCTTTTACGAAAATTGGTTTTTTCAGAGCTGACAAAAACTAAATGCAGTGGTGTCAAAATGTGGAACATGGGGAATTTGAAATTGGCACAGTGACAGTATGTAGCACTTATTTTGTAATTTCAAAAAAATTTCAAGTTCTCTTTATGGTTTGAAAGCATAAAAACTTAAAAAATGATTTATTTAAAATACGCAGACAATAGCAATTAAAACTGACTTTGTAGTGTAACTAAGCTGTACATAGCAACTTCAAAGATTCAGTATCAAAAATAATTGTAATGATCTACTTTCATTATTTAGGAATATATATAAACTCAAGCGCCTATAATATTGGCATAATTAATGATATTGTGGCAGGGTCTAAGATAAGATGGAAGGGTAGTAGTATTAGGGTACCTAGTTGAAAAAGTGTGATTTGGTTTCTATGTCATTAACTATTTGTAAGTAAATTTTTAAGTCAAGTTGTTAGGTTGTTTTGTTTGTATATTATTCCGTCAAGTTGGAAGACATAGGCAGAGGCTATCATATTCGTTTTAAAAATAAAATCTTTCGATAGTAGTATCAATCCTTTAAAACTATCGACAGTACTTTGTTATAATCAAAATCATAATCTTATTAAAGTGCCGTTATAATCGAAACATAAACAATTACTGTGATTCATATACATTGAATAGTAACTATATAGTAGTGAGTAGTAAATAGTAGTGCTGTCTTTTATCCAGTAATTTTATTTGTAAAATTAGATTCCATGTAACCTAAATCCTTCCTGAAAATAAACACTTCTCTCATGAATAACCCATAAGGGTTTAAAGCTTTTAAAGGATGCAATTCAGTAGGTAAAAAAAAGTACAACCCCTCAGAAAATCGTTATATCCGCTTCCAGTGCAAAAAGTATGAGGTATAAATATATAAGTAAAAAAAATGGTATAATTAAAAAGGTATTTTTCACCCATATAACTCTCTGAACCGAGTTAGTTTTAAAGATGTACCTACAGATTTAGCAAATATTTGTCGATGAAATGACCACCAAATGGTATAATCTCTTCAAGCGTAAGGTAGAAACAATAAAAGGCTGTAAGAGTCCCAGTACCACACACCAATCAGTACATTAGCAAAATGAGAAACACATATTTACTCTAGGGAGAGAGAAGTGCTTTATTTCAACAATAAGCAGTGCTGCCCAAATACATTGGGTTGCTATACAACATAGCGTACCAATCAATAATTAATTACATATATACTTACAAATAAATATGCACCTCGTTTCTATCACTATAAATTTAATCAGTTTCCGTAATTATTGCAGCGGACAACTGACTAGTTGTTTTACGGTACGGGGAACTTTATTCTAATGTTAAATTTTATATAAACAACAGCATTGGAAGGAAAGTAAACGCTATCAATACTAGAAACGACAAGTGAAGCTGCATAGTCAGCGCGTGGACAAACACAATTTGCAGAGTCTATTTGCAGGCAGGCTGCAGACGGATGACATGCCACTCAATACAATTAACACCTCACTGTGGGATCAGTTTACTCTAGTAATCTCAGCAGTGTTACGATCCTGCATCGAATGACCCGGTGCAATAGGGTTGCATATAATTATAGCTATACAGAACAGACGCGAATAGATAGTAACATAGAACAGTTGAAAATTATAGAGTCGAACATGCGTCAACAATACAAATACAAATGTTCAATAAATAAAAAAGCTTATAAAGAAATACTATAGGATCATAGTTAGAACAAATCTTCTCAACAATGATTTAACGTAGTTATTAAAGCTTTCATTAATTTATATTTGACATTTAAAGATGACCTTTATTTTATAAAAATCTTTTTTACGAATATTTATCGGTGATTTATATGTTTAAATCTTTTATAAATTGATTCAATGTCATATTTTTACTTTCACTTACCTATATATGAAATATATAGTAAGTGGAAGTATTGCGATCGTGAAAAATTTCGACTTCCGGTTTTCAACGGAAATACACGTTTTGGGGTCCCCTGAGTCCAAATGACCAAGTCCCACGAAATGGTCTGTGTGTGTGTCTGTGTGTCTGTGTGTCTGTGTGTCTGTGTGTCTGTGTGTCTGTGTGTCTGTGTGTGAACAGACTAGCTCAAAAACTATAAACCCTGGGAATCTGAAATTGGGTATTTAGTGTAGGTATATGCCCGCGATGTGACAGCAAAAATTTCGTCAAAATTGCTCAAAGGGAGGGGGTACTTTATTTAATAAGTTTTTAAGTTTTTTTCGATTTTCTCAAAAACGGCTCTAACGATTTTGATTAAACTGAGTATTTGATTTATTTATATGCCCGAGATATGACTGTAAAAATTTCATCAAAATTGATCAACCGGAGGGGGGACTTTACTTAATAAATTTTGTATCATTTTAACATGTTTTTTTTATTTACTCAAAAACGGCTTTCATGATTTTGATCAAACTGGGTATTTGATGTATGTATATGCCGAAGATGTGATAGCCAACATTTCATCAAAATTGATCAACCGGAGGGGGGACTTTACTTAATAAATTTTGTATAATTTTCACGTGTTTTTTTTATTTACTCAAAAAAGATTTTCACGATTTTGATCAAATTGGGTATTTGATGTATTTATATGCCGAAGATGTGATAGCCAACATTTCATCAAAATTGATCAACCGGAGGGGGGACTTCACTTATTAAATTTTGTATAATTTTCATGTGTTTTTTTTATTTACTCAAAAAAGGTTTTCACGATTTTGATCAAACTGGGTATTTTATGTATGTATATGCCAAAGGTGTGATAGCCAACATTTCATTAAAATCGGTCAAACGGAGAGGGCACTTTATTTCATAATTTTTTTCCAATTTTTACTTTCACTTACCTATATATGAAATATATAGTAAGTGGAAGTATTGCGATCGTGAAAAATTTCGACTTCCGGTTTTCAACGGAAATACACGTTTTGGGGTCCCCTGAGTCGAAATGACCAAGTCCCGCGAAATGGTCTGTGTGTGTGTGTGTGTGTGTGTGTGTGTCTGTGTGTGTGTGTGTGAACAGACTAGCTCAAAAACTATAAACCGTGCGATCATGAAATTGAGTATTTAATGTAGGTATATGCCCGCGATGTGACAGCATAAATTTCATCAAAATTACTTAAAGGGAGGGGGTACTTTACTTAATAACTTTTTAGGTTTTTTTCGATTTTCTCAAAAACGGCTCTAACGATTTTGATTAAACTGAGTATTTGATGTACTAATATGCCCGAGATATGACTGTGAAAATTTCATCAAAATTAATTAACCGGAGGGGGGACTTTACTTAATAAATTTTGTTTAATTTGCACGTGTTTTTTTTATTTACTCAAAAACGGCTTTAAAGATTTTGATCAAACTGGGTATTTGATGTATATTTATGCCCGAGATATGACTGTTAAAATTTCATCAAAATTGATTAACCGGAGGGGGGACTTTACTTAATAAATTTTGTATCATTTTCACGTGTTTTTTTTATTTACTCAAAAACGGCTTTAAAGATTTTGATCAAACTGGGTATTTGATGTATTTATATGCCCGAGATATGATTGTTAAAATTTCATCAAAATTCATTAACCGGAGGGGGCACTTTACTTAATAAATTTTGTATCATTTTCACGTGTTTTTTTTATTTACTCAAAAACGGCTTTAACGATTAACAAAAATAAGATATGAATGTAGAAAAATGTGTGAATTTGGGAAATGATATTTAGCAAAACACGTCAATTTCTAATCTAAGTAAGTTGGTAAGTGAAAGTTGTGTGTTGCGCGCACGCACCAGATTTTTTTTTTATTAGGTTTACCGCCTCTATCCACAAGGTTCATTGGGATCAATAAGTACATTTTAGATTCTGCTGTAGCGCCCTGTGCTCTTCAAAAACTGGAACAAGGTAGGGACCCTTTCTTCATCATCCCACAGTGCCTCTTTTAAAGGTAGAGGGAGGTTAATTTTCTTCACGCGGTTTTCATGCAGAGGACTTTCTACTAGCAGTTGTTGACGTGTTTTGTTGCATTTTTCACATGTTGGTGCTTCTATTGTCGCGAAAATTTCACTTATACAAATAAGATTCACTTATAAGAGAAGAATGGCACGAATTAGATATGACAATGGGTTTTGCTGGGTTAACCACACGACGAATTGGGACTTAGTGCCCCAAGACAAACGTTTGTCCACTTGTTCCTTGGATAGGTGGTTGCAAAACCCATTATTGCATCTAATGCAAAGCGATACAAATTTTATTGCCTGGGGATCTACGAGGTCAGCAATTTTCGCTACATCTTTTTGTTTTATTCCTTTAATATTTTAAAACAATGTCATAGTCTCAGCTCGATGGTTTATTTGTTGACGAGATTTGGGCATAACTTGGTCTTTGGGTTTCTCTCATGTTACTTAATAATTTTCCAATACATGCTCCAAAGTTTTCTAAAGAATTTCCTTCTACTCTCCATTTTCCACGCTTCTGCTTGCTATTTCCTCTTCTGCAAATTCTCCTTGCTTCATTTCTGGCGAGATGTGCTCGGCAGAGGCATTGCCCCTTCCGAATCGACTGAGATGAGAGACTTTCGATACAAAGACAGCAAAGTTCCTTCCATAAGACCATAATGCCGCCTTATCCTTAGCTGATAACATGTATATCAGCGATTAATTTCAGCGAAAATATTTTCAAACTTTTCTACAAAAATAGGATACAGCTTTTTTCCCGCGTATATTTTATAATTATAATAAAAATTAGTTCAATATTTTTTTTTAGTTTTTAAATTGTAACAATAGATAATCAAGTCATAAGAATTCTAAGAATAGTAAGCAGACAAAGTGGAGACTGGAAAGAGACATCCGTAAGTAGAGGTGGAGAAATATCGGCAAAAACTTGGCCCTTAAGGGGGATTAGAATCCTTAGCGGCCAAATAGATTGTCAGCCTTGAAGGATATGCCCCATCAATCTGAGGACTATCTAGACAATTGGACAGATTGAATGTGTGACACTCCTCCAGCCACGCTATCTATCCACTACTTTTAACATAACTTATCGATGGGCTTACTACGTATAATATAATTTATAAATATATATACATAGCTTATATCATAATATATACCAGTAATAATATAATGGTGTATAAAGAGCAGCTTTATTCTGGGACCCTCACGTAATACGATAAGAAAAATGCAGGTTTCTTTTAAAATTACTTAATAAAATATTTTTAACACTGAGACCAATTACAATAGTTGGACATTTCTGAAAATACTTTTCCAAATTTAAATCAAACAGAAATTGAATATATATAAATTGATTATTATACCCATTTGACAACGCGCCTCTAAGATTTTCATTTGAATCACTAATAAAATTTATACAAAAAAAAAAAATAAATTAAAAAATAACTGTTGTAAAAGGTCTTCACAACTGATAATGAACACGTTTAAAAGACAGCTAAATAAATTATTAGTCAGTTAATCACGAAATTAATAATTCACTGTTCAGTGGTTAAGATTACCATTCAATGAAAATAGCTGTTTTTGATAGGAAAAAAAAACTTTTTTTTGTACATAAAAAAACAAACAAGTGAAGTTGTTCTCAGGTAAAACCACGTTAGGTGGAACGAGTAGGCTCTATTACATAAAGTATAAGGCAGCAAAAGCAACAAGTGTTAAGTGAATTTCTGGCTCTTGTAAAACGAAACAGAAATCTTTTAATAGAGATAGGTACCTAAATAAAATAGCTCAAGCTATCAAGACACAATCATAGAAATTCATATTTCTAAAAATATATATATATATATATATATATATATATATTCCAAATTCAAAATCATATTTGTAATGATTTTTTTTTCATACATATGTAAGAACGGGTAATTAATTAGGTGACGGTGAAGAAAATACATGCCATAATATTAATTTATTACTTATATTTCAAACATTAAAGTACAAAATATCAATTTCAGAGAGTTGAGATAGATATAAATCTATAAATAGAATAAACAAAAAATGGTTTAAAACGTCGTTTCAAGAGATTTAAATAAATGTCGTTCGTTATGATAGATAAATCATTTATGAAATAGTCACTTTGATGGAGCTATGAAAGAACATATTCCAAAATGATCTAGGAACAAACAAAGTCAAGATGATTAAATAATCCATGATTTACAAACGCAGTTCAAAATGAATATTCACAAAAAAAAAAAAAAAAAAAAAAAAAAAAAAAAAAAAAAAAAAAAAAAAAAAAAAAACTTTTTTTTGTAACTGTTTCTTTCAGTCAAAAAATAATAAATAAATAAAAATTAATTAAAACATAAAGGTGAACATATTTTAGACGAACCTTACTTAAAATTTAACTTTTGATCAAATCCTTATGATAAATTATTATAAAATATTAAATATAAAATTGTTATTTAGGAGATCCTTTCCAGGTCTTCATCCATGAAGAAGGATGACACTAGCTGAGATAAGAGGAACGCTGACTAAAAGGAAAAGAGAAAACGTCCCCGATGAATCTGTCCTATGGAGGGATGTAGAAAAAAAAAACTCTCCAAGGACGGAATCGAAGAAAGAGCCCGTTTTTAGGAACAAGGATATTGGTAGGGGGCAAAAAGTGGCCGAGATACGTAAGAATGTCCGACCACTAAGAACGTAACGTGTAGGTGGATTAGTTGTAAATGGCCTTGTAGTTTCTGATCTAATCTTTTATCTTGCATTAAGAAGTTCAGTCAAAATTTTCTTATTTTTACTTTTTGTATGATTCTATGATTAATTATTCATAATTAAAAAAAAGTTTAAATCTTATTTAGAGTACAGGGTGAAGGAAGTGGTGGTAATATGGAACCCTGTGGGTATCATAATGCCTTGGGGATATGATTGTTTAAGTAACATGTACACAAATGAAAAAGTTGTAATAAAACTTTCCTTATAATTTTTGAGAAGACATTTAAACTGTAAAATTTTTTACAGGGTAGTGGTTCGGCAAAGGTGATAAGGACTTAGTTTTTAAAATACAGAAATATGTCAATTAAACTGAACAACTGCTAGTCAAGGGTCAAAGTTAGCAAAACATTGACTAAGGAAAATCTTTGAATAATTACAATATCACTTAAAAATATTAAATTACTGATATACAAGAAATATATTTAAAAATATAATGTAATCAAGTAATATTTGTATTGTATAATGTAATCAAGTAACAACGGAACTGCTGGTAGCTTCTGTTATATGTGGCTACACTGTTCGAGAAGGGAGGTTATATAAAAAATAAAATAAAAAAGTCATATGTTAGTTAATGTTATGAATTGGTATGTACTTCATCTCGTGTGAGAGGTTAATAAAATGTTTGCATTAATGAATACTGTCGTTTTTTAAGTTTGTTGTTACAATACTAAAACATGGTGTCAGGTTTTTGTCGAACTCACACGTTCTTTATTGTTCATACAATGGTGCTGTAATCATTGTTTATTAAACAGTTTTTCAGAGTATTCTTGTTGAATTGCAATCCATCATGGAGGGAGAATTGTTAAAGAAGAAAAATTCTGTTTTAAGGGGAAGATTAACACGGATGTTAACTTTCGTGTCATCTCCTGATTTTGAGATTGCTTCACTATCAGAATTGAAAGAGAGAAGTACTGCCTCAGGTAAGATTTTTAATGAATTTAATGAATTATTAATCCATATGCTTGATTACATCGAAGATGATTATATTGAAAACTTCGAGAAGGATTATTTCCATGTCAAAAGTACTCTGGAGGAAAAGATTGCACTAGCGTCTTCAGTAGTTGTTGATAAGAAGCCTTCCGATTTTACTATTAAATGTGAGGTTGCACCTATTAAAATTCCAGTTTTTAAAGGGGACATATCGTTGTGGAATTCATTTTATGAATTATTTAGATCCGTCGTTCATGAGAACCAGTCCTTAGACGATGTCCGTCGTTTTCAACTTCTCAAGTCATCGCTGGAGGGAGAACCGTTGGATAGGTTATCTGGACTAGACATAAACTCTGAAAATTACGCAGTAGCTCTTGATCGGCTAATTAATGTTTATCAAAAGAATAAATATGTCGTGTATAAACATTTAGAGAGGGTCATAGATCATCCAAGTGTAGAATCTAGCCAGGATATAAAAAATTTGATTAATACTACTAGGTCGGTTCTCAATGCCATAAAAAGTTTTGGTATCAACACTGAAAGCTGGAATGCCATTTTACAATTTTTACTGTTGCGGAAACTGGATAAAGAGTCAAAGCATTTGTGGGAATTGCGTGACAGCTCTACAGAATTTTTGCCAATAGAGGAATTGTTAGTGTTTTTAGAGAAGCAGGCCCATATCCGGCGTGATGAACACACAGAGGTCCCTGGTTCTATAGAGGTACATCAAGTTCATAGAGAAAAAAATGCTAAAAAAAAATCATCTACATTCGTTCAGAAATGTTCTCGGTGTGCAACCTACCACAAATTTCGTAACTGCCCTGCTTGGGGGAAAACTTGTTCTAGATGTAAAGGAAAGAACCATTTTGCTGCAGCCTGTAGAGTTGATGAACTATATTCTGAAAATGTTGTTGAGCTTGAATCGCAAAACGAAGTTGGAATTGTCGAAAAGTTCTCCATTAATGAAGTAGGGTCTAGAAATAGCTCTTGGCTTCAGGATTTGTATATAGGTGGTTCTTCTGTAACTTTTAAAATCGATACAGGAGCAGATATAAGTGTTATTCCTAATGACTTGGCTACTAAGTTGAGAGCGCCTATTTCTAAGCCTGCTTGTTCTGCAGTCACATACACAGGAGAAAAAATACCATTAGTAGGGTCGACTGCGCTACAATGTTCTATTGGGGATGTTAGTCATATTATTAAATTTGCTGTGGTAAATATGAATAAAATTCCGTTATTGGGATTGCACGATTGTGTTAGGTTTAACATTATTAAAAGAGTCGACACCATAGAGGAGCAGTTGTCTCCAGCTCAGCTGTTGATGAATCGAGTGTGCCGCACTAAGCTACAGTCTACGGCAGATACGTTAGTGCCTCAAGTGAATGCTGATGTACCTGCTAAGCTAGAAAAGAAGCAATCAATTGCTAAGAGCTATTATGATCGGAGCGCTAAGGAGCTCGAGGAATTGAGACCTGGGGATCGTGTATCCATTCAATATACCAAAGAGAACAAGTGGCATCGAGGAAGAATTCTTCGAAAACACGGAACACCACGCTCATACATAGTAGAAGACCTCGATACCGGCAGAGTAGTCAGGCGGAACAGAGTGCATCTTCGCTCGGTGTCGTTCAATGAAGATGGGGCTAAATCATCAATGAACTTGGTCCCACCAGCGTCAAGACCTCAACGGTCCAGGAGGGTGCCAGTTAGACTAAAATATTGAAAAGAGGAAAGATGTTATATGTGGCTACACTGTTCGAGAAGGGAGGTTATATAAAAAATAAAATAAAAAAGTCATATGTTAGTTAATGTTATGAATTGGTATGTACTTCATCTCGTGTGAGAGGTTAATAAAATGTTTGCATTAATGAATACTGTCGTTTTTTAAGTTTGTTGTTACAATACTAAAACAGCTTCTTAATTCAAAAATAATTTAAAAAGGAAATTTTATTCGTTCAAAGCTAAAAAAATAGGTTAAACTTAAAAAAAAAAAAAACAATAAACTGTTTATATGCCTATAATATTTTTAGGACTAAATATTATTAATTAAAATAAAATTTTTAAAAATGAACAAAACTTTTAATCAACAACAAGCTAGTAGTGTTGGCTAGTATGCTTATTAATATAATGAAACTTTTAGACATGACCTAGGAAAGCTATATCGAGTGATTTTAGAGAAATTTATTTAACATTTTATTGGAAAAACTATGGCTAATATGACAAGAACCATTCGATATTTTAAAAAAAACAACACATTCTTTTTTAAACTGGGGCAAACTTCTGATAAAGGCAAAACATTGTTTTTCATATTTTTAATAATATTTAAAAAAAAATAGAATGTACCGATTCACCAGAGAACTCCTTCACAAGGTAAAACTATACCTTCATGACATGTGAGGTAGGATTTTTTTTATCCTAATACCTAACACCTACAATCATGAGTACCAAGTCGAGCGAAAATAGTAGTTGCGTCATGATCTTCAATGGTTGAAAGGTACGTATTTGTATGATTAGTAATATTTACGTATCTGCTAAGTCAATTAAAATATAAAATTGTACTTTTCAAGGGGGAATCTTTGCTATGATATTTTTTATTTATTTCATTTAAGTGATATTACAAAGCAATAAAAGCATTCTTTCATCCTTTAAATTAATTATTGGTTTAATGTATTTTTGCTGTTAAAGCAGGAGTTAGAGGAACAGTCGTGCACAGATTACAGAAGTTTCTAGAGCAGGTTGGGGAAGATCCGGTTAATATTTTAACCAGCTTGGTGTTAACTCTAACTAGTGTTTGTACTGCGGATAAGAGATGGAATAGTAGTTAAACCACGCAGTTTTGGGTATATGTTTTAACCAACCGACGGAGATGGGGAGGCCCAGGTTCGAGTCCCGGCTTTGGGCCATTTTTCTCTTCTGATAAATTGATAACATTTTATTGTGATTTACAACGTTATGTATGTGCTCCGTAAAGCGCACACCGTGCAGAGAACTTTTAATCGATCCGCTACTGATTTTTTATAATATATCTACTGTAAATGTTAAAGGCCGTTCAGACCTGAGAAAATGCAAAGTGAAATAGTGAGAATGGTAGTAAACGGGTCGAATAAACTACTTTTCTTTGTTCGATGCGGTGAAAGAGAGGAAGCATAGAATTTCCTTCCCATTTCCGTCGGTTGGTTAAAACAGTTGGACCATCGCTACTATGCCCTTACCTTTGACGTACAGCGTACGTACGTACGTTATTTCTAGTTTTATACCAACTCCAATTTACAACACCCTAAGTGGAGGTAAGATGCTTTGCCACAACTCTCAGGTCAAACTGAAGAGCACACCAAATATTAAAAACCAACTGAACTAATATTTAAACAAAAATTGAGGGAAATGATTAAATAAATGTGGAAAAATGTGTGAAGTAGGTGAATGACGTTTAAATATTTATCAAAACACTTTTATTTATAAGTAGTTGGTAAGTGAAATTTGTGTGTTGCGCGCATCGCACCAGATTTTTTTAAAAATTTGATCATGGGATGTCGGCCTATTTAACACATACGTAATTTTACCCACGTGGTAAAACATTCAGAAGCGACACATGTTTTGAAAAATACTTACGTACATATTGATATTTACGGAAGGTATTTATTTTTATGATATTTAAATGCTGATTTAAATGACGATTCTATGTTGAATTTAGGTTTTTAAAAAAAAAAAGTGATTTCATATTTAATTGTAGAATTCAGCCAGAATTCATTACATTTTAACCACTACTGATCTATCCACTTTCATAACATGGATTTGATCCAAGATACAAACAGAATTGAACGAAAATGTTTCTACTCCCTTTAGAATACAGCTGCAACATAAATTAAAAAAAAAAATCGCTTACATTTAAGAAGCAAGAAAAAATTAAAGAATGCTATTCTTGTAATGAACGGCGCATAATATTAAAAAATATTTTGAAAATTTCTAAGAAACAATGGACAAAACACTATTGAAATAAAAGAAATGAGGGATAAAACGATGATATTTCGAGGTAATTACGGCCTAGGATGAAGTCTCGCCCGATGAGTTCGCAATCGGCGATTGCCTCGCTCCGCGTTCGGATTACAGACCCTTTCCTTCCTGGCAATTTCCGAGTCTCTCCAACCTCCGATGTAGAGGACCTTACAGGAAATACTCTCGGGCCGGGTGCCTATACAAACAGATATTGTGATTAATGTTACCAAACTCGGGCTAAAAGTTTTATCAAGGAAATGATTTTCTAGCTTACATTTTAGGAGTTGTGAGAACTACTTTAATGGAAGAAAATTATAAACAATCATAAGAAATGCACTGTCTATAAAATGAACTTAATCTATACCTACTTCTATACAGTTTATAATACTATTGAATTTCGTGGGTTTGTTTCTGGATATCTCAGAAACTGCTACTATTTAGTCTTGGGCTTCACCATGATCCTGAATAGAGATGCAACAGTAAAGATAAAAGTCAATTAGTGTAGAATTAGTAGAAGTGGACCACATGAACATTTTCATATTCAACAAGTAGGATTAATTTTTCCTTCTCAAAAGGCAAACTGGAGCTTACAGAACACATTCAGCTAAATTTATAATATGATATATTTCAACAATGAAAACATACTTGGGCGTAACCTTGGACCGACACATGACGCTCTCGGTCCATTTCGCAAACCATTTCAAGCTTAAAAAAAATATCGCGCTCGGTCATTTGTTAGGTTTTACTTCGGCTAATCCTTTTGATTTACAAATATATTTATTACAAAAAAAATATTACTTTCTGAATCAGCATTTAGCGCGGTCGTCATTTAAGACTACCATAATGGCATAAATAGAAAATAAAAAAAGAAACAGATGAAGAAGGCGAAGAGAAGCATAAGCTTAGCGTCTGTACTTCGATGTATATTTGAGTTAAGTTTTCTTATGTGTATATTGTATAAACTATAATTATATCCAGTATTAAATCTCCCCCCCCCCCCAAAAAAAAAGATCATGGAACTAAACAATAATTCAAATATTAGCAAACAAATATATTAAATAATGACGCATAGATATGTTGAATTAAACAGAGATGGTGGACGCCACAGTCATTTAAGGTCGGGGTCATCAACCCTGAGAAGTCAGGTGCTATTCATTGCGAGGCAGCGGGGACTGAGTGATCCACCGGAGATAACATGATAAGATTGTGGCCACAACTTTCAAGTTGCACAATACCTTCGTTTACAAAAGGAGCCATAATAAATAATACAAGGTCACGAACCCTTTACAGCAGCAGCAATACTATATAAGTCGAATGTTACTTTGCACGAAAGAAGATTCCCTACTATAAAATATTTTTGCAAAAATAAGTATACCTAAATCATATTTATTATAAAATAATAGAAATGACTTGAGTAATAAATAATAAGGAAAACGAAAATCCCTGAAAGGGAGAAACAGATAATATTCTATATATTCATATTTAGAAACATACTTGTTTAAACTTGAATATTTACAGGAAAAAGAAGCTTTGTGTGCTATAAAATTGATGAAATCAACATTCATACATATATTTTCTCATTTCATCTGCCTTAAATCCGAGGGTGGTTTATCTCAATTGTAAAAGGAATATCATGCCGGCTTTGTTTTCTCAACCCAGAGAAGAAAAAAAAACTGAAAGCTAACTAAAGCTACAATGCCTCGTTGGAAACCTCACTGCGAAAACAAACGGGGAAATGTATATCCCAGCAAAAATAATGTTTTGTTTTTTTGTAACGAATTATCAATTTTTTCAAGCTAGTTATTTAAGATCGATTAATAGGCATGAGACGAATAAAACATTACTTAAAATTATGATAACAATAATAGAAAATATTTATAAAAATAAAACTACATTAGGCTTGTATAAAAGATGCAAAGATGTCACGTTTTAACCTACTCATAAAATTGACAGCGATCAATACTTCAACCAATTGCTATTCAAGGATTCCTCGTCTTTTAAATGCAACTTTTATTTCTAAATCATTTTGACATATATTTCTTATGCGGATCAAAACAAGGGATTTTTTAATAGAATATTAGTATCTAAGCAATAATTCAAAGCCTAAATTCGCTTAATAAAGTATAATATTTTATTATTTAAATTGGGTTGGGCATGATCCATCCTATTCGTCTCGTATTTCTCTTACTTTAAAAAATTAATTAAAAGAAAAAATAGGGAATATTCGTTTGAAATTTATTTTATTCATTTCAAAGAAAACTCCATTAATATTAACAACGATGCTAATTTGTGCATGCTAAAGCAAGAAAAATTAGAAAAATTCAGGAGAACCGAATCGAGCCAAGAATGACGTTTTTGGGTGCCATCCTTTGCCACGTCTAAAATCAGAGAAGAATTGATCTTTTTTTTAACTAGTTTGGACTTGACAAGTTAACTTCCAGCTTCTGAAAAAATTCATAATTTAACTTTTAGAAAAATCAAAATATTTTTTCTCTGAAGAAAGAGGTATTATTTATTGAAATGTCGCATAACACAAGTCCAATAGAAAATGCGTTAATAAAAAACACACTAAAATACATGCAACAAAATCGGTTACAGATTCGTAAAGATTGCCTACATGTAAATATTACTGGCAGGGATAATTTCTAAAAGCAGAAATTTGCCTCTCACTGGAATGTTTTGCAAGTCAGTTTCGGCCATGTTCATTAGCATACGGACCTAAGGATAATTGATTCATGACAAACATTAAACTAATGAATATTACATAGCATTTGACATTAGTATGTCTCTAATCTTTTAGGGTCCTAGAGTGTAGTAGATTATGTTCATACCTAAAAAAATATATTTTACCCGTCATGTAGTCCTATTGGTTTAGAAGTAATTTTTGAAAATACTTATTACAGATGACTGGTTTAATCTGTAATTTTGAGAAATGTTTTTGACTAAAGAGCTCCTTGAAATATCATATCATATTTAAATTTATTTATATTTCTTGCTTTCTCATTAGGGCGGATTCACACTATCGCTCCGCTCCTGGTCCGGTCTCACTGGCAAAATATTCTAAAGAGGAATAGAAAGAGGTCAATCACAATATTGGTACAGGTACGGTCTCGCTCCGCTCCCACTCCACTCTCGCTCCACTCTCCCTCTACCCCATTCACACTATCGCTCCTCTCCCGCTCCACTCCCGTTCCGCTCTCCTAAAGTCTTATCATATTCGCATTATATAATTTTACACCGTTCACGATTACTAAAATACTAAATACATATAATACACGAATACTAAATAAATATAAATAAATTTAAATATGAGGGAAGTTGCTTTACGGCGATAAATAAACGTTTTTTTTTAAACAATACAATAATAATTAACATGCAAATTAGAATGCTTAATCGATTATTATTTTTTTCAGATTGGTCTCGTTAAAAGGCATTGTGCACATACCGAGAGAAAGTGAGAGAGAAATGCTGGGGGGGGGGGGATTATTTTCCGAGAACACATTTATCCGATGAAATGTAATACCGAAATGGTTTTAAATAAAGAGCTAAACCAACCTCCAACAAAAATAAAAAGGAATAAATCCTCGGGACAGAAAACGACAGGAGCTTTTGTTCAATATCAATCCATTCTGGATCTTCATTGTTCTAACGAACGAAGAATGAAAAAGAAAATCCGACTTTTTAGAAGACATCTCTAGTCATAATTTCCCCGAATTTCCAACAACCTCCCTGATTCTTCAAATAAGCTTAACAACTTAGAAAGAGAAAGCCAAAATCTGCATATTGATCGGGGAGATACCATGAGAAAATATTATTCGACTAAGGTTTATGGAATCAAAATTATAATCAACTCGTTTACACAAGTATTATTCTAAAGCACCTTGAAACATAGAACCTAGAAACTTAGACGAATAAGTTTACTGGACAAAACAAATACATAGATAGAAACTTGCGGAGTATCTTCTAAAATTCTGTTATGTAAGCTGCAAACTTATTTATTTTACCGGTTTAACAATGTCAATATGTTTCCCAGTACTGGGAAATATCAGTACGGGTGGCCAAATCTTCTACGCTTTTTGGGAACCTTCTAGAATTCTGACCTTGTAGACTAAATATGGATGAGATGGACTGGAGAGTTAGTCTTGCTCTGAAGATAAGGTCATATGGTTACTTTTGTGTTACTCTGTGGTTACAAGTTGATACTTTTAGTAACTCTTTTAATTATTTGAGTTTTATTGTTTGTCTGACATTATTAATTATTATTTTCGTCTAATAAAAATTATTAGTGTTACAATAGTATATAATATTTAGTATGTAATTGTGTAAATGTAATTGCACCAAACCTCTAAATACGTAACTGGCAAATAATAGAAGGCGTGATATTTAAAATCACAGGAAAAAACGACGTTAGATAATCTAGTACAAGCATTATGGAAGAAAATAATTGTAAAATGATTATTAAAAAAAAAATAGGAAAGGGCCGCGTTGCTGAAGGAAGGAGCACGAATCCCTCTGAAAAAAAAACACCAAAATAAACAGGTATTTTAAAATCCCTTGATCACTAAGAAAACTACATCAATAAATAGATGTAGCCGAATCTTCTGTGTCCTCTGCCATGGATGCTACACACCTAGAAACGTTCTCTACATTTTCGGCTGTACTATGAAGAGTCATGTCTAAATAATTGGTAAATGGATAAATAGAAATTGGTCTAAATAGATTGGTGGCCACCAGGGGTGACGGTTTTTCATAGGCAATCACTGTAAATAAGGTCGATGGTTCGTTGCTCGTCAGGTGGTTCTAGGATTTTTCAAAGAGAGTGGAAACTCCTTAGCTATACCGTCCTTCAGATAGGATGTAAAATGGAGGTCCCTAGCCTGTATGATGTCAGATACTCGTTTAAAAATCCCCTCCGATTAACTATAGCAGCATTAAGTGATGTTAAATAAACAAACAAAATCATATTTGCAAGCCTGCCAGAAGACTCATAGCAAAAGCTGAAGAGGTTCAAGACATAAGATTAAAAATAAGCTATTCTGGAATATTAAGAAAACAATACCTTTAAAAATAATTATCATAAGGTATTTTTATGGAGAAAATTTCGACAGAAAGGTCAGCTATAGAAAATGAAGAATATAAAAAAAATTACGATTGTAGTAAATAGGCTTCTAGATAGGAGAAGTCAAGACTAAAAGTTGCAATTTTTTAATCACAAATTTTGCTCATCTATTTTTCTGCACTGAATGTAAGCTCTTGACTTCTAGCGTTCAAAGAGGAATGTCACTTAATAAAAACTAGCCTTAATAAATAAAATTTATCACTCCCTAAAATAGTTATATTATAGTCGCGCAATAAAAATTCGATTTATATATTTACGATGGATAGAAAAATGTGAACGCAGCATTGGAGGCGAAGATGGATTGCCCTCGTAAGAGCTTTGAGACCAGCCAATAAAGTAGTCTTCCCTTATACGAAAAATCTGTAAAAAGTTATTTCTTCTATGTTATTCTAAGGGAACAGGGTTATCCGTATATTTTTTTTCCCTAACGGCTCATAGGGGGACAATCTTACAGACGAGGAGTGAAAAATAAAAATTAAAACAAAAACTCTAATCTAACAAGCCGATTTTCAAAACTTTGTTTCAGTGATAACTATTTTTTAAAAGGAAGCATATATTTCCAGAATATAATATTCTATGTAAACATTCATTTTTTATTAATTCATTGTTCCTTCCACTAAAATTCAGAAAGTAATACGGTAAAATTAGGTGTAACTCTTGATTAAAAGTTATTTTTATATTTTAGATAACTGATAAAAATAAAAGCTTTTATTCATTTATTGTAATACTTTTTTATTTTAAAAATTTTAGTCCTTAAAGTAAAGAAAACTTTATACTACAATTTTTATTTTTTTTCTGGAACTAAATTTCCGCTTATTTTTTAACAAACCATTTGATTTAATTTACATGGACTTTAAGCTTAACAAGCATGAAACTTTTTCAAACAGTAGGGAACCTCAGGAGATGGCTTAGAAAAAAATAATAAAAAGTGAATAATCCAAATTTTTAGAAACATGAAATTGTATTTATATTTTAAGGGAATCAGTCTATACAGTAAATTTCCGATTATCCGCAAGTGGTTTTTCCGCCTTACAAATTATCCGCAATTATCCGCAACCGTGGATTAATTTTTTTGCTAATGTTAAAACACCCAATGCAGGTCCGTAGTAATAGTTTTGGTAGGTAAAAGTGTAATTCCTTTTGAGAATTTTCACTCATTATTTTTAATGTGCACTAGTGAATCTCCCAAAACTTAAACTCTGCGGTCTTTGTGGTTTTCATATAATAAATATTATACATGATTTTTTTGTAAGGAGCCCATTTCTAATAGTCATTCTAATGTCATAGTTTTGATTCGCCAGGAAGATCCATGATCCGAGAGATCGCAATTATAAAAAATGTATACTTATTCAAAATTTAATTTTGAGGAAGGCACCGATGATTCAAATTGATTGATTCCTGAAAATGTTCTAAAATGCCAAATGCCTTACTTGCCGAATATCTCCATATCTCTAACCGAAGACCCTATTCCGCGGATAATCGAGAGTTAGCTGTACATTGGTGTCTTTAGTTTATGTGCATAATTGTTTACGTTTATTTATGCTTGAAGGATTTAGAGATTTTTACGTTTTGCCGATTTCGAAAAAAAGGGTCCATTTAAAATAATTATAAATAAAGTAAACAGTTCTTTTAAGTAATTAATGACACAATAAATGAGCGTGTTAACATATACTAACATTTTCCAAGCTATTCAAATACAATCCATGAAATATCTCTAAATAGTATAAAACATTACACCAATGTTCAAAAACACGGAGTATTGACAATTATCTTAATAATAAATAACATAAAATTTGAATTTATCAATTTCCTTTTTTGTATTATTACCTAAATCTATTTTTTGTCTTATTCTAATGAGAATATGTACCATACCATTACATGTTGATCGAAGTTTAAAGGAATCATTCTATAAATGAATTCTGAGAGGTTCTTTAAATATTCAATTTCTTATTTTAAGGCGATTTAATTTGGAAATTAAGACGTGAGAAGAAGTAACGACCTATCGGATATGAACGGCTATTCCTAGTAGCAACAGGAAACTGTAATTTGCATACTTTGACCTCCTTCCGAGAAGGCTTTATCAGATTGCCACATGCATACTGTCCGGCCGCTTTAAGTAATTACACTACATACAAGCAAATCAGCGAGGCTGTAAACTAGTGTTGCTGATGTCAATGAAACTCTATATCACAGATTGGTATCACCATGATATACAATATAGAAGATTTATATCGTTGACTTGTGATGATATATAATGACTATTAAATGATATTCGTAAAAGTGTGAGCTGTGATAGTCTAACTGTAACTCCTTCAGAAAATTAATTGAGTTATTGGATTGATAGCGCTTAGTAGAACTATTGATAATATCGATAGTTTTTTTTAACTATGGTTAGTATAATCGAAAACATTGTTTTTTAACGATAAAGTGATAGCCTCTGCCTCTAACCAGATCCATGAAAATGAAAAATAAACAAAATGGCACAGTGTAATTTTACATTCTTACAAATAATGCTTATCTACTCAATAAAAAAATAAAAAAAATATTAAATTAAATATAAGACTGAAAAAATGAATGGTTTGCTCATACATGCCTTCCAACATGATGTAATAATGTACAAACAAAACAACTGATAGCCTGCCAGTCCCTTGACTTGAAAATTACTTGGTTAATGGCATAGAAACAAAATCACAGTTTTTGTTACAAAATAATTTCGACCTTGATAAATCAACTAGATACTTGAGAATATTTTTTGCAAATGCACGTTCCAAGGTGTATATAGAAAAATGTCAATACAACGTCTTTTTTTCTTCAAAATCTCATTCGAAAGCAATCCTTTTGTAGTTGTAGTAGTCAATGTGACATGACAACATTCGAAAGCAATCCTTTTGTTGTCATGTCACATTGACTACTTCGACAATCCTGGTTGCATGGTTAATTGAAGAGGGTTGGTAAAGCTTTCCTCAAAGTACAGCTTCTTTGACCTTTTGATAAAGTTTTTATTCTATGCAGTTACGACTAAGCTTGAAACTGATAAAAAATATTTCAAGCTATAATATAACCCATTCTCTATTAATGGAAATGTTAATCTAATTCCCTGATAAAAAAGGAAAGAAAAATGGAGAGCAAATGGAGACGTGCATGACAGCTCCTATCGTTCCAACTGAAAAATTTTATTAACCCCTCCCCCGGTCATCACCTTAGACGATCGATAGTTTTACATCACTAGCCCTTAGTTTTTAAGGGATTGGATCTGTTAATACCAACTCCCAGTTCGAATCTGGTGTTCAGCGACAGATGAAATGAATTATGTAATATTAACAGTGGACGAATATATTGTTTCGGCCGATTATCTCACTGCAGATAAATTACCAACATTCCCTTCGAGAGGTCGATGAGAAGTATACCCTAATAAAGTATTTCAGCGGCAGTGGTTTTGAGCCGGGTTCGTCATTAATCTATATTAAAAAAAAAAATATAAATCCTCTTTGTTCATCTGCTAAACGAAACATATAGCAAACATCTGACTATGAATTTGGAAATTTTTATGGAAGTCCCAGGAGAAATCCAATATTTTTGTTTTTGTTTTTTTACGTCACTTTACGCTTTGTTCGTCATTCAGGCGATATTACTAAGGGGATACCTAAATCACCATTGTTATATGAACCAGTACTCAAGATGGCAAGATATGATATTTAACTACATATGAATGTACGGATGAAAAGAAATCATCTCTCAGTCACACGTTTCCTTGAGTAAGTAAGAGAGAAATGGAAGAGGACTAAAAAAAAATAGTCAGGTTATAGTTATAATAGTTGACAGGAGTCAAAGTATGTCCACTATTGTTAACATGCAGCGTGGAGGTATTTTTGACTATGCTGGAATCTGACTGCTGGAAAATCCGTTTTGCCTATAAGGCGGGGAGGAAGGAAAATAAATAATTAAAAAAGGCATGATATTCCTAGTTCTGAAGAGGTCCTGACCTCTGCTTAAATGCCGTGTATCTTTCAGCCAATCACGCAAAGTCATTATTAGAAGATGGAATTAGTGAAAGATTCCATATATTGAGTCTAAAGGATTGAGAACTGTATGATTGTCAAGGCATTTCCTTCAAAAGACTCCAACATTTAAAATACGCAATAATTAAAGCAGAAGATTGGTGCTTCGTAAGTATTGTAGGTTTGAATAATTTTTATTGACGCAAAATTATAATTCACAACGCCAAACAAACAATCAAAGATAAAATTAGTAACAAATTTACAAAATGTAACTTCTCGTGAGTATACAGTAACCAAAAAGTAACCACATGTTCAAGGCAAGAAAGACTGATCTTCTCACCCATCGCTTCTATTATGTATTCCAGAATGGAACATCCCAGAAGCGGCCAAGAATATTCCCGTCGTGTCTAAAGCATGTAATTACGTACCAATACAATTATAACTAAGGTTTCAAACGAAATCCTGGACTGTTAGTTGAAACAGAAATAATCATCTGTTTTTATTTCTCGTCACAGTATGGAAATGATACACGAATTCCTTTCTCATTACTGTTATACGAAGTTATTCTAAATATAAATAATAATAATAATCTTGATAATTTTGGATGCAGTACACACACTGCAGTATTATTTAATAAATAGCCATGCTTAACATGCTGGATATTAGCTTAATAATATGCAATGGACTAAACAATTTAGTCAACAGGAGGATCTTACAAACCAAATTAGAAGGGGTTGGGATCAATTATATTGATGATTGCATAATTCAGTTGTTTTTTCAATCAATAATTTTTTCTTTTACTCCAAGATTTTATCAAAATCTTATTAAGCCAGAAATCTATTTATTTTAATTAATTTTAGGTTAGAAACAATCTATTGTAACGTTAAATCGTTAAATAAAAAAATATATATATATATATATGGTTTAAAATCTCAGTCCTTTTGTAGGAACGAACTAGCGGTTGGAGCGAACCATCATCAGAGCACATGTTTGGGACTAGATTTTTCGAGACCAATCTGGAAAATTCCAGGCCAGTCTTTTTACGACTATATATAAGGAGCGAGTGACTGGATAGTTAGTCTTAGTCTTTGTATTGACTGTGAAGCTCAAGTCATATGATTTGTGTTACAAAGTGATAATTTTTGTACCCTACTTTGATATTTGTGTTATTATAATTCGCATGGCATTGGCTATTGTTATATTTTCGTTGAATAAATATTGTTAACCCACAGAATTGTCACATTATGTTATAATAAAGTTGTATTTTGGTTTCTAATAAATTTTAAAAATTAGTGATAACCTTTGCTATTTTGCTCCTTTCTTATGTTCCGAATACTGAGAGCTGACCCCTAGATATATTTCCTCCTCTAATCACTAAAGCGTTCCAATAAACCTAAGAAGTCCTTCCCTTAAACTAAATAAAAAAATCCCTAAAATCATTTATCTAAACGATATAGCTTATATCCAGTTCAAACTTTGAGATTCAAGGTTAGATATCCTCCGAGATTCACTTTGAGATAGAGGCCGAAATTCCTAAACAGACCATTAACTTCAAAGGCGATATTCAATCTACCCAAGTCCAGATACCTCTTAATTAAGTTACCCAGTCACAGAAGGTTCTGATTTCGCTAATTTCCACGACCCCAGACCACCACCCGACGCGTAAACATTTATACAGCAGTTGGTAGAAAGATGTCTCGAAGCATATTTCTAATTATAATTTTTACAAATCGTACTAAAAGTTATTATAGGGTTCATAAAAATTTGCTAAAAATAATTTATAAATTCAAATTGAAGGGGTCGGGGCAAAATAATGCCAAGCAACATTTTTAACAAAAATAAACTGTAGCTGCAGTCTGCCATATATTACGTAGCACTATATCTCTGTGATGGAAATGCCACCTAAATATGACAAAAGAGGCTCCATATAGTCATATTTAGGTGGCATTTCAATCATAGACACATAGTCCTAGGTAATATATAGCAGACTGCAGCTATGGTTTATTTTTGTTAAAAATGTTGCTTGGCACTATTTTGCCCCGACCCCTTCAATTAATGAGTGTCTAGAAGAAGAGCATAACTACGCTTTGCTGAAATCATATGGGACTGACGTCTTTCAATTTTTGCTTTAAAAAAAAAAGGTAAAAAAAAAACCTTAAGGCTTTGACTTACAGGAGTTTTATGCCATAAACAAAGGCGAATAATCCCCACACAAGATTGAAACGACAAGAAACGGCTCGACGGTACCGTCTACTACAACATTTACTGGACAAACGCTCAAAACTAACAATCTACTACAAAACGCTCCTTTATATGACAGTAACAAGACATATTTGGGCTTACGTAATCAAGCTTTGGGGCTCAACCAAACCTTCTAATTCCCCTCAAATCCAATCTTTATAGTCCAAAATCCTTAATGCTCCCTATTTTGTAACAAATAAACTGATCCACAACGACCTTAATGTTCCAAAAGTCGCCAATTCAGCACGATCCAGATTTTTTTTTATTTATTTTTTTTTTGAGATGGAAATGGTTGGGGGTGCGGTCAAATGAAAACACTATATGTGAAATATCATATATATTGTGCCGACGTTTCGACCCGATATTCAGGTCTTCTTCAGGGCTAAATATAAAACAAGATAGCAACCAATAAATATGAAGAAAAGAAAAATAACAAATAAATAAAATAATGAGTAATATATGTATCTATATACATATATATGCATGAAAAAATGAAAATGAGTAAATAATTGCATAATAGAATAATATAATTTTTTTTTTTTTTTTTTTTTTTTTTTAAATATAATTTTTGTGTGTGGAATTAGATATTTAACAAAAGAATATGAATAAAATTTTTGGATTTTAAGTAATACAATTGTCAAATATGGAAAGCTATACAAATCAAGAATATGTCTATAATATACTAAAGAATAACAATATTAAATGGGATACGGAATAGATGTAACGAGGAAGCGGAAGGAATATGTGCGAAGTGAAAATAGGAAAAGATGGGTAAAAGTCTAAAGATATATGTAGCATATAATAGAAAAGGAGGTAGTAATAAAAATAGAAAAAGAGATGGGTAGAAGTCCAAAAATATATTTAACAAGAAATAAAACATACTGTACTCGAGTGAACTGTCGGTGATCGACTGCCATCGGAAAAAGGAGGGGGTTATGTTTGTTTACCAAACCATCCGGTGTAACTGCCGAGTGCTTTAAGTTATTTTAAATTATAGCGAAATTTATTTTTAATATTAAGGAGTAATGATTAAATAGCGATTGAATGAAATTGTTAGAATATTAGTATATAATTTAATTAATCAAGGAAAAAATATATATTAATTATTATTAATATAATTAATTAAGAAAAAAATTATGGATTTTTTAAAATTTGGGAATAGGTTGAAGATAATTTTTGTTTGCCTGTTTTTAAATTTACGGGATTTTTTTCAAGGTTAATGTAGAAACTTTCCATAATAAGTCGTTTGTCGTGATTGGGAACAGTGGCAAGTATGGATGTTTTTTCAAAATCAAATGTGTGGTTAAGGGATAAGGAGTGTTCTGAGAGTTTTGATGCATTGTAGTTATGAGAGGAAACAGAATATTTGTGTTGTGTGATTCGGTCTTTGAGGAGATTTTTGGTTTATTGATTTTTTTATTGATCCATTATTTTTTTTTTTATTGATCCTCCCCTTCCTCGCCTGTTAGGCTATACGGGGTTTCCCGGACCAGGGGAGTGGGTGGGGGATTGATGCCGAGTATTATTAAATGTCCCCTGGCTTTTGGTTTTGAACTTGCTATCTTTCGGTTCTCAATCATACGTTGCCATGGGCAACGCGTATTTTCTGACGCGTTTGCCCACTCGGCCATCCCGCCACCCTGCCCGATCCAGATATCAGTCCTTTCATAGTAACCTCCAGATCCATCAGAACCCACTCGTATCCACCCTAGCTTCCTGTTCTGTTCCAGACAATCCTCCAAGGCGTCTGAAAAGAAGATGGCCTCGAGATCTTTTAAGTTAGATACTAGTTGAATACTATCAGTGGATAGTTTCTCTACATGCTTATTCAAGACATTATTTTATTTTAGCACATGTAAATATGTAATATAGTTGTAAATTTCAATATATAAATAAATTAAAAAAAAAAAAATAGACTGATTTATGACGTTATTGTAAACATTTCATAATGTGCATTAAGTTAATCAAATTGAGTTAAAAATTTGACGAATTTGCAGGAATATTCTAACATTCTTTCAGGGCATTAGAAAGTCGTGACAGCTAAAAAAAAAAAAAAGAAAAAAAAGAGATATATCTAAACATTGAAATTCATAAGATTACTGCGTAGATCAATTTCGTTGTATCCCTTACAGGTTTTTGTTTTATTAATATCCACATACAATAATCTATAATGCTGTGCTATCCATTAGAGGTATAATTCGTAGTTTTCTATCAAGTGAGTTGAGATGCAAAGTTGAGAATCATCATTTATCCGACCTAAACAAAACGTTGTAAAAACGGAAGTCACTGCCAACAATTCGGATAACTGCGACAACTGCCGCAAGATAAGTTAAATATGGCAGAGGAAGAAATTACTAAAACTCAGGGAGGATTGCGTGACGGTGCTGGGTCATCGCGAGGTCGACCCACTCCAGAACCGCCAGCGTTTCCTCAAGATCTGTTAGACCTCACGCTATGGGAGTTCTCCCGAAATTTTAGCAAGTCATCTAATAATCATAAAGTTCATCGACATTAATAATATAACGGAACTTAAGGCAAAGCGGCTATTTAAGCATAACACTGGAACATAATTTTTTTCCTCTCATAATATATATATATATATATATATATATATATATATATATTATATTATATATATTTTTTTCCACATATGCATTATTGAGTATGAAACATTTTTAATTTAACATATCGATATTTCGATAAAGAAACACCCAAATAGGAGGGCAGATGCGAGTTACAACTCGAATGGAAAAGGCTCACTAATAACGATAAGAATTGTAAAATCCGAAAATGAAAGGGCAGGCGCAGCAATAAATCTCGGTGCAAATGGTTATACTTCTCCTCAATTTGGTGTTTATTTACCATTTAATTTTTTAACTTGTCTTAGGCAGCAGACTTGTGACTCTCGAGGTGTGACTTTAAATACATTGTAAAAATTGATGTATAACTACTATAAGCAATTTTTCAAGCTGATTTAAATTTTTGGGCATGATTCTTTTTGAAAATTAATAGCATGCTATCGGAAAGTGGAGCATAAGTACCGTAGGCACATTAAAAAGCACATACGAAGGCGTGGTATTTACATATATAAATTAAGTATAAATAAAAAAACTGGTATTTTAGCCGAATTACGGAAATAAATTATTTTAATTGTTCGAAGTTCTAACAATTATAACGGCGTCAAAGGAATATCTTTTCTAGAAAGAAATGTGAATTTAATATAAACATAGAAGATATGAATAGATCTTTTAAAGAATACGAAAAAAATAAATATATAATTTTTTTTTCTCAACTTCTTATTTTGTTTGTTTAACGTCCCTTTATGCTATTAAGTCTAATCCGACGGTACTACAGTGGGAGTCCTAAATTTTGTCTGTCTAGGTATAATTAGGTAGGGTTCGAGTACCTGACATTGTATAGGCTCGGGACCTTCAGTTTACGTCCTTTCCGATGGCGGCATAGCCAAGGATTTTTCCCTCCCTTTAAAAAACCTAAAAATTTAAGTATTTATGATTTTAAAACCATTTATAGATGAATAATTAGAATTATGAAATCAATAATAACATATCAATATGATTTTATCTTGAAACGCTTTCTATAATTAATTTTTCTTTTCTTATCCTCCTGTTAATCGATGCCCAACCCTTTTTAAACCCCCCTCCGATGCAAATTCATTTGAAAGGGCTGCATCAGGATCCTAAAGAGGATTAGACAAGACGATGCTTCCTCAATCGAGAGCTGCCGAGTATAAGGCCAGGGGTCGATACACTTCCTATTGAAACTGGTTCAAAGAAGAAGATGAAGGAAAGAGAAAAAAACTCAAAGTGCATCTTAAAGCCTGCCATGTTTAAAAGTAATACCTTTCCAAACTATTACATAGCAACATGGCAAATATATCTGGTTGTGTTGTCTTATTTTTACTATTCTTATTATCATATCTTTAACAGCTTGAAATTATCTATCTAATACCTTCAGGCATTTAATTTAAAATATAAAATAAGAAAGCTTATATATAAAAAAGTGCATGATATGTCACTAAGTCCCCCACTTCTCTCGACCAGCCTCCCTTGATTTCAATAACAGAAAAGTCACTGGAAAAGTACCGCTGGGGGGAGAAATCCTGTTCAAATTTCGATATCAAAACCGGTGTAACGTTAACATGAAAACATGTGTATGTTAGCGATCTAACGCGTTGCCCCTGACGACCAATGATAACCCAAATTAGTGAGTTAAAATACCGAGTGTCGATGTTTTCATCACCTCTCGACATTAATCCCCCACCCTCACTCCTGGGCCCGGGAAAACACCCTCATAGTCTATAAAAGGCTGGGAATGTGAGGGAAAATAAAATAAAAAGGTATGAATGAGAGAGATCAATATTAATATGATACATAATTAATATGATTTATATTGTTTATACTCAATTATTTTTTTATTTTATGTTTACTTTTGTTTTCTGTAGTTTATTTGTATGAATGCAAAAATTACAAATGAATATTTATTCCACTAATACCAAGTCCACCTCGAGCATGGAGGCATTTATAATTTTTTTTATTAAAAAAATTTAAATTGTTAAGTAAAATAAAAAATGAGTAAATTATAAATAATTAAGTTCCATTCGATTAATTCTTTAAACTTAGTACAACATTAATGTAATCATAGAGTTTAACTTACTTATCCAAAGTACTTATATGGTACGAGGATTAAAAATAATGAAGCCGTTTTCCGTCCCCGTTAAAGCACAAAGTAAAATAGTACTCTGATAGATTTATTCATGAGCTAACCCATTAACCCAAAAATATACGAATATATACCTTAAGAGGGTAGGATTGGTCAGAATAAAAATAATGTTCTTATTTCTTTCTTACTTTTATAATAATCAGTTTTAAAATAAGTTTGGAATGTATATTTCTATTATTTACATTGTACACCATTCACCAGAAAAAAAGAGAAAAAACTATCTAGTTATGATTTAACTGAAACCGGTGACAAACACGATCGTAAACCCGGGATTCAGAATAACAGATTAAGGCTTAACTAATTACTTAAGGTTTCCAGATCAGGTCATCTATAATTCCATTTGACAATTCTAAGACGACTTCTCAGATAGATTGGACATTCCCTCTGTGGTTAGTTGATCTAGAACTCTCAGACCACGAATCCTCTTCAGTCAATGAAGTTCTTTTATTTTTAACAGCTTTTTCTCAAAGTTGTTCCTTCTTCTTTTCAGTAAATTAAAAAAAAACAAACATGGTAAATCAGAAGTAAATTTATTTATGTCAATCATTGAGGATTAGAAAAAGAAACTTTTTTTTTTCTTTTTTTTTGGAAAAATGACCTATAAACTGTTAGGTTTGTGGTTTATCGTTATCGTATTTAACTTACAAAAGATATTTTCTTCAAATAAATTCTAGGACTACTAAAACCAAATCCCAAGGAAGGCACACAATATATACTATCGAGACTTAAGTTAATAGTTGATTTCCTTATCTGGAAATCAACTATTAACTTAAGTCTGTTTGTTAGTTAGTTATTTATTTGGATTTAGGGGCGTAAAACCTATTGGTTATCAACGCCGTTAAGTATCTTATATGTAGGTACTTATTTTTTATTTATTTTTTTTTTTTTTATAAATCTTTGTTAAGAGATCGAATCACATAATTAGGATTTTCGGCAAATAAAAAACAAGACTACAAAATATTTAAATTAGGACTATTTTGTGATATTTAGGAAGTCAGGGAAAAAAAAAAAAAAAAAAAAATTATATAAATAAAAAGAATATATAAATAAATAAAAAGAATATATATATAGATATAGAGCAAGAATGTATTAGATATATTTAAAAAAACCTTCTTGGGACAGAAAGGAGAATATATTCACTAAATTTCCATCATCGCCCAAGGCTGTCGATATGTTTGCTGGTATGTTCTTTTTATTTAATATTCGACTGTAGAAACTACAACCCTGGAAGATATGCTCTACAGTTAGCCTCTCATCGCACTTTTGACATATTGGCGGAGTTCCTTTGGTTATCAGGTGTAGGTGGGTGAGGCTCGTATGACCTATCCTGAGCCGCGCGAGGACCACCTCCTCTCTGCGGCTGCTGCGGCTCGAGCTGCTCCATGCTTCGACCTTCTTCTTTATAGCCTTCAATTTGCTCGGGGGGCTGTTGTCCCAAAAGGTTTGCCAATCCTGCGATATCGCTTCTTTCAATGGTCGCGCTAATTCGGAAGCTGTTAAGAAGGCTTTACCGCGTCCTGGAAGTGTAAGAGCTTCTTTCGCTGCTTTATCAGCCATTTCATTTCCCCTGATGCCTACATGGCTGGGAGACCAGATGAAATGTAACGATTTTCCGGCATTGTATAATTCTTTTAAAATTCCTAATATACTGTGAATTCCGGGATGATGTGGGTACATGTTATTCATGGCTTTTAGGGTGCTCAAGGAGTCTGATACTACCACCGCATTAAGAAATGGTGACTTCCTAACGTGTCGTAGAGCCATTGCGATAGCATTTATCTCAGCTGTGAATATGGAGCAGAGGTGATGCAGCTTGCATTTGTAGGTAGCATCAGGGGTGACAAATGCAGAAGCCGTTAATGAATCTGTCTTCGACCCATCGGTGAAGATCAGTAAGTGTTCAGGAAGAGCAAGAATTATTTTGTCGAAAAGTGCTTTATATTCTGCTTTTACCGTTTTTTCTTTACTAAGTTTGGAGAGTTGAAGATTTAATTTCGGTTGTATAAAGGTCCAGGGGGCGTATCATTTTTAATTATGTTCAAATTGATCAATTTTAGTTTATTTACGGCAGAAGCCATTCTTACTGATAATGGGAGTGTTGCTTTTCTTTTTTGTTGAAAACTTGAACAGAATTTAGGTTGAAAGACGTATTTGTGGGCAGGGTTTGTTGTTTGCGGGTACAATTTTGTGATGTAATTAATGGCTAGTTTTTGTCTTCGAAATGAAAGAGGTGGTAGGCCGGATTCTACGCAAAGACTCAGAGTTGGACTCGTTCTAAAGGCACCAGTAGCGATGCGTATTCCTGTGTGGTGCACTGTATCGAGCTCGGCTAGTGTACTTCTGCAAGCGGAAGCATAAACAAAACAGCCATAATCGATTTTGGAAACTATTAGAGCTTGATATATTTTTAACATTGTAGCCCTGTCCGCTCCCCAAGTAGTTCCACTAAGTACTTTCAGAATCTTTAATTTGTTTGTACATCGTTCTTTTAGTGACTTTATGTGAGCTCCCCAGGTAAGTCGTCTATCAAACATCAGTCCTAGGAATTTGCAGACGTTTACGTATGGTAGCTTCTGATCTCCTAAAACAAGTTCTGGTGGCGGTGGTGTCTTTCGTTTTCTGCTGAAATGGACACATTTTGTTTTTTCTGGAGAGAATCGCAGTCCGGATGTTTTAGTCCAACAATCTATACGGTCGAGTGCATCTTGAAGCTTCGTCTTAATTGATAGGATGTCCTTTGCTCTATAAAGGATTGCAAGGTCGTCGACAAAGAGCATAGCTTTAACTCCTCGTGGAAGATTCAATCCTAAATCACTTATGGCCAAAGCGAACAGTGTTGTACTTAGCACACATCCTTGTGGCACTCCACTCATCTGCTTGCAGTGCTTGGACAACAATGTTCCAATGCGGACACGAAAAGAACGCCGAGAAAGAAATTGTTGGATGAATTTCGGAAGAGGGCCTCTAAATCCTAGTGAAAGGAGATTCCTCAAAATGGAGCTTTTATTGGTCTTGTCGAAGGCTTTCTGCATATCGAAATATACAGCAACAGCCTGCTCTTCTTGGATAAATGCATATTGCAATTCAGCTTCCATTTGAACTAGGTGATCAGTAGTCGACCTTCCTTTACGGAACCCACATTGGAAGTTTTGTAAACGTTGGTGCTTTTCGAGTATCCACATGAGCCTTTTGTTCACCATTCTCTCCATGATTTTGCAAAGGCAACTGGTAAGAAAAATCGGTCTGTAGCTGGATGGATGGCGCTTATCTTGACCAGCTTTTAAAATCGGGATCACAATGGACTGATTCCAGTCACTTGGAAAGACTCCTGTTATCCAAATATGGTTATAAAAGTCCAATAGCCAAACTAATGTAGTCTCCGGGAGGTGTTGTATCATAGCATAATGTATATTGTCTGGCCCAGGTGAAGATCCTTTGACGCCTTTCAGTATAGAGTGCAACTCCCAAATAGAGAAGGGGGCGTTGTACTCTTGATATGGTTCACTGGTGGAGAAATCTATTTGTTCATAAGAAGAGGCATGTGTAGAGGTGTCAGTATATATTTCCGAATAGTATTCAGCAAAGGTTCTACATACTATAGCTGGATCGTCACTCAGTTTCCCTTCACAAATCAGAGTATATCTGCAAGCAGAGCTGGTTCCTCTTATTTTTCTTATTCTGTCCCAGACAACCTTGCTCGGGGTAGAAGAATTGATTGACCCAATAAACGATTTCCAGGATTCCTTTTTCTTATCATTAATAATTCTTCTGCATATGGCTCTCTGCTTTTTATATTCTATATGATTCTCCAAATTCATGTTTTTTCTAAATTTTCTAAAGGCCTTTCTTCGATTTTGAATAGCTTTCTTGCAATCGCTGTCGAACCAGGGAACAGGTGGCTTTTTAAAAAGGCCTTTGGTTTTAGGGATTGAAGCCTCTGCTGCTGTCAGTATAGCATCAGTTATAGCTTTGCACCCGTCATCAATAGTTAGACTATTTGGATGTTTTTGAGGCGGGCGGGCTATAGAGGTGAATAGAGGCCAGTCTGCTTCATCTAACTTCCACCGAGGTACCCTTTCGTTATTGCTATTAGCATTTATGAATTTTAATCGGATAGGGAAATGGTCGCTGCCATAGGGCTCAGGGAGGACGGTCCATTCTAAATTATGAAATAGGGAACTGCTGCACATAGTTAGATCTATAGACGAAAACGTCCCGAAAGATGAGCTTATAAATGTCGATTCACCAGAATTCAGTAGTAAAAGATCACCTAAGTCCAAGAAATTTTCTATAATTCGACCTCTTGAATTTGTATCACGGGAGCCCCATAATGCATTGTGGCCATTAAAATCTCCGGTGTACAGAACTGGTTTCGTCAATTGCCTGTGAATATGCAGAAGGTGTTCAGTTTCTATGGTGTTATCTTGAGGAAGGTAAATATTGCATATTGTGAAAGTGACGTTGAAGTGTACTTGAATGGCTATTGCTTGAAGCGGAGTGTCTATGTCTATTTGATGGGAATAAATGGAATTTTTCACAGCTATGGATACTCCTCTACACGCTCGGTCATAGTTATCAGTACAATCTGTCCTGTATACGTCGAAGCCTTTCAGGGTAAATTGATCTGAATGCTTTAGATGAGTTTCTTGGAGGCATATGCAAAAAGGTTCTTCATCTTGAATCAATAGCTTTAAGTCATTGAAATGGCTTTTAATACCGTTGCAGTTCCATTGGACAAGAGTCATGATTTAAGTATGGAATAAGTTGAAAAATATTTGAGTAGCAAAGATGCATTGAAGATGAAGAAGAAAAAAAAAAAAAAAAAAAAAAAAAAAAAAAAAAAAAAAAAAAAAAAAAAAAAAAAAAAGTATATTTATATATATACATATATTCATATACAAAAAAGACCAAAATTTTCAATTTAGAATTATATTTATTAATGAAATTATTATTAGAACCCTTTAAAACCATAATCATTAATGAGTTATTTGTTTTTATTTTTTTTATTTGCCTTATTTTTTGGTCTTTGGTTTTTATTTTTATTTAATTCTAATTTTTCTACGTCCATCTGCTCAGAGCTCCCTGGCAACTGAACGGGTGGAGCTGAAAGATCGGAATCGGGTTCCGAATCGCTCTCAGACGTAGCTACGGGGGAGCGAGGCCTGGGAGCGGGGCTAGCGACAGAGCTAGCGGAGGGCTGCGGAGAGGGGATGGGAGGGGGGAGGGTCGGCCTAGAGCCGGCCGCAGCGGTCTGTTCCTGGCGTTTGTTTGGTTGCCTATAGCAACTGGGTCCTGAACAAATCCTTCTTGGGATGGGGATGGGTCCTCAACAATTTTTGGTTTTACAATATCTGCAAACGATCTTGTAAATAATGTGGGGTTCTTCTCCCTATAAATTCTTTTTGCTTCATTAAAAGGAACTTTATTATTAAATTGTATTGATTTTATTTCTTTTTGGGCAACAAATATAGGACATTTGCGGTCTAACGCATGATGATTTTCTTTACAATTAATGCACTTTTGTGGCTTATTACAAATATTGTTGTCGCTATGTTTTTCTTCACCACAGTTAGCACAAATTGCATGTTTTTTACATTTAATGGTAGGGTGAGCGAAGCCTAAACAATTATAACACCTCATGGGGTTAGGTGTATAAGGTTGAACCCTTAGTATTTGATAACCTATTTGCATTGAGTCAGGCAGTTTTGGTATCGGAAAGGTTACAATATAGGTGTGGGTGTACTTTTCGACTCCGTTAATTTTAATTTTGATTCGATTAATGTCAATGATTGTATCTTTTAGTTCACTTTTAATTTCCTCGGTCTCAACAAATTGAAGGTCATAACACCTGATTACACCCTTACTGTAATTTAATGATTTATGTGGGCTAACCTCGACTTGAAATTGTCCCCCAAAGTCTTTACAATTTAATAGTGTATCAGTTTGTCTGTTGGTTGCAGTTTCCACTAATAACGTCCCGTCCCTTAATTTTTTTATGTTTTTTACTACACCAACCAAGTTAGTAATAAATTTTTGAATAAAAAATGGTGATACTTTTTTGAAATCATCATCTCCTATTCTCTTTATAATTAAGTACTTTGGGCTATTGCTAGCCTTAAATGATATATTTAATGGATCTAATTCATTTTGTAAATGCCCTCTCTTCCTAACTTTTGCCGTAGGTGGATCGCACATGGTCAACTTAACCTTATCTTAATTACTAATATTTAATTAATACCCTAAATAATACCCTAAATACCTTAAACTCTACCTTACCAATTAGCAAATGATTTTCGATTTACATAAATACTAAATTACAATAAGAAAAAACTTAAAACTAGAACTTATCGGTTTGAAGTCACAGAGCATATCCAGCACAACGTAACACTTAGGCTTCCAAACACCAT
Source organism: Aelia acuminata (assembly GCA_911387785.2). Classification (NCBI taxonomy): domain Eukaryota; kingdom Metazoa; phylum Arthropoda; class Insecta; order Hemiptera; family Pentatomidae; genus Aelia; species Aelia acuminata. The sequence continues at coordinate 64,206,220 of OU426982.1, read as the reverse complement.
ATGACGAAGTCTGTTTGTTAAGCCTCATTAAACTTTGAAAATCTCAGAATAAATAAAGTTACGAAATTAAAAGTTATAATTTACAAGATTTAAAACATAACTTGTAAATTATGACTTCATCTAACTTTTCCTGATTACACAATTTTTTATTAAATTTCCGTTTCTGTTTAATATTGATGAAAATATTTAAGACATGTTTCTTTCAGCTCAAACAGTTATTGGCGCCTGCCTCAATTAAGTGATTATCAGCAGAATTGTAGCTACTGTACAGCTTACAGTGAAAATTTTAACAGAAAAGCTGAACAATACTTTTGACACATTTGCTTATTAAATGGCACATAGTGTTTCTCTTTTTTTTGAATTCCTTACTAGGCCTGTAGCAACAAATCTGAGACAAATAGCAAATACGATGGAGTGTATTGTAAGTCTGGCATTTTCGGGCATGAGGGAAGAAAGTGACCAGAACGTCATCCCAGTGCCACATTGTAAATACAAATACAAAATAAATAAAAAATAATCAATAAAAATGAAGCAGGTAAAACCAAATGAAATTAAAAATGATGCTTCAAGATTTTTCTTATATTCTCAAACATTCAAAGCAAAATTATAAACATTGCTGCCAAAAAATAAACTATCAACTAAACTGTAAAAAATATATTAATATTTTTTTAAATTAAAATAATATAGAACCAATATAAATTTTTTCTAAGAAAAAAATTCGATAAAAAAATGGGTTAATGTAGCGAGAAACCAATCATTTCCGGAAACGACTATTTTTCCAAGTCTATAAAAAAAAAATTTAGTAAGGATACACACACACACACACACACACACACACACACACACACACACACACACACACACACACACACACACACACACACACACACACATATACGTATAAAACTAAGATTCGATAGTATTTATTGTTTGTATTAGCAACAATATTATGATAGATTATACAAAATGAAATGATTTCAAAGCGTAGTGAAGATGTCGAAGAACTAGGTTAGCTTTACAGATAATTGCTAAATTGAAGGAGGCCTGTCATTTTAAATCACGCCAGAGCAAGAGCTACAACACCGAACTCGATTTGTTAAAACGTCAATCAAACCAAAAAAGAAGAAAACACTTCTTCTGAATATTTAAACAATCTCAAACTACAGAACAAAGTACGAAAATCATATTAGGATATTCAATTATCACAAACAAGCTATTTACTTCAAAGATTTCATTATTTATTAACCGTTTCTATAAATAATTGTAATACCTATATAAATGCTTAAACTGATAATCTCAGGGTTCATATTTAAAATCACCACTTTCTACTGACAACGTAAATTGTAAATTCACAATTTAATGTAAGAATTCATAGGATTAAACAACATCAATAGAAAATACCCGACGTTTACATAATAGTATCCACGGCAGCCACGGGGAAACAGTGATGGCGTTATCCGTCATAGAAATGCAAGAGCTCTTTGCCGTGTATCATCATTAAGATAAATCACTTCTAAATAAATGTTAGTAAATAAACATTATCATTAGATCTATCGGTAAGTTCTATCCGTCTCTTAGAATAATATCAAATTATACATTTTTCATAATATAAATAATTATTTATTAATTATGACTACTTGCCGACGTGAATGAGGATAAGTATAACCCATGTTTAAAAAGCGGCATATTCTCTATGGGGGAAAATTGTGCTAGCGTTTGTTATCTTTTTCGTTTTCGAATTTTTTCCCAGGAACAATATTTTGTAAAGACAGAATTTCCTAGCTTAGCTATCCGAGTTTTCGTGTTTTTTTTATTAATTATTGTAATTACTAATAATTACTAAGTACTTATTCGAATTCAGCTAGCTTTTTATTGATTATCAAAAGGTGATAAACATAAATACATAATTATAAACATTTTTAAAATTTATTTTATAATGTATGGATATTAATGGTTATTCGGTTCATCAATTGCCACAAAACATATTTATAAGTAACTAAGTATAAAATAAATAGGAAGTAAATAAAAAAAAAAATACAACTGTAACAAAAGTAAATATTATGTGATCTGCTAAATAAGGAATTTTAATGACTTAAAAGTGTTTAGCATCGGATCATGAGTTGATAAATGATGTCAAAAGCCAAACGTTTTAAGTTTGACATTCCATTTATCACAACTATTCTTAGTTAAATTAGTCAATGAATCATGAACGTTACCGACGATCTGTCAAATGGAGTCGTAGCGTTGGCTATTTTCGCTGCATAAGGTCAACTGTAAAATTATTTTATTTTACGAAAATGATGAGCACTTAAACAATTAGCTGAAAATCAACAGCCGAAATTCCAATATCATTCAACCATATTAAATTTTATTAATAACTAGCTGTATATCTCAATTTCACCTGGGGAATTTCATTTTACGGTAGATTTTGTAAAAAATCAATGTAAAGCGAGATTATAACGATTTTTATAACAATAAAGTATATAACCAGAGATCGGCTGAAGTTATGCAATTTTAATATGGACAGGTGTTCGCACCTTGTATGAAAGAACCACTGAGCGAAATTTGCAGACTTTAGGACAAACGGTATGGATTTCTATAAGAACAAACAAACAAACAGAATTTCATCTTTATTTATATAGATTAGTAATTAATTTTTAACTTGATATTATAACCTGCACATACTATTATGTTAAAACGTATTTATTTTCATCACTATTACTGAATATGGATGTTTTCGTAACAAGGACTACCTACATTGAACGGTTACCGACGAGTCTTTCCGTACATGTCATGAGAATTACTTTTCATTAACCGGTTAATATGTAAATAAATTAATGTAAATATTTCAACATAATGGCGAATATGCATAACATCTTCCTCTTATCACCTGTAGAAAACTAATATTAACATGTCGCAGATACGTTGCTCACAATGAAAAGATGCTACTTTTAATTAGAGTAAACTAGTTACAGTTCAATTAAAGTTAAGATGGATTTTGAAAAGCGGTAGTTTTTATATGCAGGAAGGAAATACGTGTTTTCAGCGCAGTATAATGAAAAAATATTATCTGCAAAATGCAAATGCACTATGATTAATCCATTTCCAAACGATCAAGAATTAAATAGTGTGTAACTACATACTAAGTATATAAGCACAACAAACATACTCTTCAGAGCTGGTTTCGTTAATATGGAAATCGAAAAACTCTCCCATCTACAAAGCAATAAGGAAGGGACCCCACCCCAAACGTCGAAATGTCTTGAAATAATAACGAACTACCACACATCACACGAGTCAGGAAGGTACTGTGATTTTTTAGTCAGTTTAGCCAATGCCTCAGGGAATCGTTCATTTCTACAGCAGTAGACTTTTTTTTTAGATTTTTGATGATTTGAACTACAAATATTTTTTAAAAGTCATTTTTCTATGATCAATTAAATTAAATATAAGCTGTTTTCTTTATTTATTCCCTATTTTAATCTAGAGGGTTATTCGTATTATCTTTTTTATATTCTAATCTAATGTTTGACAGCTTTTAAATATTGTAACATAGTAAATATTATTGGTTCTTTATCTTTCAAGCTTCTTCTCCTGATCTTCTTGAAGACAAGGCCCATTTGATGCACTCTTGTTTTATTTCCGTGTGATCAGACGGTTTTTTTATCCATAATCATATACACTAACGACTACTTAACGGATGTTTTTAATGTTACAATCCAATCCAAAAATGTGGCAAACCTTTTGCACTTATTTTTGTTGCTTCTTATTTTCTAGCCATGCGCAGTTCGTTCAGTTATATTGCCTAAAATCCTGCAGTGGGGTTGAACAGAGTCTGATACTACGGTCTGTGTCTCATAAGCTTATTACTTTAAGATTAGTGAAGTTCTTGTTTTGGTTGGTTATTAATGAATTTTCACATTCATTCATAACAAAATATATTACTTACTTCAGAAACGCTCAAAACATCAAATCGCTTGCATAAGGCTTATTTACATGTAAATAATTTTAAAATACCCGGAATTAAAGAGTTGTGCTTTGGAGCTTAATCAAATTATCAAACTCCTCCCCAACCATCCGCAGAAGTCCTTAATGATCCATATTTTTTTTCAAAAATAAAATGATTCATAATGATTAAATGAAACTACCATTTGTCGCATATTTGGTCCAATTCACCTTCTGCATTACATCTTCTACTTTAAATTATCTCCCTACTAAACGGAACCAAATTGTTTCTAACATTTCTTCCTCCACTAATACAGAAATCTTCTAGGCGTAGGAAGAGGAGATGGCCAAGGGACCTTCTAATGCAGAGTTATCATTATAATGCAACTAATGCAGTTTCTTTGCATAATTGCTCATGCGATGATAGTTCTATGTTCTGTGTTCCGGGTTTTAAAAAACGGAGCAGTTTTCCCGTCATGCAAAAAAACCGGTAAGTACTCATTACATCATTTGAGCAATCGAAATTTAGGCAGAAACCTATGCAAGAAGATAAACTTTTGGTGGATGATTATTTTGACGGATGCATTTACTCAATTTTTTTTGTATCATAGGCTGAGTGCTTACGCCATTAAGGCAGACCGAATACAAGGGGAAGAGATAGGTTTAGTATTTTATTGCCGCAGAGAGCGGAGCTAAGAGAACTCTGCCATTTAATTTAGGCAGACACAGCGTCAAGAGGCCATCCCACCCATCTCTTAATGCGTCCAATTTAGTCTTCCCCGTAGCTTGTCAAGGAATCCTTTGGCCCACGGGTACCTAAAGACCTAATGCACGTCCCCTAAAAACACCCAATTCGACTGTTTTATTTCCACTTGGTACGGGTTTTCATTAATTCGACGCAAGCTACATTCTTTGAAATTCATTAGGTCTTGCACTGTTTTCATAATTTATATGAAACGACAAAAAAACAGGAATTTAAAGTTCCTTAAAACAACATGCCTAGTCAAGAATTTATGATTAACCAATATAATAATACCACACACACACGCACTTATATATATTAGATAAACCACCGTTGCCGGCTGGGCCGTGGCAAGCAGACAATCTATCTACAAAGTAATTGTAGACCATATATCTAAATGGTCATGTAGATTTTTTTTATTTAGACAGGTAGATATAATGTGATTTTTCTATAGTTTTAAATTTGACTTAACGATTTAAATAAAATTGGAGTCAAACGAATTCATATCGGATTCAAAGAATACAATTAACAGCATTCCGATTATATAAATCTATATTTTATTTATAGTTTATATAGAAATACCACAACTAGGAAAGTTATACATCAGAATACAAAGTGGTTCATGTATTATACGAAAAAAATAGTTATAGATGATATGGGGCTTTAACATGTGCCAAACAAAAATGGCCAAATAATTAATAAAAAATAAAATAATTTTATTATGAAAATATTTATATATAAAATAAATGATAAAATAATTCTCATTGATCTCTATAAAAGAATTTGCTTTCTTTTGTTCCCAGATAAAATGTGCTCGTCTTACATAGAAGTGAAATGTAAGAAAGATTAAATTCTCCATTTTGTTTAGAGTGTGGGTAATGTTACTTATTTAAGTTTCCTTAAAACCTCTATATTTATGATTTTGTTGAAATTTATTTTTCTTATTCACTAATTAACTGTTGAGAAGCCATTCTGATTTCTTTTATTGTTTCATTACTATAAGCTACGCGATTACTTATAATATCAATAAATAGGGATAAAATATAAAGCTAATAATAACAGAGGGACGGGTTTAGTGTGTAATAAAAAATGTATAAGCCATATTGAAAATTGCATAATAATAAAATAGACAGAGGAAATAACCCCGCTTAAATTAATATACGTGAAACTACAGCAGACGAACATTAAGATCCTATCTTCTCCATTTTATTTTTAGTTTAAAAATAAAATAAAATAAAGCATCCTATGAAACATACAAATAATTTATATTACCTATGACCAAAAGAAATATGAATTATAAATGAATTGTTGATTTCTGAATTATTTGTAAAGTTTTTAAATAATTGTAGTTATAAGGAACTAGATTTTTGCTAATCATTAGAGAAATGACATACTCTAGAATAACGAAAGTAAAATATGATGGTAAAGGGCCGAAGATCAAAGCTGTATTTCTTGAGTGGTGGGAGGATGGTATATGTCAAAGGAATGTGGACGATATTCCATGCCAATTTAAACTGAATACAATATTAACGTCATGATTAAACTTTTTATATTTATTTTTTTATTTTTCTAATTTTAAATAAATATTTAGCTATAGGCAAAGGAAAGTAGCTAAACTTTAGCGTTCAGCTAAATTACAAAAAATCTACTTTTTCTATTTTAAACACTGAACCTTTAAGATCTATAAATGCTTCATTAAAATAAGTTTTCATTTCATCATATTCAATATGCTTTCAATAAAAAAAATGGTAAAATAGACCACGATTCGTAGGGTATTAATTCTAATAGATTTGGAAATATTATTATAAAATAAACTATGAAAAATGTGAAAATATGACGTAGATGCCGGAAGAAAAAACCTTTAAGATTAATAAAAATTAAATTAATACAAATAATCTTATATAAAGCGTCATTATGTATTGGTCAACTGTTGGTAGGTGGAGTTCAGTATGTACACCTTTGTTGTTCACATAACAGGGTGCTGTTGTTACTTTTGTTGTAATCAGACTTTTTATTTAAAAGTTTATAAGATTTTTTTTTTATAAATTTTGACTTACATACAAATAGTTTAATAAGAGATACGGCTGATACACCACAATAAACTAGGAAGAAATTAAAAAGGCAATGGATGAGAGATCTGCACACTTAAACACCAAAGAAATTGAATGAAGCCACTAAGGGGGTATTATTGAGTACATTCATTGCGTACATTGGCCACCCCTGAGGCTAATTGTCTGGATTTTATTAGCAGGAGGAAATAAAAAATAAAAGCCATAAAATAATTTATAAATATTAAATTTCATGGCACCGCACAAGTATGTCTAAAGTGACACTACTCAAAAACACTGGGTTTTATGTTAACGACAATTAAGAAATGAGTATTTCTCTATCAATAATCAAAAACCTAATGGTTGTTAAAATCTAGTTTCATAATGTTTCCCACCTTAGAGCACTTGTGTTGAATCTGGTTATATTACTGCTATTTACCGGCTACCTGAGTACATTTCCACGAAAAATAATTTTTTTAGTTGACTAGTGCTTTGATTTGAATGACTTTAGAAAATATATTCATTCATGCATTCATTTGCTATACCTACATTCAAAAAAATTATGACCTCAAAAAAAAAAAATCTTCATCTCACAGCACAATTTCCCAGCAATAGGTTTTTCCCCCCATTTCATTCCATTAGATGAAATAATGGTATAAATTACCTATGAACCTATTTTTAGATAATTGAAAATGTTACTAACCACCCAGAAAAAACGTTAAGATACTAAAAAAATATATATATTAAACTAACATTAAACCGATTTTCACACGTTATCAACTTCTCCTCGGATGAGCCCATAAACAGATTTTATCTTGAGAGCGGATGAACTAAGTGAAAAGTGCGGACGAGCGTTGGCAAGGAGGGACCATCTCTTCCAGCCCATTCCACCTGGGGGGCGCTAGTAGCAAGTTCAGCAACCAGTTCCAAGCCCTTAGTGCAAGTAATTATCTAGGGGTAACGATTACACCTAAAAGTTATTTAACGAATCATTAAACGAGGCATAAATAAAACAATGAATACGTTCATAATATTTTGTATATTGAGTTCCGGATAGGTAGAGGAAAACAAATACCATACATTTCTAAAAACAAAAAGTTAATATAAAGCCCTGGAATATTCCCCTCTCTTTTATATTAAAAAATCTGGTGCGTGCGCGCAACACACAACTTTCACTTACCAACTTACTTAGATTAGAACTTAATGCATTTTGTTAATTGCCACTTCTCAAATGAACAGAACATCTATAGGTAATAATAACGCATTGGTTTGTCATTAAAGGCGTACGGCGGATGCGTGAGCTCAAGGTGTTTTATGAGTTGACGGATTATTTTTCTTTTTTACTCCTGTATATGTTTACTTGATTTTCTTCATATATCATATTTAGCCATTTCTTATTTTTAGGTGTGATGACAGACAGTTAATTTCTCAATATAAACTAAAACAAAGGTACTTTATAGGAAAACAAAAAAGGCCCCTTCCCCATTTAAGCCCTCTCAGAACATTTTAATAATGATAAAGCTTACCTGGTAATAAATAACAACTAATTGTCATTAAACATAACGAATTTGATAAAAATCGTTAAAGCCGTTTTTGAGATCATCGATCAAAAAGGTAAAAATTGAAAAAAAATTATGAAATAAAGTGCCCCCTCCGTTTGACCAATTTTGATGAATGTTGACTATCACATCTTTGGCATATATATACATCAAATGCCAAGTTTGATCAAAATCGTTAAAACCGTTTTTGAGTAAATAAAAAAAACACGTGAAAATGATACAAAATTTAATAAGTAAAGTCCCCCCTCTGGTTGATCAATTTTGATGAAATTTTTACAGTCATATCTGGGGCATATAAATAGATCAAATACTAAGTTTAATCAAAATCGTTAGAGCCCTTTTTGAGAAAATCGAAAAAAACTTAAAAAGTTATTAAATAAAGTACCCCCTCCCTTTGAGCAAATTTGATGAAATTTTTGCTGTCACATCGCGGGCATATACATACTCTAAATACCCAATTTCAGGTTCGCACGGTTTATAGTTTTTGAGCTAGTCTGTTCACACACACACACACACACACACACACACACACACACACACACACACACACACACACACACACACACACACAGACACACACACACACAGACCATTTCGCGGGACTTGGTCATTTGGACTCAGGGGACCCCAAAACGTGCATTTCCGTTGAAAACCGGAAGTCGAAAATTTTCACGATCGCAATACTTCCACTTACTATATATTTCATATACAGGTAAGTGAAAGTAAAAAGGGTTTTGAGTTTTTGCAACTAACAGTTGTTCTGTTTTTTTAAAAAATTGAAAGTCACTTTAGAGTTATAATAAAAATAGATTTAAAAAAATTGTTGTTACTATTCAGAGGAGCAAACAATTATTATAAAACTGAATTTCTATGTTGTGAAATAATATATATTAGGTCCTGATTAATATTGAATGTTGAAAACTTTCTTCATCGCTCCCCCCTCCCTCCCCCTCAAAAAAAAAGAGCATAAATAAAACAATGAATACGTTGATACTGTTTTGTATAAAATAAAAAAAAATATATTAAAAAAATATCTGAGCACCTTGCCGTACTGGCGTATCACAGCTACTTACACTGAAACGGGAAGTCGAGCTTAGTACAATAATTTTAATTACAAAGACGGCTGACTTGTAACTAGCTGCTGTTCTGGCTTTTGCTCTAACTTATTGCAGAGAAAAGCAACGTCAGAAGAATTTTAAAAGGTCTAGAAGCCTATCTTTAAACTTATCTTTAACTGACACAAAAGCGACACGCCCTATTCCCGAACGGAAAACATATCTGTCCGAGTTAGATTTGCCATATATCTTTTAGATTTTCCGAACGATGTTCGGGACAGGCTGTTAGAGGATGAAGTTCGTACAGTGTAAAGGTACCTTTAAACAACAAAAAATGCTGCTAGGAGTCCTTTCCTCTCTTCTAAATTATGGTATTGTGTAACTGACATATATCTTGTAAAAATAATATGGTTCATATTTTTATATCGAAATAATAAAAAAAATCCAAATGGCTCTCATACATTTTCTTCTATTTCCTTAAAATTAATAAAGCATACTGGAATTATTTTTGTTACAAGTTAGTTAGAACAATAGAATCGGGCCCATCGGAGCTAATTTATTGAATAAGTCGAGGATTGACCCCGTTTTGTCTGACTGCGCTCGGATTCGGCGTTGATTAGCTTGTTAGCGATTCGTTCGTTATCCAGTCCAATAGCCTTCTGCGCTGGTTCAATCTCCTAACATTATTGATAATTACCAGGAACGGTTTGAACAGACCACTGCTTATCTAGTTGTTTTGTCAAAGCTCCTATTGTGCTTCATAATTTATCAGATAATTTTCGTAGTATTATTAATTTGTTAATGCCCGATTATAAAAATCTTAAGGTAGTGCTTGTTTTTGATTTTATTATGCTTTTTTGTACATTTGATATTAAATGTTGCAATAGGTTTCTTAAAGTTCATTCAATAAATAAAAAACCTTATCATGGCGACGATTAGAGGCTATGTTGTTCACATAATCATGCCAATTCGCTAATTAATACGTAAATCACATAGATGTACGAGATTAAGAAATTATAATACTGTGATGTACAACGGCAATGTGTTTAATGTATTATTAACCATTAGCAAATTTGTTTCGAACCTTCACCATAATAAAATTGCTTTAAAATCCTGTCAGACATATAGCTATAATGTTATGTATTCTCACTTATTTCACGCGCCAATTATTTATTATTTAAACGTTTTTCTCGATTGTCTCTTTTATCATTACGTTTTTTTTTTCTGTTAAATATTCCTTACATCAGGACCTTATGTTTAGGTTATAACATAACAAAAATAAAGATGATGGCAACGACACCTTGGAGTGAGCTATTTATTCTTTGTAGGGAAGAAGGGTGACCGACCGTTCTAAGAAAAATCCATGGGAGCAGGTAGGAGCGGACAGAGAGAATGGGGAAAGGACTTCCCGAGGCCCAGGTAAAACTTTTACCACCTTTCAAATGATAGGGAGCCCTTCGCCGTAAAATGGGATACAAGCTTCTACATCATCTTCCTGATGGGGCAACTATCATGGAACTACTATTAGTCTTCTTAATAGGCATAAACTAAATTCTAAAATTTCTGTATTTCCCCACACCACGAGAGGAAAAATAATAAAACATTTAAAAAAAACAGCTAAAAAACAAAAACAAAAAAAAAATCTATAAACCTTTCAGAATCATCACTAAAAGTGGAATAATAGATGATTACTTAAACATGAGAATGCTTGAAGGGAATTGTGCTGCCCACGACAGGAATTGTAAAGATGGCTGAATTGCTGAGGATGAGGAAGTGCAGAGCTCTTGTGTGGGCTCCACAGTCCCTTAACCTAGTTCTCCCTCTCGTATTTACACTTTGAATATGTGTTTCTGTTTACCTGAGCGCTTTTCCTTCCACGGACTAGTTACTTATTATACATGTGTGTACGATCGACCTATCGATACCGTGAATGGGTATCGATAGAGGTTTTTAAAGGCCACCAATAAATTAGGACTTCATTTTCGAATATTGCAGGCCAAACACTTTTTCAAAAACTGGATGGC